>QNGE01000629.1:0-249449 GCA_008508345.1 Paragonimus westermani
AATTATAACTGTGGTGAAGTGAAGTGTACTCGAACATTTCGCCGTTTGCCGACCTTATCATCCAAGTATGTCCCACGATGCTCATTCAAGAAAGTTCATTACAAGCTTTTGTAACCAACGGTGGAGATCACTGTGTTGCAATTTTTATGTTTCACTGCTTAATAGCTCCTGGATGTTGACTTCTGTTGGCATTTGGTTGGTGGCATTTTGGTAGTTTGCACTCTACGCATCCTCACTTAGTGAAATTAAAGTCGGAGCAAAATAGTATGTAATCTATCGTCAGAACTCCACGCCTTGGACAAATTGAGACACGCAGTAGACGCTCACGAAGCTTTTCCACTGGTGAAATATATAGCGTTTGTTGTCCATAAAATAAAAAATCATGTTGCTGATGAAATACATCATCCTAGAAATATAATATACTCGCTGAAGTAATCCACTGAATTCTGGATTTTTGTGGTGGTTTGAAAAACATCAAAAAATTAACAGCACTCTAACTGCTATGAAAGTGGTACCTGTTTCCTATTTTTATCTGATAACTGACGACACACAGGAGAGACAAACCACTTATGCCAGATCTCAGAATTGCTGGCTCCAAAAGGCTGATGGCCAGCGGATGCTAGTGTTTTGAACACTTGATATGCATTTGTCGTGTGACCAGTGCACTACTCACAAATATTTGTGTTTCAGTTCCGGTTTTTACCACCTTAAGCATTTTGCTTTATCCTTCACAGTTTGATTGTGTAGGTCACTATAGACAGACATTCTGATAATTCGTATGTAATCACAAATTTAGACTCAATGCGGGTCATACAATGTGGTAGAATGGACTAATCTAAGAATGTTCACATGAGGACTACACACTGTCTGTTCACCTACACATAGTAGACTTCTACAAGGTACCTAGATGTAAAGACACCCTCCTAGCAACTTAGCTGTAAACGGATATTCTGAGTCTACTGTTACTTCAAGTATGAGTGTGTTAGCACGAAACTTCATATCGCTACACCAGCATTCCGTGTACCAGTCTCAAGTGTACAATAAGTACAATTTACAAGCTCATTCACTAGAGCTGATCAATACATATGACTGCTTCGCTCGGACATTAATCACCAAAATGGATAAGCTGTATACTTAGAAATGCATTCTGCACTAAGGTGTACATTCTGTTCACAATAAAGTTTAAGGTAGGCAAATCCCGAACCTCGTGTAAACAAACAAAATTAAAGGAACTGTAGAGTCAGTGGAAGTTAAGAATCTTGACTGCTCATATCTGATAAACACGCCTCTTTAAACGTTATTAACCTTGGATGTACAGTTTGCATTAAGAACCAAGTGATGTGTCCGACTAAACGATCTGCTATCCAAAGTTACTTACTGATAAACGAAGTTTGGTCTATCACCGTAACTACACCCCATCTGCCCTAAATCGGTTTTGTTGCATCCGAATGATGCAGCAGTCAGACACTCTGTAGGATGTTAACTCAAAACAAAGTGTTTGCTGTCCACTCACAGTATATTACATGTCAAACGGCTAGTTCACTTATCAGGTATCGAACACGTTAACAAAAAACGATCACTTGCCTTTTTACAACTAATTCATGGAATTGGCCTTGTCATTCGCACTATGGTCTCCGGGCAATTAATCGATTTCGTTCCTTTATCCGTTGCATCTCTTTCAGGTAATTAGGCTCTCAGTGACAGGTTACATTTCTGATTCTGTCCTAATCAGAATGAATTAATCCAACCTCTTTTCCACTTTACCATAATCCGTTTCATAGATACAGAACATACTTTTAAAAGCTGTAATACATTTTCCGCGAAAGTGCTCGGGACTGAAAGTAAAACAAGCAGTGGAATAAAATTGACACTAACTAATTCTTCAAAGTTACTTGGGGTCATTTTTAGCCACAGTGTATTAACTAGCTAACGCTGTAGCACGTACAACATTTTCTTCGTTTCCTCAGCCTTTCGATTTCAAAACCGAAACACTGTGAATTTAAGCCGAAGTTCTTAACCCTATCAACTTTACTTAAATTGTCGTTCTCCACATTTTCTGTTGCTTGGAGCTTACACAATGTTATGACATATTGCACCTTGCTGATTAAGTTTGTCTCTTGCATCTGCAGTATAAGTGGGCGGAGACAGCCGACAGTATTTCGCTATGACACGCAAACTATAATTTGAGAAGTTGACAAAGTTCGCTTCGGATTTGTGAGGACTGCCTTCAAAAGCTTTTGCCAGATGGTCAACTGAAGTGGAAGCACGGAGTGAACGAAAGTGTATTTGTCCGCATTCAGCCTACGTGATGCAGAGTTATGGCCATTTGAGCCATCTAGTTTTCCTGATAGCCAAGAACGTTCAAAATGGTCGTCGTGTTATTCTTTCCGCTTTTAAAACCTGAGTGCCTAGGCAAGTACATGCATTAGTGGCTGTCTTTTCTATACAAAAAGATATCAATTAAAAGATTGGTCAACGGGTGATTTAATTAATCAGACCTCCCATGTAAATGAGCCTTAGGATAAGAAATAGACCATCCCTATCGACTTTGATCCACAGAAAGCCCATCGGCATGCTGGCCAAAATCCAGAGCAAAATTGAGCAAAGCGACGTCTTCGTTAAGGTCAGTTATCTCAATACCTTCAATCGCTCCGAAAATGAATACCCATCAACGTTTGTCCTACGGTGGCGAGGTCATGGTCACCATAAGAGGGTTTTGATTGACACAGCTTGAACGGCACTCACGAGTGCTCGCAGCTGTTTTATTTTCGTAGACTATACATTCCGCTCACTTCAGAAAGAAGCACTAGACTAGAGTATCGCTCTTGAAGTAGCTCATCACTAATACGTAGCCTTTCCACGCAAGAATAAAACTTTCAATATGCTTTGATGAGACAACCTAGTTGACCACTACGTCGTTGACCTCACGCTAGGCAAGCGGTCACTCCTATTCGCCGGTGGAAGACTGCAAAACAGTCCCCTTCATTGAAGCCATAAGACGCAGGTTCTAGACCGCCCAATCGTTCGTGGTAACATTACCACCCGAACTGCAACATCAACGCTGGAAGCATCGATACCGCTCACTGCCGAACCTCCCTCCACTGTCGAATTTTCACAGGTATCGAGCCGAACTGAATGGCAATTACACATTCAGTTTAGCGATCGTATTGTAGTTTCTTTCGTTGTGGCTTCCATACTTTTCACAGTGTATCGGTCAGAGCGGAACATGACAAGTGAAAATCACAAGTTGGCTTGTTCGTTCGAAAAAATTCCAAGAGAGCCTTCGGATATCTCACACAATGAAAATATTAAGGTTGCTGCAATTCCCACAGGTGGTAGGAATCAAGGTGTACAAATTGCATGTCTGTTTAGAAAACGATTTGGTCATCAGCATCAGGCTGCCGTGTTAGGTGATGTGCGTTATCTTATTATGTGCCTTCGCGCCAAAATTCTCGCTAATATTTGGTATACACAACCGGTGATTGTAGTATCAACTTGACGGGGTGCAACAACCTAAACTCGAAGGTTACACTATGCAGAAAGCTGTCTCTTATCTCTTCCTAAATAAACGAGTTTCACACAATTCATAATTCCCTCATTGTAATGCGCTTCACTCAGCACGTGGTCCCGGTCATCGATATCAACAACGTTTGGTTGACAAAAAGTATCCAATATGTCTATGGTTTTATCTTCTAATATTTTACCAAATCCGTATATATTGAAACCAATTAGGTTTCACTGATTCTATGAAAAACATCGAGATGATCGGAATCTAAATTTAGATCTCCCATTTGCCCACGAGAACCGCGCTATCAAAGACTGAAACTCAAAACAAAAATCATTAGTTGCTATTTTTAAAACGGAATTTAATCAAAACTCTGATGAGTGGGTGGTGATTTGGGCAATTCTAGGTTGGAGGTCACACACAAATGAACACAACCTTTACACCATCAGCTTCCTCTGAAAAGAATAGTTGGTGCAAAAATATGTGGAAATCTCATGGACGGTAGAATCGAATTCATCCATTAGTGGTGATTACTCGAGGGTGGAAATTGACCGAAGAATCAGATTTATAAAATCCATAACAAACAGTTTTCCGTGAACTACTAACAAGTTATAACACAAAGCAAATAAGTTGATAGCTATTATGTTGATACTATCTATAAGTAACGTGAAAAGGGAATACAAATAAGTGTCATAAAAACGGCTACCAAAGAATTTCCCCAAATTACTGTTAGTCAATGAAAACACATCTCATTTAATGAAAGACAGTAAGCTGATATCGTACTATTTATGTTGCGACAAATTTTGCTAGATCGTTACGAGTGCATATTACCAATCATTTGTGTATCAGTTTGAGAAAACGAAAAGATACCAGAGAAAGCCAATTGTTCGAGTGCACAGTAATTGTCAGTTTCAAGATAGCGGTAATCCTACAAACAGTTATGCAAGCCATACTTCGATGATATTCCTCTCATTGCACACAGTCAACTGCAAGCGCCTAGCTTAATTGGTCGGTTGAATTCTTCGCACGCAAACATATTTCAGTATGGAAGCCAGCACCAAAACGGCTTACCATTTCTGGATATATGCATCAAGAGAAATGCAGATGGCTCGACTGGACGTAGCGTCCATCGCAAGAGCACTTGGAGAGCTCAGTACTTACATTTTGAAAGCCTGGTTCCCCGATTCTACAAAAACGCTTGGTGCACACTGTTTGATTAGGCCAGACGTATTTGCACCGAAGATATTGCTCGAGAAGAGATGACCCTACAGCTAAACGGTTACCAGTTAACCGCTTATTACAAAAGTTTGAACAGCCCACTGACGTAGGAATTCGACTCCATACAGTACCCCAAAAGTCGATATTTCTTCGTCTTCCCATTAAGGGTGATGATTTATGTCAACTTATTTACCGTCGTCTGGCTAGTTCTATCGCGAGAACAGAGTACACTGGTCTCAGTGATTCTGTTCAGAACATTCCGGATTCCGACATCCTATGTGAAACAACCGGCACCCGAGTCAGCCAAATCCAACCTTATCTATGAATATCGTTGTAGATGCGGAGCATCCTACATAGGCATGACTGAGCGCTAGTTGCGAACCAGGGTCACGGAGCACATCAAGAAGTGGGTCGAAAGCAGATCACGCAAAAACATGACGTCACAGTCGCGTATAGAAACAAGGAGCCTGCATCGTCTATTGCGCGTCATATTCTAATGATGCAACACCAATGTGACCCCACAACGGCATTTCGCGTTACCTACTCAATGTCACACAAGCGAACACTGCGCTATGCCGAGGCGATTGCGATCCGAAAGTTCAAACCCCTGTTGTGTGTTCAGAAACAACTGTTTGTAGGGTTTTCGCTACCTCGGTAGTGACAATGATTGTGCACTCTGACAATTGGCTTTCTCTGTTCGCTTTCTCAAACTGATACACAAATGGTCTGTAGTATGCACTCGCAAAGATGCAGCGAAATTTATCCGAACATAAGTCGTGCGATATCAGCCTACTGTCTTCTTTACTCAAGTTTTCGACGGGAAAAGAATGTTTCGAGAATACATCTGTTTCTGTAGGCTGTTGATGATAGGTAAGCGACTAAGTGCAGTTTTAACGAGACTGATTCGCAAGTAGAGGCGAAAGACGAGAATTTCCATAATTATTAGGGAATCTATTATTTGCTACCCTAATTACTTGGAAACAGTTTCTCTGCTGGTAAGTGGTAAAATAATTGCTTAAAAGAAACACTCTTGCTGACAAACTCACTGACATTCCAGGGAGCACGGCTTGCAAAATTACAAAGGTAGAATAAACAATTTCGTAATACCTTCGAAACCGCTCATTGAAAATTAGTCAGCGGGAGTTAGAAGTGATAATATGCAAACAGGCACCCGAAACGGTCTTGAAAAATGGTTTATAAGCGTGGTGGACGAGGACATTTAAAAATTTGGCTAGTACTGATATGTTCACATTATATCATAGGTTGCCTTACTGAAAATTCAACGTTGGTCCAATACGTTATAACTTCTTCACATACGCCATCTATTTATAATAACAAATTAACTAATCATAGTGCACAGAAGAACTGAGAAAGCACACGTCGAATCAATGAATCAAAATAAACAAACATTCGGAAATCTGGAATGATTCCGAAATCAATGGAATCTAACTGTGAATTGTCAGACGGGTTTAGTGAATCGATTTGGTTTTGTAATCAGCTAACGAGTCAGGCATATCCAGAAATTTCATACAAAAAATAATCCACTTGTGGAATCAGACGGCTTTATTTCTTTCTTAACTTGAATTGTTGAAAAATGGTGTCAAAAATTTGGTTCTTGTGCGTGCTATCGTTAAACCTAAAAAGGGTAGAGTTCACGAGTAATAAGCTGCAAACTAGACTGCCCTATGTCTATCTGAACGATAAATCTGTTTGTTGCCCATTTAAACAACTCGCACTCTTTTTTGAACGGTACTACAGTTGATTTTTAAACTATACTTGCTTGACGTCAAGACACGTTAGCTGCATCACTGCGTTAGTTATGAGTTAAATCTGAATAAACATTGACCTATAAGTCTCCTTTATTGATAATGTTACACATAAATCTATCTGTCAACAAAATGTTCAGTTAATTAACGAGAGTTGCCGACTTTACTAAAATATGTTTCTTAAATCAGTTAATGTCACGAAAAATTTATCAAACAATCTTATTTACTAGTGGAAACGCATGACCAAACAGAACAAGAGAAAGTTCCCTGCAGTTTAGTAAACTCCCACCATATGTTACTTCAACTATATCCAACACGTTTAACTAAAAAAATAACTCTAGGCAAGCTAATGTGCTGCACCACCATCGAAATGTCTATAGAATAGCTGTCAGCAAAAGGACGCCAGTATGAATGTTCTAGTTTGGAGCACTTAACGTAACAACTTTGGTCTGGAAACGAAACAATGCAAAAAGCATGGAGCACTTGATTAGTTGACTGAATAGAAAAATATAAAGATATGTTCATCCGTCGCGCACACTATCGTTATAATTCTCACAGATCAGGTGCGTAAAATGGACGTTACTCAAGGACAGTTGGAAGCTGCGAGTTGCAGGTTTTATGGGGGGCACTCAAAGTTTTCATCGGCAACAGTCCGAGGAGAAATTTGTGTCCTACTTTTCACTTCGTCCTTGAGCAAGAAGCTGATCAAAATCCTTGAAAACACGAAAAACAACTCGGCTATCGCGAGTTATCAAAAGTGATGGTGACAAGTTAACCTACTTTCATTGCTGTGAAAACTATCTTTTTACAGTAGACATGTAGTTATAACCACTGATGAACAGTAGCTAGTTTGATTCGTCGAAACCAAAGATGCTCTGTTCAAATTTAATGGAGAAGGAATTAAGTGTTGATTCAAGACTGATTGAAACCACATTACCTACCGGACTTTTTAAAAATGCCATTTTATGCCGCAGTCATTCATTGCTTTTGAAGCTCTTTCCATCACAAATGCATCCCGGTACAGGTCATATTTAAAAGGCTACTTTTGCGGAGCCGTTGTGACTGCGAAGCAGTAAGCAGTTCACTCAAATTGAAGCGAAGCAATAAAGCGGGAGAGAATACTTTTTGGCAAGTTTTGCTTCATCTTGCTGATAAAAACATGACAAACCCAATAGCTTAACAGCATGTAGCCTGCTTCGCGTGGACTCACTGGATGCGTAATTGCTTCTATCGTAGCATGAATAAACAGCTTAGGCTGTCTTTTGTAGATACGTTTAAACATTTACACGCAGTTCTGTCCAGGATAAAATTCGGCAGTAATGCTCACTCACCCACAAGTTAAGGTGAACTTGAACGCAGGCTGAAGGGATATTATTTCTAGAAAACTTCCCATACAAAACAGTCGTACAAATATCAGATGATATCAAAAATTTCAGTACTGCGATTATGCACGCGTGTGTCCTTTATACTGTAAGACTTAGTTGTCCCAACAAGTCTTAAATCGGGCTTACCCTGAGTAAAGTTGACTAAGACATTCGGTGGCATGCTAAATATGTTACATCTGTATGTCAAACATTCATCCCAGTCCTGTCCTGAGAATCGAAGGCTGCACACGAATGCGAGTGTTGTTTAAATCAGAGTTATTCAAGTCTCTGAGTAACCATCAGTAATCTCAAGTTATATGTTCGGTTTGGTGAGCTTTAACCGAAAAGTCAACAAATTTCAAAAGCCTACTATCCATCAACTAATCCCGTCTGTTACGATTCGTGGGAAAAGTGTCGGTACTATACTTCCTGCCAACTAACTTGTTGGGTATTCTTCTTTTGTTTTGTCAAAATTCCATTCAAAATTCAGTCTTTTTTATCACCCGGAAGCGAAATCTGGACATTTTTCATCTGAATGAATGTCTCTTAAATTTCTTCCCATCTAATGAATATAGTTAAAACAAACACTGGCAAACTGTATCCTATTGCATAATTGCATCTCAAGAGAGAAGGTTGAAAATAAAGGGTGCTCGGAATATTGGTCTATTGTACGTCGCACTATTTTACAATGCTTATATGCGGAACTATCTTGTTATCGGCAAGCGTTCTGTTCTCCTGGCCGGAATTATTAGTAAAATTGTGAAACAAACAACCGTACTTCCAGGAAGTAGATCCGCCTTCCTAATTGTGTTATATTCAGACTGTTGCCTGACTGTATCCATGACGTGTTACCGAAAAGAAAGTTTAAAGTCGTGTTTTTTTGTACAATAGCAGGGCTGCACTTTGACGAAGAACCAAGTGTGTTTATGGAGGAGGTAGGATTCGAATCTCGTAGACTTTTTCACTTAACTGTGTAACTACGCATTTCAGTGCAACAATACCAGGCAGTTGGTCTTAAAGGTTTGACAGCTATAAATAACTAATTCTGGTGAATTTCAACCTGCAGCTCTTAACATCAAAAGTTCCAAAATCCATTTGCTGCTGAAGTGATAAGCATTTATTCGAACAGGCTCATGTTAGCCAATAACTCTTGCAGATTAAACAGCGTGAACTTTTAATGCAAAGGTTGCGAACTAGTGTGATTTTTGATTAAGGTAAAATTATCTGAACCTTCGACTTCTGTTCATTACTTAAATCATGTTCATAAGGTTCAATGACGAAAGTAAGTTTAATCAAGCTGAGAAGTTCTGAACTCGCAGTTATCGACTGAGTTGAGGGGAGCGGTTCTTTCAACTTCCTTTTGAAATGAATAAGCAGGTCGAACATCGTTCACAAATGACTGTGTAAAAGCGTCTGGATGTGACTATTGAGTGGTTTATTGTTGTTTTGGTTAGCACACCGGTCTCACAAAATACACGAGGAACATTGTGTACATTTTGTTCAGTATGAGGTTGACCACTACTAGTGAGATCTAAATAAAGCAAAACGCGAGTCTAGTTCCCCTTTTGATGTGGGCTAACGTTAAAGCTTATCAGAATGTGAAACCTGTGTTCAGGTTTGGATGGAGTTTGATTCGGAGTAAACGGAATCCTCGAAATTCTAGTAAGGTGGAAATGATCAGATTGTTGAACGGCTAAAATGTAGCTAGTGTCTCAGTCTATTCGAAGCACGATAGCTCCATTGTCAGATGGAATTGCTTCTAACTACACATTTATGCTTCGATGACAGCAGCAGTTCCATGGAATTTAGGAATCCTCAACAAGGACGAAATCTGAGTGCGGTACTTGTTTTCAAAAGCAACCTGCAAAATATCCTACCAGGTAGGAAACGCTTCAATTAGATTTCAGTGTTGCTCGAATTTGGACAGATCTGTGTGAACAGCTTGGAGTGCTTTGAATGATAAGTAGGACACGGAGTAAAAAAGTTGTTACCACTATTACATCAAAATAATTCATCTACATAAATGACAATCTAGCGTGAAATATTTTCCGAAGAAATTTCTGAACAATATCAAATCAACTTTGTAAAATTCTACTGCGCCCGTTAACGGCAGGATTAACATTTCGCACGCTCCGTTCTATACATGCGGGACCTTGGGAGGACAACAGTGCATATATAAACCCATGCACACTCGTCATGTGTTGCTTTGTAGCACAATTACATCAAGCAGATTGAAGCCGAGCCGTTTTGTCTTGTTAATTTCGTCTAGACACACGAGTAATTTGCATTTATGAAGTGAAATCAAAACACTGCGTATTTCACGGCATTTTTATTTACGCTGCTCAGATTTACACACAGCACGATGTGCTCTGCGACACTTTGAACTATTCCGAGAGAGACAAAACTGGTTTGGCTGTGTGTGGAAAAACAAGTGGGTAATGCACACTTTCTGAAGGCCTTTTGTAAATCAAAATGTAATTTACAGCATATCATACATATTGAATGTTGAGTTGGACAACTGAGATAGTGGATAGATTAACACAACTGTCTTTTACAATTCTAGATAGCCTATAGATAAGCTAACGGTGCATTTGTCACAGAAATACCCTGAATGAATCTCCACATAATCGAAGTCATATTGTCAATTTACGTCTATCCTTAACGGATGTTGACAACACAAATCTTTTGCTACATTTATCTCAAAATGTCACAGCATCGGTTACCTTTAGGGCTGTAGCACACTGAGATTTATTTCCTAATTGAAAATCAGATTTACAACCAAACTTTTGGCGCAAACTCATAACAGTATGTGCAACAACAAGACATTCATTATCAGAGCTTGATATCCTCAATAGGGGTGATTAATTAAGCTCATTTGCGTTGGTGCTTTGCCTGATCATCTTGCCATTTGTGTGTTGTCTTAAATTTGTTCTACTTGTATACACACATAACTCCACGGAAAAGTTGAGGAAGTATTGAAAGGAAAATTGCTGGTCAGTATTGTCCTCTGTGGTGTACTGCAAACTGTTGAGGATAGCTTCAGATATTGGGTTTAATGTACTTCGTTTCAATGCTAGTTGGTTCAGAGACCGGTAGATAATCGTCAGGTATCAAACGATATGTATCATAACCACACATACCAACCAGCTGAACGGTGCTTCATTCGCGTACCCCACTGTAAGTGAACCGGTGAGTCTGTAACTGACCGCAGGATCGCCAGTGCTTAAACGTAGATGGTCAAGAGGTTCCACACCACACGTTTTAGCAGATCAAGTAAATGATCTACCCACAATTTCGTGAGATTTGCTGCACTAGCGCAATGTTTGCAGGGTTGCAATATGCCAGGGAACATCTAGAAGACCTGCAAATAAGAAATTTTTCAATAGGTCAGCTAATTCAAAAGAACAAACGTCATTTTGTAAGAAAAATGTGGCCGAGAGGGCTACCTGAATAAGTTCAAGTTTTCAAAGTATCCAAGTTTGAAGAATATAAATTGAAACATTCAAAGGACAGACCCTGACTGTGCTTCTCACGTCAATATTTGCAAAGACAGTTAGTTAGGTGGAAGACACTGCTCAAAATCATGTTGAAGTTGAACAAGAAATAACACTAAAGTAGTATCAAATAGTGCTATCATCAAATGAATTAATTTACACCTGTAAGATTTTCGTACTGGAAAAATAATGGGTACGCGTGGCAGAAGCCTCACAAATATGGACTAATTTCTTATTCTGTAAAATGCTGCGTTTATAGTGTTGTTCGTTTCACAGTATTACTAATCGCTCTCCTCATACAGTAAGTTCACTCTTGTTGATGAAACCAGTGCGACATGAAACGATGATAGACGTTGTGGTATGAGGAAGCTCATCCCATTTTAAATCTCCCGGCGGCAGATATAGTTTGCTGTTCTGTGATTTTTGCAACAATCCACTTTCTGTTTGGTTTTGTCTAAAATGCGAATGCTTATTCTACGTACAAACGCCAAATATGTTATAAAACTTTAAAAAGTTCCAGTAGGATTTTTCTCGCTGAACACCATATACTTCGGTGATCTTGCCCCATTGTCGACTTACATCATCGCTTCTCACTTTGCATCTTTGCAATCACAGTCGACCCTCGTAGCTTCCTCCACGCTGTTTCAGGCAGTGTTGATTTGCCTCTCGTTATTTCTTGACAGGCATGATGTGCTATTACAAACCTCTTAATCGATAACTTGTGCTTTAGCAATAACCACCAGATTCACCGTTGATCACATTCTAACGATTTTGTCATATTGACAACAACTGAACTACTGATTACACACTACAACTTTAACATATGTCGTTTCGTGTGAAGAACCGAAGAAGAATGCCAACAGACCCTCGTTCCGTTTCGTGTCCTATCATGCGTTCACCGACATTATGTGAGTTTTGGTGTCGAACTGCGTTGACGTGCGTCCTAATGCTTTTCAGACACATTTTCAGCTGTCCACTCTGACTGAATTCAGTTTTATGGCAATGAATCAATTTTTGAGGTCGCAATAAACGTACTACAAAGGAGTCAGACAAAAAATCGAATCACCTATGATGCAAACTTCGGTATAGTTCGAAAAATCTACATAGATTCAACACACTCATAAGTAGGAGCTACATACAGTAACCAGTTTGAAGCGTAAATATCTGCGTTCCACATACCTACTGGATATGTATGCCCCACGTTAGCATATAAAATGCCGCTTCATCTGGGTCGCTTACTCTTTGCGGCTAAAATATTAACTGATACAAGTCTAGTTGAATTACTAGATTGTTTCAACCATCAGCATACAGGTCATTTACTTCCTGAACCACAAGTTTTCATTTTACTGGCGGTGACTCATATGAGCAGTAGGTTCACTGACTGAATTGCGGTACAACCGCACTCGGTCGAAGATCGCTTCCTAGTGGCAACTTTAATTTTTCAGCACACATCTCAACAATTCTTACTGAGTCGTTACTTCTTATAAGCGGTTTGCTGGACACAAACTAACTACACAGTAAAAAGTCAAACTTACTCAATGACAGCACGCTTATTCACTGTCATATCACGGTTATTGCTTTAGTATTCACAGAAAGCATGTTTGACGAAACTGCCGTAGGCAGTTCAACTTTCCGATGCTTACATTTCTGTTAACGTTCAACTAACAAATCAGTGATGTTCCTGAAACGCATTATGTTTGTTACACCTGATTAAGATTCCGATACTAACAAACCATTTCGTATCATACAGAATGAGTAAAAATGATGGTTTGTAGTTTTCATATAAAAAATGATGGCAGCTGTCGGTTGACGTAAGAAAAAATGACTGACGAATGCTGACGGAATAAAAGTGACTCAAATACATGAGCCTCGTTGGGTTGTGTATCATGACTGAGTATAATCAGCTGGGTAATTAAAGACCCACTCACATTTAATCACTAACAATTTTTCTAGCCTAACTTTTCAAGTTGACAGCCAACGGTAATATAGTATACAGACGGATGCAGTCGCAGTAACATGGTAAATTATTTCAAGTGATCACTGACAACAGGAATACTACTGGTTACTTAATTTATCAAAGAAAGTCAATTAACTTTAAAAAATCGATTTAGCGAAAGGGAAAATATTACGACCACACGTGACGTTTGCTTCACTTTTCACTGGGCCGTATTGCTCTCATCAAATGACGATCTGTGTTGTACACAACTATACAACGAACATAATAGAGGTGGGCTGTGTAACTAAAAGATTACAACATGATCGACTTTTCTCCAGTGTTATATCAAACGTTTTACTGTCATTTAATCTTTAGAAAAAAGATCATGTTAGTGTTTCAGGTGCGGAGAAAATATGTGATAAAATGCCAATAGTGGTTGTTTGTTGTGATCGTACTTTAAGTCGGCTTTGAAAAGTTCATCGTAAACTCATATAGTGTCTTTTTTATATGTTCTGGCTTCCAGTATACTGTGACTGAACCGAAAGGACAGTAGATTCCATTTTGGCAATACTATGTACTATAGAAACACAACGGAAACACTGCATATTATAAGGTAGCACAATGTATCCGGTTACATTTCGTTACATTTCTGCAAGTCGATATTGTGTAGATTAATTCCCTGATAGCCAAATTACGCTTATCGTCAACAAGTCAAAATATGAAATTCCACAAACATGGAACCAGAATAGCGACACACACCACTCGTTCATTTAGAGGTCATTATCAAGACAATGTACAACTGATAAACAACTTGCGTTGCCCGGAGAGAACGAATTTCATCTAATTGACAGGAGGTGCCTCTGGTAAGTCTGATGATCAATAAGTGCCAATGACGAACTGTTAAGGTTGCAGACGTCGATTACATTACAATGTTTAGAAGGAAGTTAGCTAAAAACTCTATGGAACTGTGACAGATGTGTTTAACTTTCACGTTGTAGTAGTGCGCAGCCAACAAAACAGTCTAAAATGTCAAGCGTTGAGGCTACTTGGGACTGTGTTGGGCAGTTCGATGAGTTAAAGTCACCATGTGAGTGGCCGAGTATCCGCATATAAACTGGCATACTCAATTTGACTTGGTTTGGAGTAAAAATGCAGACTGGGGTGGGAGGTACTGAGTTGCTGTTTGAGGTTTGAAGGACAAAGAGTACATCTGAACAGCAGCTGCATTCCAAGTAACGACTTGACCGTGTGGTGAGTTTTTGCTGAATCGCAGCTGCCAGAAAAATTTCATCTTATCAGCACTGCGTTACATCTTACCCGTGACAATAACCCTCGATTACGTGTTGATAAACCGACAGGAACCGTCCAAGAAAGATTTTACTCTGACTTGAGAAGGAAATCGTGAACAGAGCTGCACTCCAACAAAAATTAACTCTCTTAAACGTTCTGGCCAAATTTTCAATATTCACTCAAAATGAAGAATCTTTATCAGTGATCGGTTGGCTGGCTACGGTGAACAGACGTAACGACAACTGTTGAGCCACCGAACTTTCGTCGTGTGTAGTCTTCCTATGGAACAGTTTTTAATGCTTAAGTAACATTATTTCCGACACAAATTTCATCCCCCGGCATAACCGATATTCTCGGTCCTTGTTCGAAGACTAACCAGTCCCTGATTGTACCAAGATCAGGTTAATAGAGCCGCTTTTAGTAACCATAACATGGGAATATCGAGTCAGTCGCAAACTTCAAAAAAATTCGTCCGTTACAACTCTTACTCCTCCAGGCTTTGCAACACCATTGATCTTGAATGGTTTCCCTTCCCCGCTCATCCACACACATGGAACGCTCACCCCGATCGCAGTGTGTAAACTCATCATGTGGCCAGAACAATAATTGATGAAAATTTCGCGTGTACTGATAAGTGTTTTGACAGTGTGACATATTTTGAACAAGTGGACTTAACAGATCCTTCCAAGTATCCTTTTAATTGTACGGACTTGGTTACGAATGATTATGAACTACGTTCATCACACATGTTTCTTCAACCAAATGGCAATTCTTAGCTTACACTGAGGTTACCTAAAACACAGAGTTTGCTAAAAGACCAATTCTTCCTCAAACTGGGGGCACAGTTTTATTAATGCAAATACTCTGTTTGAGGTTGTTTCGTGTTGTATCAAGGGAAGCCTTCCTCTAACAAAGAAACGGCAAAAATTTACTGAATATGTCGAGTATTTATTTAGCAAACTGATATATATATATATGTATATACATCTTCACATAACCTTCAAAAATTGTATGGTGACATTATTAATTGTCATCTACAGTACAGACTTAGACGTACTGCTTTGTAAGAAACTATCAATTTCACTTAACAGCATTTCTCAACTAGCGTTTCAAACCGTACAACGTTTTACTTCGAAGTCTTCGTAGAACGTAATGCATTGTCAGATCAGTGATAAAATGTCACGTTCATCAAATTGGGCTGATCTATCCCAATTGCGATTGTTCTGCGTATCTTGTGCACAGGGATTGCGTCGCCAAACAAAGTTTCATTGTTCAGCACGTCTTGCCCCTCTGAATTTAAAGATTTATTGCCAACTCGCAAGAACTTATCAGTTTGTGTCCTTTGTTAATCAAGTGTCGGAAAGTCAACCAACTCTGTGTTTGCTGTCGGAAAACCTCTGGACAAAGTTTCGCACGCTGTCCGCGTTTACTGAAAAGAGGCGGAAATGTCAGTGAATAATCTCGGATGTAGTTAAGTTGGCAATTTCACTGCAAAATGCGAGCGGAAACTTCACCTTAGAATACTGCTTTTTGTTGGGGTGACTCGTTGCTTCAACCTGACGACTGAAGGCGTAATAAGCTGGTCAACTTCCTTCTTATTTAAATTAAACCCTGTGTTTCTGCGACTTCAACGCCGTAGTAAGTGTGTCCAGCTACGTCACGGTGTAGCAATGAGGATCTGGATCATTCACAAACAAACACGTACAATGTACAACAAGGGGGCAGTTTTGGTCGATTATCCTTCTGATTTTGCTATCAATGGTATATGTTTTACACAAAAATTTAGCTGTTACGCTGAAAGTACATTCACTGGGGAAAGCTCACGCGTTGATCCTTTGTTTTCTTTCCAAGGCATGCCGTAGGTTAAAAGCACCCATTTTGTTCAGACTCATTCTGGAGCAGATGCTGTGTACTCTAGTTCAGGATGCTGATCGGGTATACTTTTAGGCATTCTCTTAAAAGGGAACATAGTTCACTCCGTTTATTTGTGTGAGAGCTTCAGTTGGATAAAAAGTGGTTGCCTATGCATTCTGACGAATGGTACAACCGCCAACGTTGATTTCTAACTTGACCAGCCAGCAGATATATCCCTGTATCAGACAACCTGTAATATTCGGAATCGCAAACTACAAACAGGTCTGGAAAGTATGCTGGAACTGATAGCCTCCGTATGGATATTAAGGAGAAAAACAGGAATGCGTTGCAGTGAGCAGCTCTTCTTCTTGAGGCAAGGAGCTACGTTTACAAAACTTACATCAAGACTGAGGTGTTCAGAATATATCACTGTTTCATCTTAGTGGCACCTGCAAAGCCACGAGCCGCAACAGGATTAGGGCAATAGAGAACGAGGGACTTGGCGAATGATGGAAGACATAGTACAGAAACTACTGTTCAACTCCTAATATTTCTTCCTAGAACCACGTTGGGCTTATTCGTTACCAAGTTGTGTATGAGGCCGGGTTTCTGATAAGCGGTGAATCAAGCGGATTTTTACCACAGAGACACTGAGACTCCTACTGGTTTCACGATATCAGTTTCAGATGATCCAATTTCTTGAAACAAACGTTGCAACGAGAGCGATCGAGATCGTACTTGCTTAATCTGTGCATCCGAGCTTACAGAGTTTAAAGCGAGAATGTTGATTCGGGAGTGTACTAAAATGCTTTACTACATACCATCGGATTTTGCAGTTGTTTGCAATCTGTAGCTGTTGAGAAGAGCACTTTTTCTCGAGCATCCGCTATATTGCTTGAGGGAAATGGATTCATCTATTTTGAGAACTCAAATACCCGCCATTACTCTCAAAAATTCGAGTTTCGGGCTTGCTTCCGATTTTTCTGTTTAGTGCCATAGGACCAAGGCCACCGGAAATCTATAAATACAGCCGCTGTAAACCACTGTTCTGCCTTCGGGCCGAGCGGCAAATGAAGCTCGTTTGAAGGCAATGGGTCCGGCTATTTGTGTTCCGATTATTCGTGTTGTTTACGATACCGTTGCGTTTCATTCATGATCCGGGTACTGCTTGCGGTCTTTGTGTTCGTTCCCGCCGTCCTCTCTCGAGGAACGTAACAGTTGGCTACCTGTGTCATTTCTCACCAATGGCTTTAAATGGTGCTGACGTTGAGCCGCTGTTGCAGCAGATGAAGCTTATGGAGATGCCGGCCCAACGATTGTCCTGTACGAGTCTGGGTCAACCCGCACAACCTGGTCCGCTTCCGTGGACAGTTTGGTAACAGGTATCGCCGAGTTCGTCTACGACCCGCATTCGAACGTGACATTCTATTCTTGGTCAGTATGGTGACCAATTTGATATCGACTTTTCCAATCAGAATGTTTGCTAGGAGGTGCGGCTTCTCTTCCGCAAACTTGGCCCTGCGGCGCACGAGCGGTCCGCCAACTTCATCTTGTCCACGAGCCCACGCAACATCAGCTTCAATGAGACCGTCAGTATTCTGTCGCAGATATTTGGTGACCACTCATCTCTACTGAACTTGCGGTGCCACTACCTCAAGCTGACCAGGCGGGACTCTGACGACCTTTTCACCTAAGCTGGCATCGTGAATCGCGGATGCAATAGGTCCAAGCTATCCTCCCTCACAAAAGATCAGTTCAAGTGCCTCGTCTTTGTGTACGGCCTTCAGCCCCTCAATGATGCTGACCTCCGTGCACGCCTGCTCAGTCGGATCCAACAGGACGAGTCACTTACTCATCAGGAACTCACTACTGAATGCCATCGACTGCTCAGTCTGAAACATGACTGTGCCTTGTTCCAGAATACTCTTCAGTCTTCAACCTCTGTCAACACAGTCACATGTCAAAGACAACAGCATCAACCCTTCCCCACGAACCACCCAGTGAACTCGACCCCCAAGAAGTCGCCGCCCTCTCCATGCTGTCATTGGGGCACATGGCACTACACGCGTTACTGCCCCTTCAAGCAACACTGCTGTCAGTGTAGCAAGAGGGTAAGTCACAAGGGAGGCTATTGTCAATCACGTTAACGCACAACTAACAAGTGGTCACGCCTACCTCAATCCAAACCAATTTCCAGGTCCAACAGCTTGCTAGTTTCTTTCGAAGTCGGCATCGCCTCACGCAGGAAGATTGTGTCCGTACAGATCAACCGACACCCAGCTCGTCTCCAGCTCGATACCGCGTCAGATATCACAATTACCTGCAATCGCCTATGGGATTCAGTTGGCCGCCCACCGGTCCAGCTGACATCCCATTCTGCCACCATTGCCTGTGGTGGTACATTGCAATTAACTGGGAAATTGCATTGCCGTGTCAGCCTCAAAAGCAGGAAAAACGATGGAGTCTGGTACATCTCCGACGGGCTTGAACAACTCGGCCTGACACAATTACCAATCAATCACACTTGCAATCAACTGCAGTGCTGTACAACGAAGCTATCACACATGGCGGGTGAACACAGTCAACGCTTCAGGTCAGTATTCGACAAAAGTCTTGGCTGCTGCACTCGTGCCCAAGAGGTTTTGCATCTCAAACCTGCGGCTCAACCTGTCTTCCAGCAGAAACGTCCAGTGCTCTACGTTGCTTTACCCCTCGAGGATTTGGGAATGTTGACACTTGTCACATACTCATACTGGGCAGCCCCCATCGTTGGCGTGAAGAAAGCCAGTGGATCGGTTCGCATCTGTGCGGATTTCTTCACCGGGCTCAACGCTTCTTTGAAAGTCAACTGCCATCCACTGCCCGTTTCTGAATATTTGCTTCGCCAAGCTCAATCTAGCCGATGCATACACACAGGTCAAAGTCGCCGCACAATCGCGGTTTTCACCAGTATACCAGATTGCCATTTGGTGTCTATAACTCCCCGGCCATTCTCCAGAAGAGCATGGATGACATGTTCTCTGGCCTGCCTGGTACAGGTGCCTACTTGGAAGACACCATTATTTCTGGGCGAACGCGTGACGACCTTCGAGAACGGATCGCAGCCGTTATCCAACGAGTTTAAGATGACGGCTTTAGGCTCCGAGTAGAAAAGTGCCGGTTTTTCATGTCGTCTCTCTAGTTCCTGGGCTTTGTGTTCAACGTTACCGGCCGCCGACTAGAACGTTCGTGCCATCCAACACATAGCACCTCCGGAGGATGTCTCATCACTCCGCTGGTTACTGGTTCTTGTCAGCCATTACGGCTCCTTCTCTCCCTCAATGCATGACTTCCGAGCTCACCTAAATCATCTCCTCAGAAAGGACACACAGTGGCGCTGGTCTCCAAAATGTACACAAGTCTCTTAAAAGATGAAGCCCATGCTGGGATCCGACATTTCGCTGACCCACTTCGATCCCAGCCTCCCAATCGTTGTGGCTGCAGATGTCTCCAACTTTGGTGTTGATACCGTGATCTTTCACGTTTTTCCCAATAGATCTCAGAAAGCCTTCATGCACAACATATAGACACTTACAGATGCCGAGGAGAACTACGGCCAAATCGAGGAGGAAGCCCTGGCACTCTCCTTTGCTGTGAAAAAGTTTCACAATATGATCTATGGCCGACATTTCACCTTATTGATGGACCACAAGCCAGTCCTTTCCATTTTCGGCTCAGAGAAGGACATACCTGGGTATTCTGCTAGTCGGCTGCAGCGCTGAGCCACCATCCTCACCAACTATGATGCTTTACAAACGCTAATCTTGGTCGTTGTTTGGAAGTGCACAAAATGCAAAGTAGTGCGGTTGAAAATATACCTGAAGTCCAAGTTAACGTGAACCCGGTGAGCAGTATGGTTTGACGATAAAAGCGCCGGAAGTTTGCGTGCACTCAGAATGACTTCGATAAATTGCTGAGTCAGATAATGAAACCAACTTTATTTATCCTCTTACACCGCTTAGCATTAATAACTGCCAGTTTTTGTAAAACAGTCACTGCTGCAGTTACAAAAGCTTTGGAGAATACAGCATGGGTTGGCACCATTGAGTTCAAAAAAATCTGTGGATTCGTTGATTACCAAATACACATAACCCTTGGCTGCCTCCACTCTGCATTCACAAGTACAGTACGAATCCAATTTTCTTGCGTTTTACGAATGCGGTTGAGGCTAGCAGGTCCAAGTCAAAAGTGCATCTGTGGAAACAATCACTCCTAAGTCATAGGCTAATGTTGGCCCAAAATTACAATAGTCATGTCCTGCGCCCAATCTACGACTACTCAATCTAAGGTTGACGGCGGAAGTATTAGCCTTTCTATCCCTACTTGATATGACCAGAAAATCTAAACGAGAACAGTTGATCTATAACTAAGATTCGTATTCGAATGTTGCCGTCAATTGTTCGCTATGTTTTGCACAGTTACAACTCATTCAACCCGGCACTTGTTGCATGGTATTGGTTGAGGTGTGTTCAGTATTCGGGCGTAGTTCAGGTGAAAGCATAAATTATTCAACAACCTGTGTGTTCGTGTATAATGAAGTCCTGACGTTCACAGAGACAATTCAGGTTGGGAAGTGTTTCTTCCTAGCCAGAAAAAGCAGCCTCTTGGAGTAATAATGAACAAGTTGCTCACTTGTTTACGACATGCTGAGAATGGCGATGCGAAGTAATTTGTCATTGTGTCCACTGATTTATTTCAAAAACACACTACACTGTTAGTAATAATACTCGATAGCAATATCATGCATCCAAGGCACGCGTTAAAGCTCCACTCCTGTCAAATTTAGATGAAAGGTTAGTTGACCGATAAACATGCAATGCAACCGTGAACACAGACTTTGTGTATATAGAAACGTACACGAATGTGCGTCCTAAATTTGTCTGTCAGACACTTTAGCCATGTGGCATCCAGTTAGACGCATACCACCTGGAACAGCAGGAAAAACAGTTGGGATTTGACAATGTGCTTGGCAAACTTGAGGTGGTGTCCGAGGCAAGGAGACCATCACTATTTTTCTCAACCAGAACACAAGCCGGTGCCAGTGGGATTTCCATAGGAGCTGGTATTACATGAGTATCGGTCCTCCGCATCAGCACGTGAAGTCAGATCACGTTAACCTAGGAACAATGGTGAACACCATTTTCCTGAATCCTTTTCTGGTCAGCGTTTCACGACACACTGTCCTCAGCATTGTCAAACTGAAACGGAGTATATCTAGGCTTTGGCGCGGTGCGTAGCCCATTGGTTAGTCACATCGGATCGACTCACAGCAATGGTTTGTGAATTTTAGGTTGCAATTAAGTTGTCTACTCGATAATTCTGCTATTCCACGGAACATGTGACGGTACAACCCGATTATTAAATGCGCAATAGCTCTGTGCAATGTCGGTAACTAACTAGCATGGAGCTGATTTTGCCAACCTCATCCTACTCTAGTTGGCGTCCAAAATGGTGTGGAACAGTAGTGCTCCAATAAGCCTACAGGCGTTGGCGACTCTAAAATTCCAAGGTTGACATCGTCTGTCCCATGAAGTCATGGGCGTTAGAGGTTTGGAACCACAGTTAATTGTCAACATACATCACACGTGGACACACAGAGGGCTTTTGTTTCTTCCGCAACAACATTACGTTGTGCAGGCTACCTGGTAAACACTTCAACTGTTCCGCCCTACATTCACATTCAGCGGTTCACATTACACGTAAAAACTTCTCGGATGCACTTGTTTTCGCGTAAGGCAAAGTTGTTTGCTTCTTGCTGCCCTCTGACCAACTCACGTCACTCATGTAGTGATGTAATTGCCCAACCTGCCCGTTTGCTAACTTTAAACCGTTGAAAATTGATGCAAAGTTTTCTAATCGTTATTATTAACTGATTGCTTTAGCTGAGCATTTTGTGCACCACGACGACTTTCCTAATGTGAATTTGAAATGAAAACCATACTTACACTCGACGCTTCACCTACTGTCACGTACCGTAATCTGGGGTACAATCAGGAGTTTCTTATCGAATACTATTCATCAACCTTTCCAGGTGTTTGACGTAATTAATAGCGAGCAAAAAGAGTTCGTTTAGACAAGAATTCTTAGTTCACAAAACTGTAGGTTCACTCACTCCAAGTGAGGCATATGCGCTGAGTCCGCTTACTTCCCTCTCATCCTTTTTTGCCCAGCGAGGTGAATCATCGCGCGTCAAACTGGTGGCTTCAGCTTGACCGGACTACAAGAATAAGAGACGGACTACCACTGCCCAGAATGCAGGAAGTTGGGTTATTGTGCTTCCGTGCACATCCACATGACGACTTGGAAAACAACAGATGGCTTAGTTGATGGAGTGTTGTTGCCACTCTCTTCAAAATCATCTGAAAGTATTGGATATCGCAAGTCATCATAATTTTAACCTGTCTCTTTGGTTCCACCGTCTGTGAAATGATTTTTTTCATTCAACAAAAATAAGCCTACCGGTTTTGATATGAGTCACGAAAAATTTGGCTTGCTGTGCCAGATACGTGTGCTTATATTAAATCAGCCGTATTCTACATAAGTTCAGCAAGTGTGTTGCCTTTACTTTTTTCAGTTTGTTCATGTATCATCTCTGTAATTATCACTTTTATCCAGCTGGAAGTATTCGTACGAGAAGAAAAATATAGCAATAGTAATCTTGGGTAGGTCTGGTGACGCAGAACACAGTACCGAGAAAGAGGTTGCAATAATGCGGTAGATAACGAGTAACAACTATTAATAACCGAACTAATCATCCATTACTAGTTATTTTATTCACTAAAGTTCCAGAGAAATATATCGGTTTTTTACTGCCTGGCGAACGCCTACATACTAGCACATTATGACAGTGGTAATCAACATTAATTAACTTTGCGTTCCCTGCTGGATGTAGTTTATATCTGATTAAAGATCGCTGTGAGTTAACCGCGTATTTATCTATAACCTCACTTCGGATACTAATTGGTTTTGAATTCTTTCCTACAAGATTGTGGAAGGAAGTAGACTTTTCTAGCCAAACGTGGGTTAACATTGATTTGAATCGATGAAACAAAATGGTTACGGTTTTGCCGTTTGTTCGTCTTCCTCGAACACTTCATCATTTGCTGTATGGTGCGATTAGATGGAACACTAAAAAGATTTGGTAGAAAGGAACTGTTAGTCACGCTGTTAGTTCTTTGTCCCAGTTGTAATTCAAACGTGTATCACTGGGTTAGCCAGAGGGAAACAGTGAGTTAGATCGGTTTCTACATATTACCGATAATTAAAAGCAAATGATTTCCAACACATTCTCACTTATTAAAATGTTAGAAAATAGTTTCTTGTGGCGGTATTTTACAATACTGTGGAGATGCGTACAGGTAGCATGTTGACGTGATGACCAATCGCTTTTAGTAACGATCTGTGGACTTCATGCCAAGCGTAATGGCTGCAGCAGATTTATCCTTAACGGAAGCACTATTGTAACGCTCGAAATGAGGAGCTTTAGATCTGGAAAACGTGCCTTGATCAAAACCTCCCGAGCAAACAATGAGGAGAAGACCTTGGATCGGTTCCAGTAAAGGACTGCTATTTGTTAGAAAAGAACACATTTAGGGCGTACATCAATACCGAAAAACCTAGTCTTCTACTGGTTGATGTCAGTGGCACATACATTGTCGTAAACGGCAACCTGATTGGTGTAATGCAGAACAAGGAACTTAACAACTAATCGTAGATGTAACATTGCTGGCCTTCTCGAAAGTCTGTTGTGGTATCTTTCCGCGATGTTTGGACTGGTCTATTGCCGGATCGTTTATTGTTCCGGAGACCGGAAAGGTGGTTAATCTAGTACACACCTGCCACAATTATTTAGCTCCACCCTAACTTGCACGTTCTGCAGTTTGAACCCCACCAGTGATTGCATAACCTACATAGAAAGATGAGTTGAAATATGGACCAGTAAACAGTGGAAGAAACAGAATCAAAGTGAGTACATTTGCATGTTCTGCTCATTACAAGACTGGAGAGAAACAACATGATGTCCATGCAGATGGCAACATTAATATCAAAGTAGTAAAATGTTTTCATCGAATGAGGTTGTTTGATTCATCAATCTGACATTCTTTAGGTCAACATGCCAAGACCGTGAAGCTCATCGTAAAGTTCTCCATTCGAATGAATTTTTATCCTAAAGAAAATTAACATTTCAGTTAATCAAATAAGAACCTTTCGATTGCCAAGTTGTGACAATCACGTGATCCTACCCATCCCAGTTTGCCGTTTGCATTGCCATGATTCAAAGTGCTGACAATTCAACTGCGTAAGACGTCCCAGAAATTGAAAAACACTCTTAGTGAATCAGTATGCCTAACGAGCTTGCAAAAATTACATTTAATTCCAGCCAACAATGTCTTCTGGAAAAAATCACCCATTCATTTTACACGTGACACAAAGTCAGAAATTCCTAATGTTTTATGTGGTGGTTCTTCGAGGTACAAGTATATTGATTCGGCTCCCTATTTCAAAGGAAGGGTTAGATACATGATTTGAACAGAATCTTTAAAATAAACTCAGGTAAACCATCCTCCCCCCTCTTGAAACTTAACCGACCAAAAATTCCATTAATACAATTGCCAGCGTAAGTAAAATGCACAGCTTTGTTTTGGGTTGATACAGCGAATCAATATTATTTGACTTATGGACAGATTTTCAGGATAAATTCAAGTTGACGGTAAACGTGACACGTTTGTCAATACATTCTGTACTCTTATTGGTTTGCATAATATTTTCACACCATATTATGGTGACATACGATATAATGTGACAATGGTTAAGTTGCACGCGAAACCTCATTACAACAGTGGTTGTTTTTAGACACGATTCACAAAACCGGCTGAAAAACATGTATTAACATGCTTTGAAAATGGTCATATCCATGACTATTCAGGAGATATTGTCAGCGACAGAAAGGTCAAAATGCTAGTGACGCCAGCGTAAGGTGGTTACTGTAATCCGTTTAGCGTAAGAGTGTTGGTTACCATTGGGACAATACTATGTGCAGTTGGCTTTCGTCTTCTAACGGTTCTGTTCAAGCCTCTGAAGAGAACGCAGTGTTTTCCTTTCAGCGGGCATTTCGAAATGTACTGGTTAAAAATACGGTTTCGACTCTCAGATTTAGCAAGTGCATAATGAAAAGCTGTAACTTGTTGCCGACAGACCGATGTGTTCTTTGTATTAAGCGTTCATGCGCATGCTCCACGTGAACTTCAGGACTGTTAATTAAATTTGCACCGAAGCATCCCGAAAGCCACAAGTGTATTATATCAGTTAACCCACGGTTCCAATCAGAATTTTGGGTTATCTTTCCACACTTTATTAAAATAAACTCCGGGTAGCGCCTAAGAGTACTTTGATTCCGGCTGAGGCTCAATTTCGTGACAGCTCACAAACGGCTGCATAAAAGTTATTACGCATAAAGAAGAATCAAGTGAAAACAGTATAAGCCAATGATGGAGACCTCAAGAGCTTCACTGCTTCACACTAGCTACGACATAGTACCAAGTCAGACGACCTTTATAATCTGTAAGTTGGGTGTTAAAACACTCCTACAGGTGGTTGGTGATACACACTGACGTACCATAGCAGGGTTTCATTAGCATGATTGGGTTGTTGGTTGGTCACCGTACGTCTTCTTCCATTCGTTAGCAGCCACAATTGTCAGCGTGCGATGCAACGGATGTTTCATGGGCATACGGAGTACATGATGACACCTAAGCAAACTGTGCCTCTTCCGCATACTGGTTACCGGTAGCGAGCTTGTATGTTTTCTAATAGGCGCCAACGAACCATAGATTTTCTCATGCACCCATTAGCATTTCACGAATTTTGATCGATGGGAAGTAGCTGATCCGAACTGGAACGTCAGCGTGTATCTTTCAAACAAACAGATCAGGCCTCCTGTGGGTGGAGCAAAACTGAATAAACACTGACGATTACGGATAATCAGGTATATTTGTGGCGCCGGGAACGAGGAATATTGACATACACACTAATTGCCCCCTCTTTTCTCGTCGATACCTTGTCAGCAACTGTCTAAATGGCATTATCATCGTAAGCGAAGCGATCAACTGCCCTCAATAACTTGTCTGCAACAGCAGCGCTGGGGTCAGTGCCGACAGGGTCATTTAAAGTGGCACACTGTTTAAAGGTAAAAAGCGCACACTACAGAGATCACTTGCGTCAAATAACGAGAACAGCAAGGCTATATTTTATGGGTTAATGAATCAGGTGAAGCAGTGTGGTTCGCACTTTTGGTTTTAGCTGTTTCACCATTCTGAAACCTCTCCAGCCCCAACATGTCTCCCTAAAATGACAGCTTCAGCACAGTTGAAAGGAAAGAGGGAGATCTGACAGCCTTGTCAATTATCACGTGGAGTAGAGAAGACCCGAAAAGGCCGCTTATCGCTTCCACTTCCATACTCCGAGTGGCTAAAGAAGAAATCTGCTAAGTTTATTGCAGCCCTTCCGTAATAAAGACACGTCTAGAGGGTTCAATCAGAGACTGAACCAAAATAGCCTCTAAGATCAAAAATGTTAGGAGTATCAGCGAACAGCGAAATTGTTGTTAGTTCAATGTCCATTGAAAGGCGAAAGTAGAAACGATACTATCATGGCCAGCGCGCAGATTTGCCCGCTCTTCTCGCATTCGGTTGTCATCGTGCTTTAAGCGCTGCCGCCTCAAGAAACCCGTGAAAACCTCTGCAGTTGTATGACTAATACCAGTGTCTTTGAGAATATCACACGATATGGTGTCAGACTGATATAGAAATAGGGGTGGATGGTAATAAAACCTGCTTGCGCAACACCTCCCCGCGTTACCATTTATAACACGGAAGTGTGCTCACTTCACGGAACAATCTGTTGTTCATATGTTTGGAAACATCTAGGGAAAAAGGTCCAGGTTTGGAGATTGACATTGTTCCAAAAATTCAAACCTCAAGGCTACTCTAATTTCCGACTAAAGACTATGGGATGTGTCACAACTCTGTCGGGTTTCTCTATCGTCCACAGGTGCATCGGTTTTTTCGAGTCAGTGGAACAGAATCTCAAAATGCCTACTACATCTGCCAATTACCGCATTAGGATTTTTGGATTCAGCCGTCGAAAGTAAGAACCGAAAACTGTTCACGATGATCTTTCATCTCAAGCTCGTACAATTATATATTAAGCTAAACAAAATTAAGGAGAGTTATTGATCAAGAATAGTCGGACGGTGACGTCTATAGTGGCAGAATTGACCGATCCCCTTGCTTTCGAAGAAGCTAGCTTGTAGTTAGATACGTCGAGGACTTGATGAGTGCCGTTAACCGACTCGTTTCCAACACAGAGCAAATCGGCTCCGTCGACCGCCAGACATCTGATGCAGACTAGTCTTCTGGTTGATCTGAAGAACACTGTCTATGCGGTGATGCGTCATCACAAGCCTGTCACCCTTAGTTCATTCGGGGCGCTGTTTGCCACGTGCAATCAGCCAGTTCTTTGTATGCAAAATTCGCTGACCTTGAGCTTTTGTCTGCCCTGGTTTTGGCCAGTGGCAAATCGCTGCATATATGGAATCGATTTATGGGCTGGATTTGTTCAACCGGTTCGTCGCTGTTATTTGAAGCAGCTAACGAGAGTGCACAAAACTGGTCTGCCTTGTTGCAAAAATACTCTTCTGATATTGTTTTTCAAAATACAGTCAGCACTATTCAAAGAGAGTGTTGGCTTTTCTGTGTTACCAGAACTGGAAAGCCTTAAGTGAACATATAGGGGGCTGTATTCCGGTGCTGCCCTATTGTTCCGGTAATCATATACTGATTATCAAGTTTACTAAACTAACAAAAAATTAAACAGTATGTCGAAACGAACGGGTATATTTGTTTGTTTCGCACCCTCAACCAATACGATATTGAATGTTACGGTGAGTATAACTGCAAACATCTTTATGCCAATACAGAAGAGTATCGTATTATAGACTATCAGTTTCGCAGTATGCAGCTTGCTGCTGACAAAGAAACACCTGCGGTGTGTACGCTCGGTTTTTCGCTGGTGACATAAAATATTTGTCCTAAATTCAGTGGAATTGTGTAAAAATTGTCCATATTGTGTTTTTTCGATTTATGTAATATCACCCGTAATTTAATTTTCTTTGTTATCTAACAGCTGTATTCATTCGTCATTTTCAACAACAGTGTCAACCAAAAGAATTGTTAGATGTTACGAAGTCTCAGAGAAACGAATCCGTCCGCTGTTACAGTTTAGCGTTAAGCCCGTCGGTTTAGTTAACCGTTGAGTTAATCTACTGTAAGATGAGCGAATGAGTGCAGTATTGTACACCAGCATCCCCGTTCATATCAGTGTATGTGTGTGTGTGAATGGTGAACACATTTACCATCTCAATTCCGACCTCCCACTGTCTATGAACAAAGAAGTATTCATTCTGAAAAGCTGTAAGACAAAACGTGATCAACATCTTTGTATATAATAGGAAATACAAATTTCCCAGCACATTGGAGTTAACAGGCAGTAACTGTGTCTCCTCTCGAGACGATCGGGCAACCTGATCATTGCTCACAAGCGAGAGTGGTTGAGCGTTCAGATTTGATGATTCGGTCGTGCCTAATGTGAGGTCAATGGCGCAGTGGTTAACACGGTTGCCTCATGATTGGAATGTCCGGAGTTCAAATCCCGGCCGTGGCAAGGATATGCACTACTGACGAGCTCTAATGAGAGCGAAACTCGAGTCTAGTGCTTCTTTTCGAAAGAGGCTGGCTGGAAAGTCTATCTGAATGCGAACGCTGCGATCAAATGTGAGTGATGGTCAACTTGAAAATAAACCAAATCCCCGACTACTCATCAGTAATCTAAAATATCGCCTTGCAGGTTTAATGAGTTCTGTGATCTCGACCTGTCTCGGAAGTCCTAATCGCGGGGTTATCGATTGGAGTTAACAGGCAGTAACTGTGTCTCCTCTCGAGACGATCGGGCAACCTGATCATTGCTCACAAGCGAGAGTGGTTGAGCGTTCAGATTTGATAATTCGGTCGTGCCTAATGTGAGGTCAATGGCGCAGTGGTTAACACGGTTGCCTCATGATTGGAATGTCCGGAGTTCAAATCCCGGTCGTGGCAAGGATATGCACTACTGACGAGCTCTAATAAGAGCGAAACTCGAGTCTAGTGCTTCTTTTCGAAAGAGGCTGGCTGGAAAGTCTATCTGAATGCGAACGCTGCGATCAAATATGAGTGATGGTCAACTTGAAAAAAAAACATTAGTAACAGTTAGAAGTTATCAAACTTCGCTTTGTGTTTCGTTGCCAGTAACTCACCAAAATATTTTTCACCCTTAGAAGTACACATTTGACGTCACTGGGTATCACCAGTGATCAGATATTGCTCGTTTGGCTATCTTTTTGTTCATTGACGATGAGTGTTTGCAGGCAAGCTCCGCTGATGCTAGTAAACTCACTTGCATGTTGCTGCTCGTGTAAAGCCTTGGCAAATTGCACACCTATTCAATAAAATAGACGAGATTAATTTGAGTTACATCATACTGTTCTCAAGACCGAGTGATAGATTCAAATTGAACAAAACGGACTACGCCTGTTCACACTTACTGTTCTAGTGCGTTGTTTCAACTGTTTTACAGGTTACCGGTTCTGCATATGTCCATCAGTTTTGCCCAGATTATTTGAAAGACATAAGAGGTATTTTATGGTTGACACTAACGAATTCACGTAGTAAAATGCTGAATGGATAGTTTATACGAAGCCGAAATTCTCGAAGCAAATATCAAAGAATACCTGTGACCGACATTTGGTTATTTGCGCAACTCTGTGAGAAAAATGTAACGACCGTGCAACCGAAACTTTCAATGTTTCATGTACACACCTATATTCTGCTTATCAGCTAGCTGTTTTCCCAAGCCAAACTAACAACACGTTATATTGTTCACCATCAGCTGACATCTGGCTCCCTAGTTAATACGTTTTGATGTTTTTTACACAATTTATGTCACGCATTTGACTTGCTTTCGAATGGGCGATTCCACTAACGTACGGATAATCCGCCGGCTAGCTAATTAGCCACCTACTGAATTCGTGCATCTGAAATCCAGAAAAACACACGGATTCATTTCTTTTGCCAGTCCACATCATTTTATGTTCAATTTCTTTATGAACGCCAACGAGTGCAAAAGTTTTTTATTCAGATTTGAGAAAATGTATGGCAAATAGTCTATAGTGGTTGACGCTAATATCGACTAATCCCCACAGTCTCGAGTAATTCTCGGTAATCTCAGGGTGTGAAATTTTTCTTTATTCAAGTGTCAATCAAATAATGATATTACTAGCAGCAAAGCTGCGCTCACCGGCTCATCATGGTTGTTATGTCAAGCAGAGAGTTGTATGAATTTGGATATTGCAAGCATCTTCGCTGTAGTAAGGAAGCAAGTGGACTTCGGTTAGTTCGTCAGTATCTACAATTTGTTAACATTGAACGGTCCCCCTAACACAGATTAAAGCGAAAACATTAACAGTTTTGAAGATCAGCCACATCCCCACTGTTGACTAAGTGGTCAGGTGCAGCAGTGAACTCTACAGACTCCATGCGCGTAAATATGATGGACTAATGAGAAAACCATAAACAAGGTATGTAACATATTGCAACATTGATCTTGAGAGGGCTGCAGTTTGTTGGCCAAAATGACTACACATTTCGTAGCAGTAAAAGCGATCCTTATAGTATAGTTGTTGTTTCTTTGGCGCGCAGTAAAATTTAGCCATCGAAACTAGAGCCATGCCTGCTAGGATCAGCTCTTGTGAACCGTTATCAACATTTCAGATTCACTTTAAGAAAAACTCTAACTCCGATTAACGCACCTTCGGATAAAATTGGGATGTCTTTTTATACAGTACAGGTTTACGAGCATTTGACGGTAATATTACGTTAACATTGGATTTATGCGTACGACGAGTGCAAACAGGACTAGTCAACAAGCGTGGAGATAGGAATGAAAAGCAATAGGTCAACGGATAAAAGATTTCAGTAAAACGTGTTATTTCATTAATGTGGTTTCGATTACAACTCTCCTGAGGAGGGCTACCCAATGTGGTTGGGACGTAGAGTACAAAAACTTCCTCATAACGTTGTAATATTCGCAATCTGTTTATCAGTAACATGTTAAAGACCACGCACAAACTGTTCAACTGCATGCTTTCTAACTTTGGTTCGGATATCTTAGAGTCAAAATAGATCATTCTGAATTTGCGAAGTGGCACGAGTTGCTAACTGCTGAGTTGAAGAATGTTTTATTACATTATGTTCACGTGTATTACCAGTTGTTTTATTGGTTCAGACGTGACTGTCATATTCATGAGGTCACCCAATGTAGAAGAGTTTCTTAGTGTACCTAATGGGATTGTTGCAAAATTAACTGTTGTGTTAAGGATGACTTTTCTGCACAAACTGCCAACATGGATGCTGGTAATATAACTGGCACCCACGAGTCTTTCTGTTCTCTAGTCAAACGTCGCTCATTTATTTGGGGCGTACGTGACCTAGTTTGGGTGAAATGACTGCTGGGGATCACATGCAATTAAGTCTGGTAATGCGGCGGTCCGAAATATCTTAAATGAGCTAAAACTCTACTCAAAACTGCGGAGAAGGAAATGGTAACGACCTCGAGACAAAACGCAATTGGTGGACTAGAATGCATGCATATCAATTAGAAAATGATGACCAGCAGGAAAGTTTGATCATTATTAGAACAAACAACACACGGAGACTTTGGTGAAGAAACCCGACTGGCAATCTGCGGTTCACAGAATTGATATAGACCCTATTTGGGGTATTTTGGCAAAAACGCATGTCATTATTCACAAGCAAAGTTCGCTCTCTTTTGTTAGTGGGATGCTCAGATAAATACGGACATTGATGAATTACCAAAATAATTGAATTATACTTGCGGAAGTAAATTTATCCATCTGTGCCGACACAAAAAGTTTTTATGATAAAAATTTCATTTCAAGTGTTCAGACGAATTCAGTTTATTGCTGACGTGTTCACAAAAAGCGGTCACGTCTATTCGGTGGTGTAGTGGTATGGAATTCTTGAGTTTCGTTCAATAACTTAAAATTGACGTTGTTCAACAAAGGCATAAAAGCCTCAAATAACATCACACATTTTCTATTAACCTTTTATAGCTTGTCTTGCAGTTTCTGAAAATAGTGGCTGCGGTGAATGCCTTACTAACGTCTAATCGCTTTTAACCTATGAGGGAAGGAAACATTGCAGCCTAGAGTGGCGGTTCACACACTCCACAGCTCCGATTAACACGACTCCTTGGTCTGATGAATATGTTGCTGGGTTACAGGCTGCTTGGCGGTCACGGGTCGTGGGTAACTTATCTTGGTGTTCATTGGTTGATGCAACTCATTAGTTTTTAATAAGGTGGACACGGTTCCGCCCGTACTACCTTGTTCCAGGTGCTTTCAGAAGCAGTAGCCAAGTGCCGAACAAAGTGATAGTTCGCCTAGGTCGTTTTCAAGCCACATCTTTCGTTCACATGAAAATCTCTGTGGAGGTCAGCATACAGAAATATATAACGCAACACCTCAATGGAATATTAAGTAGAAATGGGTCAGTCAGCTTTCACGAATTGCTTCTAATGGACCAGAACAAAGAAGATTGGGTAATATTTGAGTAAACACTTAATTAGCATTCATAGGTGAAACAGAAGCCTTTTTTTTCTGAAGTTCCCGCACAACTGTCAAATCGAGTTTTTGTAATTATGCGACAGGCTATTGTAAAACATTCTTAAGAGTAGATATCTAGCCCAACCATTTTTTGACGAAGTCAGTTCACATTTCAGACTGTCAAGTATCAATACCTTAGTCAAAATTCTGATTTTCCGACAGAATTATGGAAGTTTTGCTGAAATAAAATTTCTAATAAAATTACAGGGCAGCCTGTATTAGTTTGCCAGCCTTCTGTGACGATGCTGTGCCAGAGCGAGTCGACTCATGCTGCAATCTGTTTTCAATCAGCCAGGCACACAAAAACATGCACCCGAACGGTTTTGAATCTGTCCAAATTAGGAGGACCGGCTGGAGTGTGACAAGAATTTTTAGTTATCATATTTACATCATGTGACGCTTACGCAGTTGCACACATTTTCGATATGATTTGAATGCACAGCACAGAAGATTTCAGTAAAATAGATGCTGCGAGAAGTTCGATTTTGACACATGACAGACAATTTGAAACAGCATCCCCAATGAGACGAGTACAAATAAATTTCTCCGGAGTGAGACACATTTATAGATGGGAATTCTGATTGTAATTTACGCTTCATATACATGTATGATTGAAGTTGGGCAAGGAAAATGTGACATTTGACAGTAGTGTATCACTCGAACTGCACTTGAGTGCAATTATGCTGGCAGTTGGCATAAACGAACAATTCGTTGCGCTGCCATTTTCCGTTTAACGTTAGTTTGTTCCTCCGTTAGTATATCATCTGAATAGCCTTGTCTTGCGGTTCATAAGCGTTTGCAAATTTCAAAGTGCAGGAGTAATCGTGGTCAAACCGTGTGATTGTTAATTTCACCCATCGATCCGAAACGTCCACTTTTGGTTTGATTCAACAAGGCTCCTCCTTGAAGTCTGCTCGGCGCCAATTAACAATTTACAACTTTAGGACAGCTGGTGAGTCGCCGTTCGTTAACAGATTGTTCAAAATCAGACATTCTGTCTTTTTTGCTGTTAATTACTAATTGTCGCATTAAAATGGTCACGTTTCACAAAGATATAGCTGAATAATAGAATATTTTATAAACAATATATTGCAAGCTTTATCTTTGCCAACTAACCGAAAAATTTTTCATCTTAGAACCGATATAACCGGTTTATTTTAATAAAAAGCCACATACTGTAATAACTAGCTAATGTGACGGCAGTTTCCTAACGCACAAACTTTTCGGATTCAAAAACGGTACTACTGTTTCCTCTGATATGATCAGAATAATCTAATCACTGCCAGCAAATACGACATAGAAGACTATTCACATTGTTGTAGTTTTGTGTCTGGTCAACTAACTTGTTCCTTTCCGTGTTCTGATGGTCCGATTGTGCAATTTAACGTTTGACCAAAAGCCATTTCCTGTCAATGGAAAGAAAAAGGTCTGAAGATACAACACAGATTAAAATCGAGATTTTGGGTCTATCCAACGTAGCACCCATGACGGAAGACTTGACTAAGTGGGAGCAGAAAGTACTATGAGAGAGGACGTTCCATTTACATGTAGTGTGGATGAAAATAATTCATTCATGCTTTATATGACACACACACAACATCTTGCGTGAATAACCTATGAATGTTCTTGATGAAATTTCTTAATCACTCCCCAAAAGATGGTTATCTACAGAGAAAGTTCATGTGCCTGATTTGAAAGATCCGAACAGCATACGATGAGAAGCTCCAGAAATAGTTTTTCGCATTCTCGCGTAGTGATTCAACTCTGGTATGTTTGTTTCATCCTTACTCATCAACTAATACTTTAGTGCTTCTTGATAGCCTCCTCTCGGATTTACCCGCATGTGCTGTTGATTACCTCTTTGTGTTTACCGTTCCGGGCTGCCTGGGGAATTAGGACATATTTGGTAATGGCTGCTTCCAGTCAATTGATTGAGAATAGCATAACGTCAAAAAATGTATTTACCACGTTGTTACTGACAAATTCACTGTCATTTGAACCTGTGAGTAAATCTTGGACCTCATTGCATCCTAACGGGCTGCAGAACGCTTGGTTTGACAGGACTGCGTTTGCATTATTCTGAATAATCTCCAGCTTATCCACTGACGTTCTACAATTCCTCACCTCGTAACTGACAGCGTACACCATACAAGCTGTTTGACTTCTACATTGAGTTTGTGCTAACATTCCAGAAAGCCACAGTTTGAAAAAACTTCAATTATTAACATCTGTCCCTATTTGGAAAAACTTTCGAATGAGATGGTACTGGGAATGACGACTGCGCCTGCAAAATTGTTATTTCTGTACCACGAACGTAATAAATTTTCACCAAAATCGTCAGATAGAAACCTCTGCAAGTGTTGAAGTCTATTCACCTTTATAACAATGATGAACCTGTTAATTTTCGTTTACTGAGTGATTCATCCTTGACAGTATATGCAATTTGAAAAGACAGTAAAACGTGTCGAACAGACACTAGCGAAAAACCTAGTGAGAATATTGAAAGTAAGTGTTACAAGAGCTGGGTAACAAAAACGAAACTGATTTTACCAGTCGTTGAGCTGGATCCTGTCGTTGTGTTCACATGAACAGTGGTTTGTCATTACGTTTTGGGTAGTTGTATTCATTCAGTGCACAAACGTACAACTAGGGAATAGTTGATAATGGTGCACATCACGATTCAGATGCGCATCTGCAGCGATTTACCTGAATACATACTCACACCCTGTACTGCTCATAATATATTCCAGTTGTGCAAATCGAACGGTTGACTGAAGCCTATAGGGAGGAAGCAGGGACAAAGTGCGGTGTAAACGTAGTGTTGTGTGGTGTGGATAGTGCAATATGGTATGGTGTGATATGATGTTTTCGGGTGTACTAGAGTGGAATATACTATGACGCGGTACAGTATAGTTTGTTAGTACCATGACTACTAAGTTGAGCTTGAGGTGAAACGCAGTAATCATCAGAAAAAAATATTTCGGTGCACTGGTAACTGGCCGGTTGAGCGACGTTTTGAAGAGAAAGTTGACCACAAAACTCCATGGACTGAGATCACACCTATCTGAATGTAACTTCCTCATTTCTGTTAGAAGAAAGCACTGTTAATCCCAGCTACATTTTAGCTTCTTTTTGATTCGTTTCATTTTTGTGAACCAAAAGGACTGTACTGTCTTGCTAACCCGTAGTATCCGCATCTCACAAAAGTCGCGCGCCTGCAACGTTAGAGAGACAACAAATAGTCTAAGACCACCATACTTAAGTTATATCAGCTTTACCCGGACTAACTGGCGTTTTGTGTTCAACAGAATGTGGCTGGCATACAGCTGAATTTACCGAATAATGTTTTGTTAGATTGCGGTCGAAATGCGAGGTCCACGAACACATTGGAGCCGTAAACTTGCGTCCAACAACAAATGCATTCCACTCAGAAGAAACGATCGGTAATTAACCAGCATCAAGCAGATGTGAAAGATAAACATTTTTCACACACGGATCTTTGTTTGGCCTGTAACAAATGAGTGAACTAACCTATCTTGACCTCAGACGTATTAACAGGTCAATCACGGAACAATCGGTATTGTATTTCTATCCATTCTTTTAGCAATATATCGCTGTAGCAGCACGCGTACCACTCATATCCTGATCGTGGTCCATTTGGAAGGAAAATGATAGCGAAGAATGATAACGGAGAATAGTGTGAAATGGGTTCAGTTAGAGCATGAACGAGTCACGAGATGACGACGACGATCAGAGAAAGATGTATGTTGAATGAGATACCAGAAGGTTTTTCGGTCTCCTACTTCAGAAGTGAAATCTAGCATGCGCTCTCTCAACATTGCAAACATCATGTTCAACCACTGGTCGTGTAAGTCACTGAAAATCGTGTCGCTGGCTGTCAGAATCCCCGGCGGCTATCATGTTTCGAGTCACCGCCTTCTTCCTTGCTCCATCGACTCTCTGATTTGGGTTGTGGCATCAAGCAAACACTAAATTTTCGGAAGATGGTGGAGTATTTAACTCATCTGATAGTTCCAAACAGTCATTGGTCGGTAGAGCTCGTGGCATTCTCTACTGCGTATATTTGTCATACAGACCACATTGAAATGAACGACCAAGCAAGTTTTTGACGGGCTCACTTCTAGCATGAAAATTGTGACAGCTGTTGCCACTCAGGACTGCTAATCTCTACATCACTCGTTTCCGTTTAAATGCCTTGGTGTAGACATCAATCACGCGTACGATCCTGTTCCTTGTAGTAGAACGGAGTACTAAAACACGTCAGGAGTTCAAGACACATGAGATCTCAGATGTTTAAATGTTATATGGCGTAAAATATTTCACTTAGCCTACTGCTAAACATTAAACACGTGGAAAGCTTACTGAACAAAATCAGCTACGACGAGCAAACAGGCTTTTGAGTGGAATCAACCATAAAAAAATTAAAAATTCACAAACTAGACTAATCAAAGAACCACGGGAATGGTAAAGTTAAACAAGCTCAATATCAAAACTGTCACTCTCAATTAGGAAACAGAAGTGTGATGTTATGCCCAGACAGCTTAAAACAAGTAGACTAAAGACAGTCAGCAACGTCGCATAATTTTTGGCGTGGGAGACAGGAAACCGAAATTTTTCCTGGCACAAAGAACAGCTGAAAAATCATCAAAACGCTTGCATGTCTTAGTTCATGAAAAATTGAATTTTCAATTGATTGAATAAGTGGTCACGTATGTGCCGTAATAACGAAGGTGGAGTTTCGTTGGTTTCCTGGTTATTTGATTCTGGTTAACGACCACTCATGCAAACCTCACTGAAACTAAGTTTTACGTTCAGTCTGTACTGTTGACTGGTCTATCAGGAGACGGTTGCTCACAACCAGAATTAACGTGATTACATCGGTTCAGATATGCTGAGATGCAGTGAACAGGAAGCTGCTCATTTTCTCGGCTTGTCTGATCCCGAGAATTTAATACCGTGACGTCACTTTGAATGTGTTTCGCCGAATGTCGAGATAAATGAGCACATCTGGAGACATCATCAGCCCATATAACAAGGATATTTAGTTAAGAGACGGTAGGAACAACACGAAAGAAGTAGCAGACTGTCCTGTTCAAACTTCACAGTGAGTGTGTTTTTATTAGTTGATACAAGCTTGTAGACACTTTGAGATGCCCCAAGATTTTTGTAGCTTAGCGTGAAATTTGTTAAGTTGATAGATCACTGGCACTCAGAATGTCACTTTAATAATCCATAACGTGTGTCCGATATACCATCCTGGCAGTACAGCGACTGAAGTACGATAGCCAAATGGGCTTCAAAACTGGTCCTTATTGGTCAAGTGATAGTTACGTTCTCTATCACAGTTTATCACAAATAGTGCTCCTTAAACCGCAAAGTTAAATAAGCTGATATCAAGCAATCTGTTGCACACATACACAGTGGTTTCATCTCTGGTCTACTGAGCTGTGTCTAGCCGAATAATTCCGAACAAACAACGTTGACGACAGTGAAGTCACACATAGGTAATAACGTATGAACCATACTAGGTCGAATTACGAACTTCTTCAGGATGATAACTAAACAGCTGTTTTCCTACATTATCGTATTTATTCTTGCATTATACGTAGTATTCTGTTAAATGGACTATCAGGCACCCTGTACATTTGATCTCATAGACGCCCGAAGACCCAGTGTGATGAGGACGCGAAAACACTATTCAGAGAGAATTCAGCCGTGAACGTCGAACTACCTGGTTGCTGAATATCCTCATGGCGCATCGTGGGTTAAACCATGAGCTTGCAGTTAGAAGTGATTTTTCATTGGGACATTTCTAGAATAAATACAGCGTTATCTGTTACCAGATATGTACATTCATATCAATTGAATCGGTGCACGATAGAGATCCGATTAACCCATTGTTTATTACATTTGAGTATTGCTATCCGTCTGCGCCTGCTCGAAAACTTCCCATTTTGCGGACTACGTGGTTCTGTGAGACAAAGTTTGCATAATTTCGTTTTCTTCCGGCGGCGTTACCCCCATGAGAGATAACATTTTAGACGAAACCTGACATTCCAGATACTTTCAAATCTAATTTATGGATGTCACTTTGAGTAGTATGTCACATGGAAAGAGAACGTTTTACATAACCTTCAAGTTATTGATTCGGCAACCTCAACGTCCCAGCTGTTTAGGGACGTACACCTCATAAGTGTTCAATTTTGTCCAGCGCATGCATTTCAGTGAGCAGTGGGGAATGGGCATAAGGGTCTGAATCACAAAGACTATAGAAACATTGGAAACGTTAGCGGAAGTAGCTGATTTTGTGTTAATCTACAAGCTGTTTGCGCTACTATATCGAATGCTTTAGAGTGAGCACTGGTTTGCCATTTTGGTGCCCTGCTTTAAGAATGTTTAACAAAGGGCTTACATCATTGGATAAAACTTCGTGTTCATTTCTGGAGTGAGCGTTGATCCGCATGTGGTCAGTTCTGGGTCAACCACCTGCTTGAAATGAAGAGCGGGTTAGCTCCACCTCGGTTTATTCCAAGTTGCAATGCTAGTGTAACAGATAGTGACATATCGAGCAGATATTAGCAATAAACTAATGAAAGTCATTAAGGTTACTGATGTGAATGCTACAAAATAAAAAGCAAACTGGTTCTGCTGACGGTCAGACCAGTTGGAGCCGTTACTTTCACATGAACAAAGGTTGTTTGTTACGTAGTAATGTGCAGTTAGCCAAAGTTTGAAAGCAAGTGGTGTCATCAGTCAGATATGTATATGTATTTCGTTAATCACTACAGCAGTTCCACCCGAAGAGATGAACATATCGAGTGCCTTCAGCAACACACCTCCCGTAGAGGATCAGATAGGCGACAACGACTAATTTCGACAGAGTTCTCGTGCGGTATAGTGTAGCTTGGTGTGGTATGGTAAAACAATACAACATTTTAGTGAAGTACACTTTAGTATATCATTATACGTATTAGTACAGTGTAGTTTATTATCATCATGTTCTTCGTATGTCAACAGAACTGGTAGTCACCTCAGCCAGCGTACTTCATGACACGACGAGTAGTGCTCAACAATTGACTTCTTTAAACATTGCGACTGCAACCATGTTTCCTTGTTTGTTTTTTGTACGCGTTTTTCTATGTAAACTTGCTATAGGAGACTTGAAACACACACTCACTTCCGCTTTTTTTGGTCAAAGAACCAGCTGCACAGAGCAGATACATGCCTTTTGTAATAAACCACCCATTTTTCTGTACTTTCAAATCGTTGTGCACTTTTTCACTTGTTATCGAATGTTTTCGTCACTGGTCCCAGATTTAGTTACAGCCAACTACTTATTACGTTTCCAAACATTGTTTTCATACAGCACAGCGTTCTTTTACTATCTTGCCTTTTGGGAATACAGCTTAATTGCTTCTCTGGAAAATCGTTCCAAACTGTTGAGCGTGTATACACTTGTTCACTACGGATGAATTCCTACATCACGATTTCTGAAAACGGTAATCGGCACACCGTAAACGTTACTTTCGAATGGGTAACTTTTGGGGGTGTGAAGAGAGACGCAAACGTGATAGTTCCCAGTTTATCCAGTTAGAATTGTTGTATCAGTTCAAAAACATAAGGGAGTTGGTAGTTTCAATTTGACTATAAGCCCAATCTGGAAGACATTCAATCTATAGCCAAATGTTAAGTAAGTTATTGGCACTCAACTATATTGGACAAATCTTAAGTTATTAACTGAATTGACCCCGGTAACATCTACATGGTTCAGTCAAGAGTAAAACGGCATGTGTCTCACATTAATGGAACAAGTCTGAACTACTGCAGAACATAATCGGAACAGCACGAAGAAATTTGAGTACAGGCAACCCTGGGAAGTAACTAGTACGTTTGCCTTATAATCTAATGACCAACTCCAAGAGGATTAGTCCACTATTTTTACGGGGTTGACTCAGTTCAATCCGGACAAACTCAAAAGTGTCACAAAGCCTGCAACGCCTCTTGATGCACAACTTCAGACCGATTTTGTTCTCTTCGTATCAATCAAGCGGAGATTGCCTGAATGGGAAAAGGAATCGACTATCTTTCATAGTATGAGACGGGATCAAACAATGCTCTTATCCCCTCGGTCACCGGTTTATGAAAGCCGCTTATATGGGTGTATTTAGTGCAGTCAAGGTAACAGCTAACAGCCGGTTGGATAAAAACTTTGGGTTGTAACTCGACTGGTAGCCAAACCGACCCTCCATTTGGGCTGTCCTAAATGACGAGTTTAAAAAGGACAAAACCAGTCGTGTGGTGTCGGCTTGAGAGTGAGGCAAAAAAGCACTACAAACGTAGTTTTGCAGTCTTACGGCCTAGCCAGTAAAAAGTGGCAATTCCGGTTGTGCTGCATTCATTTCCAATCGATCTAATAATTTACGGCCTTCCATTTTGTCGCCAGCAATCACTGGTTAGCTGAATTGAATATTTTTAGATTTCCACTATCTAGCATGTTCCCAGCTAAGAACTAACAGCTGCTTTGAAAGTGTTGGAGATACTGCATCTGCCACTTTCGTTTACAACATTATAAATTTTTTACCGTCCCTTGTTCTCAGTGAATCCTGTCATTCGGAGATATGGAAATATTTTAGCCGTAGTCTCTTACTGCGCTGGCCGAAAATCGAAGTCATTTTGCAGTCATTAGTTTGTAAGCCATTAGGCATGATTTGGGAAACAGAAATGTTTCGTTGTTTGTGATTTTAATGTCGCAGAACATGACATGCATAGATTTAGACTTGGAGAAAATTTAGCACTTTGATTTGTCGAGCTGTTCAACGGACGCGTGTAAGCATTTTCACGTCGTTTGGGTTAGAGCAAGGTCAGTAGGAAAACACTTTCATTTTTGGGGAAGCGAAAACTCGTAGCGTCATAGCTCTCTTGGCAAAGCACGTACAGTCATGACGGGCTAGGTACTGGGTTTGCTACATTCAGAAAGGCGTATTCTAACGCGATTATTCTATTGTATTACTAACCATTGAGAGAATAATTGACTTTGTGTTCATTTAAAGGTTACTCAACGTCTAACTGTAGCATAACTACTTTTAGAGAAGCATCTGTCATCACGTTTTTGCGTTTGCACGCATATTTTGGCTCGCTTAATGGAAGTATGTCGTGTAAAAATTAGTGGGAAATATCTAGTGGAATATATAGGATGTTAATACTGAAGTTCAAAAATCAGGTGCGTTTTTCAAGTGGGACGTGATGTAGATGTACACTTTTTCAATACATTTTGTAAGACGGATACACGCAAATTCCCACGGAGTTAGAACTGTTTGGTATTACACGAACACCTGAATTGCAAAAATTGCGGAAGACTACAACATCCATAACTAGAAGTAGATTAAAATTTTGAGACGTTAGTTGTAAAGACAGATTTTTCGAAAAAACTGCAATGTGACTGTCTCACGGAAATTGCTGAGTCCCCCTGAATATAAATAATACATTAGACAACTAATTGACAAAAAAATCTGACGTTATTTCCCCCATGGAAACTCAGACGTAAGTAGTTTGGGCATGATATCAGGTTGAACTGCGTTAGTTTTGAGAAGCACTGGTAACAGGCGAACAGACTTAAATCGGAAGCCCAAGACCACACACACTGTAAATACTGCAACAAAACTGACTGTTAATTAGTCAGTAAAGTTATGTGTACCACAGGAATTATGAACACGTAGTTCGGATTATAGAATATTTCAGACAGAACAAATGCTGATTGCATGTTCAACGTATATTCTAGCTATTTTGTAAATTCGATTAAAAAGTGGAGCAAAACCTGCATCCAAGGATTGAACTTTCAACTTAAAATTCTGAGGAAATAAGGCATTTCTCTGTTGCGAGTTTGCGCTGTTAGTCTAATAACTGACATCAAAATTAGTTATTCTCAAAAGTTCACTTGTCACAAAAAGTATGACGGTGATCTCCCTCCTCTTTAGATTAATTGGCAGCAGTCCGTTTGCTGTGTGAGTCATGTTTCCTTGTTGATTATAGTATCTAGCCAAAAAACGTCTTTACATTTTTCACGACGGTCTTCGTACCAGCAAAACGGCCGACTGAAGGAACCCTCTTTTTGAAAGTCAGCCACAAATTTATGACAGAGGTTTGTTGCGTTTTACTTGTGGTGCAGCGGGAATTATGCAATGGTCGGTTCGCTTCATTTGGGATTATTATTTATCACGGGGTGCATCAAGGTTTGAACAGTTGGCCTGTGATGAAAAATGAGCTTGACGTTTTCTGGAAACTGGAGAAAATATTCCACATGCAATCCACTCACACACTTTGTGGACCTCATAGACCTGTAAGAAAATCTTCCTTACTGCCTTGTGAAGTAAAATCCACTTCTTGCAGATAAACTGGGATGAACTGGAAAATAGCCGCTTGTGAGGAGTCATTCAATCTGATTGCCTGGTATATTTGTTTTCCTATTGGCGCTCGCCTAATAAGTACCCGAGATGCGAAACCCCACTTCTCCAAAATGATGTGATTTCATTTGGGAGGTGTTCACTCTAAATAACTGTCTCGCAGACCTGGAGCGTTATTGGTATTCATCACTCAGCGGACCTTCCCTACAAGAAGGGAGCTCAAGTTTTAGTCGGGATAAATATATCCAACGTCTTTTTAAATGAGACCCAACTGTGAAAAGTCAGGGCTTTGGCTGGATTCGAAACAGCGACAGACACAGCATGCCTCAACGCGGCAAGCGCTCTACCAGCTGAGCTACGAAGCCACACCAGAAGCTCGGAAATTTCACATTTGGGCTCTGTTACCCACCCGTCCCATTATCTCATATGTAATTCACCAAATGATTCAGAGGATCGACTGACCCGGCAGGATTTTTCAAACAGTTCACGCTGGAATCCACCAACGCTACTGCTGAGCATAGAAATTGTATTACTAATGAGTCGATTGGCTCCAATAATCAAGCAACCTCAGTCTACTGTTTTTCGTCAGATGACAGCCAATACGACTATATACGTATGTTTTAAAACTCATAAGTGGAATTTTATAACAAGTTGGCTTACCAGCCTTGCTTTGAAATGACCGATCTAAGAACTTAAATCCAAGACGACTTGATGTCTCAGTTATCTTCTTCTTAGTCACTTTTCCAACGCAATATTCTAATCACTTCAGGATGGCTATTATTTTGAGTGTGTCATGTTCGTCGACTGAACCTGATATGACATCAGTTTATCCCAAGATGAGATTGTTTGGTTTGTTAAATGTACATGTGTATGAAGATTACTAGTGAAGCAGGCGACCTACTTCGTTTTCAATCAGGATAACTCAGCTGCTTGCTGTGAGAGGAAAACTGCTCTCTCATGTAAACGGTAATGTAAGCATTGCGTAAAAATTAACTAAACATATAGGCAGTTAACATGGAACGACTTGCACACAAGTATTTTATAAACGTCACAGAGCAAGTGGAGCATTTACTATGAAAAACCTACTGGGTAAAAAGGAACAACATTGTGGAAAAAAAACCAATTCACATACATACGGGAATCTTCGCTAGCAAACCACAAAGTTGCTAATTGTTTCTGCGTATATTTTGGATGTTAAAATATACGCTGAAACAACTACGCACTGATGATGTCACCTCGCCTGATGATGAAACGTTTGCAACCTTAATCTCATGCTCGGCGAACATATCAATACCAAAACCATCAACCCGAGCTACAAACAACACTACCACTGTTCCTAACCATCAGAAATCACAAATTTGCTAATTTGTGTTACGACCAAGCACCGATATGAAGTGGAGTCAGAATTGTTTCGAGACATGTTCATAAGCCACATTGACTCACCGGGATGTGTTTCACGTTGTAAACGGCATCCAGCACAACGGCGAACAGAAATTTCTCCATTCTATGATGATCTCCCCGGTACCTGCTGCAAAACGTATGTGTTATATGGCTGTCTCACGGCCTCCCACCACTTCTGTACTGCGCGACGTAAGTTTTAATAGCGGGCCTGTTCCAAAACGGCTGAATCATTCTAACCGGTTGCAGCCTAGATTTGTGTTATATCCAGAACTGCGTTGAAGTACAGCAACCTGAAAAGATAGGTTTCAATATGAGTGCTTTCGACAGACCATCCGTAGTTGTAACGTCTTGAGTGACCTAAAAAACAAGCAGTACGTCTTATGTGAAAGGGCTGAAGGTATGGAACAGCGTAAAGGTTATCAGTATACTTTGCCCGTGGACCAATGTATACAAGTGGCCCAATAGGAACTAGTGCTACTTAGACGAATGCCAGTTATTTTTGACAGTCGATATCAGAGGTTTGATTACTGAATTTGACATAATTGCCAAGTTACTTCACTGACTGCAAAAAACGATCCCAAAACCTGTAAACTGAATATTGTGAGAAGGTAGCATAACTATTCAGGTGACGCATCACAAAACAGCCAGCACTCACGGGAATGTTGAGAATTTTAGGATACAACATTAAGATTGTGAATGATTTTTGTTTGAGAACCATTGACTTCCGGTAGGTATTCAAGAGATAAACGTGTTGACGACCCTGCCGTGATCTTCATGTTAACCAATCGTATGCAAACACTCAAGAATACTCACCTGTGATTAACGCCCAGATTGCCCGGTTGCTTCGAGAAAAGACAGTAACTGTCCAGTCAATAACAGTCAATGGTCCTACAAATGTCTATAAGCCCCTTAACGTCGGAGGTGTGGATATAAACGTAGCTACCAATACTAGTTAATTCTTCTCGCATCTCATTTCTTTTCACCCGGATAGAGATTGATTTTGTCTCATGGTTATACGGCAGCAGATAATCAATGTAAACCACTGTTTCCTTGCTGTCTGCGATGATGATGATGTCAATGGTTTCGTAAGTGCAACTGGAAGGAAATTCGCTGTATTCTAGTCATTGGTGAGAGTTTGCATATCAGTCACTGCCTCTCCTTGCGGTGATCAGGCAACCTCAGCATAACTTACGAGACAGTGTGCATGAAACTTATAAAAAAGTGAAGGCCGCAATCTGTTTCAAGTGATTTTCAAATACTTCGAAAAAACTCCTACACTTGCGAGCTATCAATAGTTTTCTGATATTAGTTCAGTTACATTGTTCACTGCGTTACTAAATTATAACGAAATTACGATTATGTGGAAGTGGTCAATTTGTGGTGTAAACGAAGTGTACCTGATGATAAGAGACTGTTGTTTGCACCTGATGTCGTTCTTCAAATGAGTCCAGTCAAACCTTAGAAATGAAAGTTATTAGCCATTGGTTCAAACCACGTGTTCCAAATAATCGTGAATGAAGTTTGCTGAACCATTTTCTCTCTTACGCCTTTAGCCGATTCACTTTCGGTTGCGGTGATGCTGACATAGGGAGTGAGAAGATCGAAAAATACCCCAATGAATGATGAAACGCGTCAAGAAATGGTTGAGACAACTGATGATTCGGCAAACTCAAACGGGTAAAACTACTGTTCGGAATCTCTAATCATTATTAGTCGGACACCTTATGACAATAAACCATCAAATCTGACATTTATTCAAAATATTATTAGGCCATCAGAATATGAGGCTACTTTCCTTTGGCGGACTTATGTTGAACGCACCAACCGGCGTTACTTGCACAAAATTGTCTATTGTAACCCGTCGTGTTGCCGTGGTTCTGGCGACACAATGGTTTGCGTGAATTTGTCCAAACTCTCTCCACTTATATGTCTGTCGGATATAAGGTGATGGAAGTAAACTAAATACTAACATATCTCAACATTTCTTCTTCTCAAATGAAGTTCTTGCAGTGAAGACAGTGTTCTAAGTTGGTTTCAGGAATAACCGCTATTAAACCGAACAAGTATAAAGATGTATTGAATTTAGGCTGCTTTTGAATATATATCATAATCGTACATATTTTTTAAGCAAACGTAAAACATGGCGTCTTTTCATAACGTGTTCGGAAGAAAATATCATATCTGAAACTTCTTGATTAGTTTATATAATCTGCGCCTGTTTCTATTTATAATTAACCGCTGAATCATTAATTTCCCAGTACCTTTTGTAGCCTGATACCTCGGCTGATACCAGTCAGTCGCTAAGTTTCTCAAAGATGTTCTACAGCATTCAGAAAACTAACCTCTTTGACAACCTGAATGGATTATACCACACTTTTGTCAAGGTAACAAATTTCGATTGGAACGACTAGTGACCATAGTAAGACCGTAGTATTTGGTGTGTACGACTTCACACGATCATACTTTAAACATGGGCGAACAACATGATTTTGATTCGTGTATACGGGAAAATACGACAGGTTCTAGCTGATTTGGATAGGCTAATTGTAATGCAGTGAATCTTGGACATAATTTTGTTTGCAAACGTCGTTGTAAGTGACAAAGGAACTGATAAACTGTCGTTAAGTCAACAAACCCTGAGTAGCACATCGAATATGACAGAGTGTTTGGTTAAAGTTTGTTTGAATTATTATTTACCGATATAATTCGGCACTTATTTCGCGGATTACTGTAAAAGCAAGCAGACCTCTTTCATATAATTTTGTGTTTGCCCACTTTCAAAAAACACATCTAAGTTGTTCTACTTCTGCCAGTTGCTCCATCCTTCCTGTCACCACACAGCTTTAACCAGTCTGAACTCACCGTTACTAAGTGTTTGAGATGAATTTTCGGGATACTTGTGTTGCCAACGTTTGTCTACTTATGCCGATGCATCAACAAGCCAAATTTATGACCAATTTTGAATTTTTCTGGATTTCATATCATTGTACTTAATCTTCATAGACGAAGTATGCTTAATAAAATCTGTTTAGGCTTTCTCCCAAAATAAAAGTCTCAGCCAGAGAAAAACGGGTAAGGCTAAGAGCACGAAACATGAAATATGAAAGTCACGAATTCCAAGCGTTTGAAGCTGTAACCATTGCAAATTGGTTGCCTGATTTAGCGGATGCTATTAAAGACCGAAGGGATAGCGTGAAGTCACACGGTAATAGCAGGATGGTGTTCCAACCAAATTATCGATTGTGTTTAACTGTGTAAAATTTTGGGAAAATTATTTTTCGTAAAATTCGGTATCAGAATTGTTTGGCCAGAAATATGGAAACATTGGCTTCCGTCTTCAGGTGTGGTTTACTTTTTGGAAGGAGTCCTCTTATGCTCTGTTGATTTCCACAGAACCGAGAGTTATGTACCTGGTAAACTATGTTTAAGTTTTAGACGTGCACTCTTGCGCATCCCACAGATTGTTAGATGGGTGTAGGATTACTTTCTTCAATTTCAGTAACATGTGACGAACACGTTTGTACATATAAATTAAAACAAATACTTTTCTTGCACCGTTGGTGTAGGTCAGTTTACCGTTGGCGTTTCCACAGCAGACTGAATATCATGCATCTGAAAGCTAGTTGTTTGTAACAAGTAAAATTTGTCACGAATTACTTCCGGTTTAGTCAGCCTGATTTGAATTGAAGATTAGTGGGGTTATCGCTGAAATATGGTGAACTGTTGCTAAAATATATGAGGTTATTTTTGAAATGTGATAACAGTTAACTATGGTTAGTGGTTCAATGCAAGTATATTGTTAAAAGGCATTCGAAGAATAACGTCAAAAACTAGTAAATCAAAGCGTTTCTAACTCGTCCTATTCATTTTAAAAAATGCATCTGTTTACTAGCCATCATGCATTCAGTGTACGATCAGAGAAAGTTGCACATGCCCTGCAGGAAAATTAAGTAGTTACATAGTTATAGTTATTTCCTTGTCTGTCCTAAAACCGTATACTACATAAAAAACGAGCGTAAGAGCCATAACACTTGCAGTTACCTGTCTGAGTATCGCAGATGAATTTTGAATACTCTGGGTGCCCCATGTCGATGTCGTGAAGCCTTACGATATACAAACATTATATGCGTTAAAAATGGGCTCTGTAAAATCCACCAAATTGCGAACGAGACGATAGGACGGAGTTTTCAGTATCAACTGACCCACTGTCATACTGATCAGTTGTCTGCCTTCATAAACTGTGAGCACACGAAATGAGTCTGCACTCTCTGATCAACATAACCTCAAGTGTGCGGACAAATGCAAGTTGGGTCTGTGTAACAGAAAAATAGATGAGTTATTTGGATCATGGTGGTGACCTACAAACCGTGTGTTGAAAATTCGTTGGGATAGAGTTTTGCCCTAGCTACTGTGCTCGCCCACACGATTTCGTCAAAATTATCACCACCCATTTTAACAATCATTTGAGCCCAATTGTCTTATTTTTGATTTCCACGTAACTGTCATTCCGATTGTCTTTATGATAGCGAGATAACTCACCTGCTCGTCTTTCCCAAATTCATATAATGAAGGAGCGCTTCTTAATAACTGGTGGTAAAAACTGGAAACATGGTTCTCATATGTACATTGATGCAGTTTTTCCAAAAACCAACAAAAACGGTGGCGGAAGATGATATTTCTGTACTGGCAAGGTGTGCATCTCTCGAACAGCTTAATACAAAGAGGCTCATGGCAAACGTCAGCACCATAATGAGCGGCCATCACCGATTCCCTGACTGGCATTTCGTTGAGTTACGGAGGCTGCTAGTGAGACAACATGAACCAATTATGTGCAAACAAGTGAAGGCAGATGCGCTTGTATTACAAGGTTTAATCATAGGCTGAGACTGACGAACTGGGACCTATCCCACTGGACATTATAATTAACCCTGCTTGTTCTGTTGAACGAAATCCACAGACGACGCTGATCGAAAGTTTAGAGAGAAACATTAGCTACGAACGTACCTCCAGGAAATTCTCCCATGTTAATCCCGGTTAGGACTTGGCGCAGTGTGACTTTGCCTATCAAAGATTCTCACCATTTAAAGGCAAAACATATTTGATATAGTCAGTCAGCAGTCCATCAAGCGTTCTTGAAAATTTCTATCCCGCACAGCGGAGGGCTGCATCGGAAAACTTTCCAAGGAGAGATTAATTAAACGTGTCTTCTTGTTCTGATGAATCTATAGCCAGTAACAATAGATCAGCATGCTATTAGAACTGATTGATGATAGGTACTCAGTGCATTAAAAGTTTGCGTGAGCTTATTTAACTTTAGCCAGGTCTACGTTTCACACACATCCATTGACCTGAACTTATACCCAGATTGTACGAACTGTCGACATGTGAACGTTGTGGGAGTTGTTTCTTTCGACTGTTCAAAAAATCCTTAGAATGATTTGTTTAAAATTAGTTGTGCCTTGGAATTTGTGCCATTACAGCTCTCTGTGTGTTGCACAGTAATCTACCTGATCCAACTGAACAGCATGAATTCGAAGTACGAACACGTGATCAATATCAGTTGTCGACCAGAGGTTTGCCGTAGCTTTCGAAGGTAATACAATCATTTCTGGTCATCTGGAAAGAATCTAGAGTTCACCAAGTTTGATACGCTGGAACAGTAAGGTCACAGTCAAGGTGATTGCAAGTAGTTCAAAACATCCTGTTTATTGTTGTTTCTACAGACATAGAAGAACACTTGGCATCCACTGCCTTAGAGATAATGAAAAATTCCTTTGCCTTTCAGTAGTAGTGATATTTAACGAACGGAACTTAGCTCAAACACAGGCTATCACGGTGACGTCATCAAACACACATTTCCCACTAGTTGTGATTGTACTGCCTGTACGGTTGGTTCCTCAAAACTATCTGTTCACCAGATTTTTTTCCTCAATAAAATAGCAAAACGAGTAAAATCAAAGTCTCGTTACACGATATGAAAATATTTTTCAATCTAGCAAACATATTTAATGTCTTCCATTAAAACACGTTCGAAACATTTTTGTGGTGTTAACACAACATCAAGTAACTTAAATCGGAATGTCCAGGAAAAAAGCTCCATATTCAAACATCTTACCAAGGTCCGTGAGATTTTTTTATTCAGTATGTAGTTATCAGCTATGCAGAATGTCAGTTAAGGTTAAACACTGTCGAATATTCCATACAACACCATACCAACTTCCAACAATGTTTTTCAGACTTCATAAAGTTTATATTCCCCCAAATTCGGCATGTACGGTGATTCAAACAGACGCAAAGACCGCGGGCTTCCGCTACACCTATTGAATTTCTGATTTTTACCCTATAACAACTGCCTCGCAAGTGTTTATTCATCCTTGGTTACAGTAATTGAACAGTCGAGCAGTTTTTGATGAAGCCCACCTATATCAGTATTTCGGTGCAAGCAACATGAGTTTAGTCTGTTTCCTCACTAAAGACGTCGAAGCAAGTTTTGTAGAGCAATAGAGCGCAGCTGTAACTGTGTTCACACTAGGAAGACGCCAACTCTTTGTTTCCGGGAAGAATGCTTTACTCAAATTTGTCCACGACGTATATCTGCCGGGGTACGCTAATAATCAAGCGCCTATAAGGCGAAATTATCAGGAAATGTTCCAAATGCGGTGAAGATACTCAGTTCACGAAAGTTGGTTGTAAACTGATTATCTGTTCATCTTCTTTCTTGAAAAAAGCAAGTGTGTCACGTGTAGCTTTATATTCAACACCTAACCGGAATAACTGCTACGGACTGCCACAAACTAACCGCTGATAGTTTTCTTAGTTCTGAAATTTAACAGGCGTAGACCACGCGTTTGTCTCGCCAAACTAAGGGTGGGTGTAACGTTGATGGGCTTTGTGGCAGAGTTGATAATTCAGAAGATACCCAAACATGAAAATCTTGACTTTAACTGCAATCAAACCACTGACGGAAATAGCACGCCCTGGATTGTTTTGAGGAACACAGGTGACACGGGTGGTTACCCAGGTAACTGAGGTATGACATTTCTTATCTTCCAGTGTAGCTTCTTAGCTCAGCTAGCAGAACACTACTGCACATGCTGTTTTCGTCGCTTTTTTGAATTCAATCAGAGTGCAAATTTTCCTGAACTGTTGTTCATGCAAATGTAACAGTGGATATTACTCTCATTGCTCCTCCTCTGGACAGCAACACTGTACATCACGCATGAAGCATCTGTTCGACCTAGTGTTCGCCAACATCTTACATAAACTAGACTACTGCTATTGTAACCTCGTCGTTCGGACAAACATAGAGATAAATTTGACTTCAACCAGGGTCAGTTTTTAAAGAATGCTACAACCGTGAACGACACTGAGAATTCAGAATGTTAATTTTGTACTTCACATTTACCACTTTTCTGATCGGTGTTTTGACGTCTTGTCATAGCTATTTTGATTACGTAGGCAACAGTTTCCTTGTTGGGAAACAATGATAATTTATTACACTGCAGTCGCATCCAATTCAAACAATGGTACACTGAAACCTTTGATTTAAGTGGTTGACTTTTTTGCACTTTTGATACTGTTGTCTATCTATTAAGTTTAGTTTGATACAAGCTGAATTATGTTACTCTGTTACCCGTACGAACAATTTCAATATGGCACAACTCTCACAAAAATGCATGCGAAAATATATTCATCTACAGGCTTTACTGTGTGTAGCCCCTCACGCGTAGGGCTTATGAAAACAGATCTCGTTTTAGGCGAGTGATTTTAAACTTGGTGTGAGTGAAATAGTTTGTCAGCTGATAAAATGCTATGGGACGTCACTAACGAACATGCAATTTTCCTCCTAAGTTCAAACAGTTTAGACAGCCATTTTTTTGATGTCCTAACAAACACCACCACATAGGTAAGCTGTGCAAGTTTCACGGAGTCTCTAACTTGGTGACACTGAATTAATTCACACCAGAGTAAGCACGTTCAAGTTGGAACATTTAACTTGATACCGCATAAATAATAGGGCTAGGTTAAATGAAATGGAGTCCGCCAGAATTCTCTTCAGGGAATTTGTTTTTATAGGGTCATCAAAATTTTGAAGGTCATTCAGAATAAAATAACTCATTAAGCAATGAGCCAAATGTTAGTCCTGTAATAACAGGTTTCGTCTAACTGGTTTGCAAAATGCATATCAAATACATATCAAAATGCATATCACCGCTTTGATAAGGGATGAAACTGGTTCCAGAAAGCAGATTTTTCAATAAATGAGTGAGCTCATTAAGACTCATTACTCTTCGCCAAACAGTTCTCTTAGGTAAACAGGGGATTGACATTGAGGAAACGCACCTTTCAAAAGTATGTGCGAACAACATTTGAGGCGGGTTTTATGGACCTAGCTCCTCTCATCATTTGCAAGCTAACTTCACACTCCAATTGCGTAAGAGAGTTACAGAGAATATTTTGGATTGATTACCATTCATATGAGCGCAGCCTTTGGATATCGGTGAGAATTTGTCTTTTCACCCCAAAAATTGCCAGACCCCATTTTTTTCCCTCAGTAGGGCTGAGCAGTTAACACGCTAGTCTCACAAGGATAACGTTAACTCTGAACAAGGTTATGTACATGGGCAAAACTCTGGCCTAACGCTTCCTTCCTTATCGGTTCAGCCCAAAGACTTCTACCTGCGGAGGTCGCCACCAGTTTTTGATAGCAGTCTTGTTGAAATAATGTAAATCCTGAACTTCTGTTGTCTAGATGAACTACAACCAGCTGGGTCAGTATTGACAATGATTTCGACAACTCAGGAGCCATAATTAAAGGGTTGTCCACTGGGCTGGTCCAGATAAGGATATACACCACTGTTTTGGCCGAAACGCTCATCTGAACCCGCAGATTTTGAGCCAGTGTGGGTAGTGTTCAATTCAAAATCAGTTTTCAAATACTCGTTAGAGATTTCACTGATAGAAATTACCTCAACTATATTAAAATGAGATAGCTTGAACGTCTGAGATCTGTCCGAGATCCACCAGCTGAAACACCGTTACATACATACAGAAGGTCAAGTTTTATCATTTGAAAAGAACTACGTCACATTGTTCGCAAAAGATCGACGTTTTGCGATCCACAAAAAGACTTCCGATTGCATACTTCCTGCCGCTGAGAAGACCAGCATTCACCAATTAAAATCATACACGCTCAAATAAAGAAGCACCATCAAAATTTGTTCACTGTTATCTAAATTTAGATAAGCAAAGTGTGCTTTACATAAGTCTGCCTCTTCCTCCTTCAGGATAACAATAAACTGACCTGTTTTGCTTTATCAGAACAGCAGGCAGAGTATTTGGTTAATTTTTTATCGTGAAATCTCTATCCGTTTGAGTCATTTTAAAGGAACTTCAGTAGGGTTCGATTCAATATTTTGGTACTGTATTACCATTGTCCAGTTGTTTGTAGTTTGTCGTTCTCCGCTCTCATTGGCCCTAGTCAACTAGTCAAAACGATATACATGCTAGTAGTACGATCCAGGAAATGCACGCCTTTACGAACTGCGTCTGCTGGAAGTGCAAACTAGAAAGCGCTTGAGTTAGACAAAAGATTGGAGAATGTTAATTGAGAAAAATGTGAATGTTATTCCATTTTCAACAGTCTATAGTGACTCGAAGCACAACCAATCCGAAATCCGAAGTGGACCTACTTCAAGTTTTAGCGGATTGCCGTGATAAGTAACGGCAAAATTTGAGTTGATTTGCTTATAAATTATTTATATTCTTCAAGATCTACCATTCTGACGTGAAAAACGAGCACAGTGTGCTCATGTCAACAATTATGCTGTTTTCACAGGATATACAGAATGCAGCTGAGAACCTTACTGCAGACGGCGATACAGTGGTATTATGTTCTGCTACAAAAACAGTAATAGTAATCATTAGCTTCGCGTGTACGTGAACGTTCTCAACTTCCTGGTATGCCTCTATATCTCGGTTTGTTTGATAAGCAAATATTGTTAGTATCTTCCGTCTTAAATGTCCTGCTAACAGTCGATCCCTAGTGTCGTTGAATTATTTCATCTCCGCACTTTTCGTTCAGTCATCTAGAAGTGCTCTCATCTGTTGTCAGTTGGTGATCACAAAGAAAACAATCAACGTTTGGTTGATCATATCCACAACAAACTTGACAGTCAACACACAAATGTAGCCTGTTGATAAAATTCATTACCCACGGTTATTGCGTGAATTTCGCATTTAGTTTGCGCCATGCTGAACACATCACGCACACTGAGATAAAATTCTGACATGGGCCAATTATTCTATATCCCGTCCACATTTCTAGTAATGCACAATCATACTGACAAACAAGTTCTTCAGCATCCTATTTGTATCAACTTACCCTAAGTTTACGCCGGATACTGCCGTCAGTTTATGTACATCCACAAGGTTGTCACTTTCTTTCGGTTGATCTTAAATGCGACTGTCATGTTATGCTTTTTAAACCCTTCCGAAAAGCGAACGACTGGAGGCTGAAACTCACGATTGCAAGAATAGTCTTGATCGCAAACGGTTTATTCATCTAATGGTAGGCGTTGAGGAACACACTTGGGGTGAGGAAACTTTTCATAAGGCATTAGGTAAACGCCTTATTGATAGCAGTAAATGCGTATCTTCGGTCGTAGAGATTCGAAAGCCTTTGATGCGAATTGTGAAGTTTTTATTGTTGCAAGAAGAATGGTTGTCAAACTTCGAACTGTTGGGGATTCCGATAGGTACTGTTATCGACCCGAACAATAAAAAATTCTTTAACAAAACCAGTTCTTTGGGAAACTTGAGTCACGCCTATGTGCACTAAACAATGATAATTTTTTGCTTGTCTCATTTTTATTCTTATTCAATAACGAACCGTAACTATCAATCCAGTACTGCCATACGCACCTTGCTGAAGTAAAAAGTTAAGTGATTTTCTGGGTAGAATTTTTTGATAGATAATTACCTATAAGCACTTCGGTAGTTAACACAACTATGAAACCCGCATAACTTGGTTGATGCAACCATTGATGTGCCGAATTATTACGTATATTCCCGAGCTGTTCTACTACAGAAATGCACTGAAGTTCTAGCGCAATCGTTGACAGGATGTTGTTAGGTAATCGTGAACCAAGAAAGTTTATTGAAGCAATGTTAACTCAAAATAACGTCTAGTTTAATGTGTGCAGAAGGCACTGACTTAAACAATTTCCCTGACTGGTCACGCAATTGTTGTACTATAAGTCAGAACTAACCGCTTAGTTCACTTATTTGTGAATACATGTAATTCGTAGAAAATGGTAGGGCTCTGCATGGCAGCTGGTGAGACTGAATCGAAATTAAACATCTCCCGAAATAGTTCGTCTCTCTGTTCTGAAGATCCTGGCCTCAGTGAAAAATAATTGCTTAGTAAAACCAGTAAGTTCTCAGACAAGAGCAAAAATCGAGCAAAAGGCTTCCTTTGGAAAGGGGCTGACTGGAAAATTGTGGATGTGACAGCCCCGATCAGTTCCGAGTGATATTCAATTTATATGAAAAACTCAGCTCCCCTACGAATCACCATTCATTTGTATTCTGTTACTCACAAGTCAGATCCCTAACTGTTCTGTTCATCATCATTTTATTTGTTAACGTTTGTATACTGATAAATAGCTAATGCCATAAGCAATAACGCAGTTATTGGAGTGTATCATGCATGGCCTTTTGACTAGTTATTTTAAAGACCTGGTCTGAGAAGTCATTCTACGTACAAATTTGTTTACAACGCTTAGACTATTTTTTTATTGGGCATCGCCTTCTTAATCATTTCCACAAAAATAACATCTGCATCCACTACAGTTTGTGAGCCAGTCCATTTCAATCCGATTCGAAATTCTGGTTGGAAGAAAAACAAACTGGTTTTAGCTCATAACTGGCTTGGGTTAAGCACCATCCACAGTGTCTTGTTGTCGGAAAGAGTTGTGTCCCTAAAGTAAACCCAAACCCTAAAGTGCATAAATGTTCCATGGATTTCCTTGACTTGTATTACAGCTCCGTTGACTTCCCTTATGAAAAATGATTGTGTTACACACATAGTCTGAAAACTCATTTGTACTAAAAGCGTCGGTTCCGGAAGCTTTATTTTATCAACCCGCCCTCACCGGGGATCGTCTGACATACATAAACGTGGCTGCCGTAAATCCCCACCATCGGACTAACTCGAATGAATGCCGCTACCCGGTAAATACCAGAGACGCCGTACATGAAGCTTATTGCTCAGAATGGTTAATCATTTGGATTTTAAAACATCCCATGATTTTCCGCTGAAAACCTATAACACAAAGCTGCAACGTTAGCACTCACGTGGGACCCCTCGTACTAGCATTTGTCCTCAAAGTTGATCGCATCGTTTATGAACAAGCTGAAATCATCTCCACCGTCATCGTGGACAATTGTGAAACATTGACAGAATGTGGACCATGATAAGAAACTGCAACTTATAGTGGAATCTGATAGCATAGTCAACTATCCAAGCTTGCTATATTTCCGAAGCTTTCGTTTCCAGCAGTTGAATAGGATTTTCGTACACTGTTGTTCTCCGGTATGTTTGGAGAGAATTTATTTACATAGTTACCCGTTGTGGGCATGCACTCCCAGGCCTAGGCTGTCACAAGACGATGCTTCCGTAGATTTTACCGGCAGTTTGCCCGGACCAATGAAGGTTGCTCTGGGGGACACATTCGCAATCATATGGCTCACACAGTACCAGCAGGAGCTGTGAGATCCCGGTCATTTACGACAACCACTCTGGTCAATTAAGAGAAATATTGTTTTCAAGCCTGTGACCTCTTATTTTTAACCGGCTGCAGCTTCTCACTATGATATAACTTTTAAAGTATAGCTCCCAAACAAGCCTGCAAGAATTTCTAAGGACCTTAGGTTAAAACACGTTGCATCCGGTGAGCAGAATACCTATGACTGTCGCCTCAGCATTACGGACAGGATACTTCTATATGCTACATATACTGTTTGGAAAAATCTAGAAAAACTGATGCTGACGGGTACAACAGAACCGGTTAAACGTCTGTTTACCATTCACTATACCTGATCACTACATTTATGTGTCGTCTGCGCCAAGCCTGTTATAACATAGTGATTGCAGACCTATTCATGGTGCAACCTTGTCTTCAAAACACTGGAGAGACAGTTTCCGTAAGACGTCAGCATTTCCATATACGCGCATTAGTCTTTATCATGGAATCAGTGAATTTTGCGCAAACAATACATGGAAACGACGAGTGATCAAATAATCCACATAGCCTTCACCATTTACCCCTTATTCCTGCTATCAGTTCCACGTCAATGGGTGCAATTACGCAAACCTTCGCCGTGTTTGCAGAAATGTATAATTATAATTGCTTGTCCAGTTTCTGGTTGAAGTCAAATGACAGTAATCGAAACGATCCAAACGGGTCAGTTAATCGACCTACTGTTAGAAGGTGTTGTGATGGATAAAGTCGGGTTGTTCGAATTTACCACAGTTAGCTGGTTGTTCTTTTGACATTGCGATCACTAGCATCCTAGAACTAGACATCTATATGTGTGTACCAACCCATATCGTTGGTGTGAACTTCAGCTGATGCGTTACTTTGGCAACCGACTGGTTAGTTGTGTTTGAACTGCAGTTATGGAGAACTAAACACCAGGGCACAGGAAAGCGCGCAATGGAGTAGCCAAATAGACGTGTTAGTTGACTTTATATTGTTGGCCAAATGGCAGCCCTCGAAATGTATTGAAAAATACGTTCATTTTTCCCTACACTATTGCTTGGTCATTTTAGCATCTTGTTCTTACCTCGGATGCTCGAGGATTTTTCCAGATATTCCGTACCAGTCAGAGACTTCTTTGGAGCTTTGTTTCCTCCCTCAGTTTTCTATGAGTATACTTCAGCTTCGGTGATAAAAAGTTATCATCTATCTTTGTTTTTAACTAATCGGTGTTAAGCTACAGAATTAACATCATCCTTAGGTTTTTGTACATTTGCAGCCAGTAGACCATAATGACTTCCATTGTTTAGTCCGGCGATAAGGATCCCTAAGAAACGTAACCAATTACTGCCTTTCGCATCGCGAGTCGCAGTCTGTTGTGACCCTATTCAGTCCATTGAGTCTCGGCCCAACCGGAATATGCAGGTGTGATTGATAAAAAGTAAATCAGTAGAAGGAGAACGAGATGAAGAGTGAGCGAACCGAACGCAGAAGTGGCACATGGAATAAACAACATTGCCATCTCAATATCTGTGAGAAAATTCTGTGAAATTTTATCTGATTTTACACGTTTTGACTTTTCAGGAAGTAAGTTCAGCACCTTATTAACTGAACCACACTGCGGGCAAAACGAATGGCAATCGGGTGAATCAAACTATGAACGACAGCCGAACGACAAAGCAAATGACGCTAATGTGTAGTATCCAAGACAAACAGAGATCCCTGAAAACAGGCGGTCAGTCGAAAAATCTAAAGAGAAATCAGCTTTCTTAGATGTAATTCTCACCTCGCAGTTGATATTCAGTTGTGGTTATATCTTAGAAGAAATAGACCGGAAGCCTATGTCGTTCAACAAACTTGGAGTATTTCGTTGGTTCAGCTTGATGGAAAGGTCTTTAACTTTAAACTGTCGGATAGAGTTTGTAGGTCAGCGTGAGACGGTCACAGCTTGAAAATCAACCGCAAGTAAATGTGAACGAGTCCCATGTGAGATCATTGACACAGCTGCTGCGCCAGACCGTGATCGTGACAAGAATATGCAACAGTGGCGACCTCGGACAAGGACGAAACTCAAGTCTATATTATTTCAAGTAGATCGACCGGGTGATAATGGTGCAATGCGAAATAGGTGACTGAGTGTAAGTGACGCTTTGCTGGTGTTAGTTGACTCCCCAAGTGATTACAACTGACGAGCAAATGATATTTGCATATGAATTTTCAGACGAACATACTTAAACATACCTAATTTGAGTTGACAGATATTTTACATTGTTTACTATCACAGCTTTACCTAAAGCAGTTTTATTGTTGTAAACGCACTGTTGACAGATAAGCTCTCACTCGGTAAAGCCTGTTATTGGTGGAACGCTTCGGATTTTTTTTATATGTACCAGATTAGACTCTTTTTGATTATTCACTGTTCTCCGATCAGAATTGTTTCAAACGCTGTACGACGAACTGGCACAAAAACTGGTGTTGTTTGCACTGTTTTCTTACATCCGCGTTTTCACTTTCTACTTTAAAAGTAATGGGAGCTTCCGTGTTTACTGTTTAAGAGAACGCGGGAATCAACATATGGTTGTACAGCACATCAGTAGTATCAGCTTTTGGGTGTACGTTATTTCACTCACATACTTATGCAAATCTTTGGAGCAAGCATATTGTTATTGCACAACTTTGATTGATCTTTGTAATTCACAATGTGAAACGGAGAAACTAACAAGAAAAATTAGTCTATCCCAGTTTGGGAAAGTCAGCCAGGCGAAGAAATAACGTGGAAATAACATGATACTGGTTGAACAAGTTCAATGTGACAGCAATCCAAATAGGATAGTGACTGTGATATGGCTAGAAATTGTTTAAAATAAACTAGGGCTAAATGATCATCCGCCGAGCAACATTGCAAATGAGGATTTTATAGCATGCACAAAGAAGAAATGCAGAGAGTCATTCATATTCATACACCCGCAAATTACGCACCAACCCAACAAATATTCCTTGATAAAAGAATACAAAACTTAAATGCAAACGACGGAAAGCATTTGCATCTTTACCACATCAAGGATAGGCTACCGATCGGCAGTTTTTCTTTGGGTAAAGATTAAAATCCAGTCTACTTGTGAACATGACTTCGTTGTTACGCAGCACCTGTTTTTGTCGGGGTTTAAATAACCGCTGTGGTTGGTACTTAAGTCCACTATGTCTGGTCAGCATTCCAATTTACTATTCGCAGGAGTCACTGCCTGAGATTGACTTCTATCACTTTCTTTGATAGAATTGTTTGAAGAAGGGTTTGTAAAGCCGACGGTGTTTTCATATGTTTTCTAACCTTATCAAAAATTGGTACTCTGATTGGGCTTGTATCATGTCCACAATCTCTATCAAACCTTCATAAATGTATCCACTTCATATTGTTTTTCTCTTACCTGTTGCCTACTCATGATGTTACATTTTCATCAGGCCGAGTTCTCTTTTGTCATATTACTGATTCGGACATGAAGAAAACAAATTTGTTTCAGTGTTTGCCCTGATATCGGCTATATATTAGTGTTTACGAAAGCGACTGTTGAAATGCCATGGCAGTACCTTCTCACCAGATGTTTTATGCATTACTCTCCGAATTTCACTAGTTTATTCACCATAATCGATGGTTTCGTTTGTGAGCGAAGATGATGGTAGAACTGGACTCGAAATTTGGGTAGTAATTGGCAAATTTACCGCCACTGTTCACGATAATAAGCCGAATATTCTTGTCTGTTTGGGTTAATAACAAAATTAGTGCGTTTACAATTAGCACTGGATAAGAATGCATTTTAAATAAACCATTGCTGACAATTTATATTTAGTAATACCAGCCAATCACGTGAGAGATTTCGTTACGTTTTCCATCAAGCCCTATTTCTTGTCACCTCTCCACGGTTTATCGAAGCGAAACAAATTTGATTACTTTTGTTAGACTAAGGGTGAACAGTGAGTTATAGTTAAAATAAACTGGTTCACTTTCGAAAACCCATCAAACTAATTTGTTAAAATTGACTATTTGTGACTGACTTCGATTAGCCAACCACCGAGATTGGGAATGAGTTTGTATATCTACTAGGGCTTTTTCATAGTAAAACAAAAATTCATCTCTAACATTGCATAAACTGGAGTTTTCATTTTATTCGCAAGAAATGGAGATGCAATGAAACTTATGAACTGCTGTGTGGCACTGCTGGTGTCTACACTAACTGACAATCAAAAGTTACTAGGTGGAATCAGCGTGATTAAGATATTGATCAACTAGATTAACAGATCGTTCAGAGTTGACACTTGATGAACCGTTGGTAGATTGATTACTAACTTTCTCTGGAAGTGCAGTTGTTTTCGTATGTAATTTCTTTCAAAAAAAACACTTTAAAATGCCGAATAGTTCTGAAGAACGACACAATTTCTGTATACCGTTGTTCAACTCTGTTGTGGTAGCCTGTTCCGTCTGAAAAACTTGAGTGAATTATGCAAATCCAGACTTACTTAGTGTGCACATGTCTGGTATCTTGAAAGAACTTGTTTCTTTTGACATTCTCAGAGTCAAGTATTTTGGGCGGACATCATTCTGCGCAACCCATTCAACCTCAAACGTGTAAAATTGACCGCGTAAGAAATCGAACGAATCATGTTAAAAAATTTGTTGAGACAAATAGCATAGCTAATTTAATCGGGTTGAAAGTAGTATCAGCGCAGAAAGACAATTTACGTTATGCTGATATATTGTTTACTTTCATCAGTCGCAAAAGCAAAGCATGTATTTCATGTTCTGCAGACTAACAAAGATGGACTAGGTATGGACACATACTTTCGCGTCAAGTAGAATGTCATCAACAACGTGACAACTCAGTGGAGTAGGTGGGTGTGTTTTGTTTACACGACGTCGGCTCGCGAGTTCTAGTTGAAATGTCTTGGCTAGAGGAAATTAAATTGGAATTCTGATTGCGTAACAACAGTTGAGTGAGCTTACTAAGTCAACTTGGTGATCCGCTATCTTGAGGTGATTTTCAACTGATAATTCGAGGTTGCCAGCAACACTTTCGGGACCTGTTCCACAACTACCTGAGAAAAAAACTTATCTGTTCCACCTATGTATACCTCACTGTAACTGAGAGTGAATCGGTTGTCGGTCCGATAAAAAGGATGGTTCGACAAGCAGAAGTGGTCCTTTGTTGATTTGAACGAAGTACTTATGTAAGCGAGAGTGAGTATTTCTGTTTTTGTGACTCATTGCGGAGTAACTAGCTGACAACTTCGTTATTTGTTCTACCTATGTATACCTCACTGTTACTGAGAGTGAATCGGTTGTCGGTCTGATAAAAAGGATGGTTCGACAAGCAGAAGTGGTCCTTTGGTGATTTGAACGAAGTACTTATGTAAGTGAGAGTGAGTATTTCTGTTTTTGCGACTCATTGCGGAGTAACTAGCTGAAAACTTCGTGTACAAGTCAGAGTCCACTCCAAATTGAAAGTGTGTGGCCGCGTGTACGCAGTTAACCCACATCATTAATGGACAAACTGTCTCTAATCGAGAACGCAGTTCACCCAACCCTTGTGACTTTCGCATTACGCTCCAGTTCTTTTACAGTTACGGTGCCGTTCAAGTTAACAGAATGGACCAACTGCTACGACAAACAACCACGTGTCCCCGAATCTTTTAGTCAGCTTGTGGAACACGATTCTTAGTTCTATGAACCAACTGCAAGAAATCTCATGATCGAGATGACACAGTTAACTCATTCGAGCTAACATTAATTATTCAGTAAATTTACCACTAGTCAAAGATGTCATTAAATGTAGCCAATTATCCCACGTTTAGAATGTGCCTCCAATCAGAGCTTATCCAAACGTACTATCTGTTCTTGTTGTGGTACAACGCGGACTGAGTCAACATAACAGGTTGCCGTGGCCCCGAATAAGTAATGTCGGGTGAGGTTGCTTGTATGTCACTTTACTTTTTGTTCATATTCATCTGATTTTCTACCTGGGAGCTTTACGTTTGTGATTTACGACTTTTTTCTACTACGATGAACTGGTAAAAGGAAACCCAGTGTTTTAAGTCTACTGAGACAATTGAAGAATAATAATAATAACAATAAATTAATAATCAACCGGACATAAAAACACTCAGCCGTTGTGACAGAATTACAAGATCACACAATTAATATAGGTGATAAGCATGCTTTGGATCGTCTACGGCTTAAGTGGCCTCTGAATGCATTAGGAATTTATGAAGGAATTGAGGGGTTTGACGTTGCCCGGAAACAGTTGATGTTATTTTGTAATTTTCGTTTCCAGAGTGATTCTACTAAACGTCATATACTAATAAAAACCTGTTGTAAAACAGGTTTACAACAGGTCTTAAAATATCGTTTAGTACAACACTTGGAAGCTTAGGCAGCCATCCATTCTACTTGCGCCCAGGAGCGTTATGAACGTATGGAAACGTTTGGGCTATATATATATATTCTTGAAGTCTGTGCATTCGTGTTCAACTGCCTACCAAAATAGGATTGTAACTTCACAACAGACTCGGTCATTAAAACTCTCATGTGGTCATGACACTTTTAAAATATCCGTAGTTCTTTCAAACAAGCAGACTTCAGTATGCTGTAGACTGACGACCAGACACTGTTAGTTAGGATAAAAGCCAATGAAGACCGAACCATTTTAGCCTCCATTCCACAAAGGAATGATTGTCTTTGCTTTCCGAGGGCATCAGTTACAGTTCACTCGATCTTTTTCGTAGTGTGGACTGGACCGATGCTGACACTTCAGTGTTCGGGAACGTCTGGTCCATTCCCCAGTATCCTATTTCGAAACCGCTTGGCAGTAGACTGTCGCTGTGTCTACTTATGCTATCGAATATATATGGTAGACGACAAGGGAATATCTTATTTCACCGACCACTCCAAATTTACAGTCAAGTTTGAGACACGCAACAGAATGGTTGTCTCATTGAAAAAAACAACTTCAACCAGACATTTGCGGAGTCAAGCTTTCCCACCTCTTTCCAAAATTTCGGTCTAAAAAAAGGACATTTTGAGCAAACAAGTCTATGTTTGCTCGTCTGTTCGTGGACTATATCGTTTTTATTCAGCGCACATAGGAGAAAAAGATATCCGGCAAATGTCATTTACCCAAGTTGGAAAAGATGAAAATATGCACGCCACTTATCTCTTTGGAAACAAGATAATTTACGGTTTTTGCTTCACACTCGTTCAAAACTGAACAACCCGCTTAATGGTTTGCGAACTCATGTCTGGCTGAATTGATAGTTTTTTCTAAGCTCAACTCTTTTCCAAGTGGCAAAATGAATCGGTGATTACATAAAGTACATGTTTTGGGCATTTCTCGTTGCAAAATGTCAATTCAGTTAATTGCTGGTAAGAGTTAAATGCAGGTTTCCAGTTAAGCCTATTTCCTTGTAGTTCAGAAGCTCACGTGAGATAGGCTCTGCAGACAGGATTAGTTCTTGCATAAACATATTATGAGAAGTTAGTCTGGGTAAGATTTTGAAAGATCGTTTCCCCACTACAGGCGCATACGAATTCACCTTAAAAAACATGAAACTGATGTTCTCTTGGCATTTAAAGATTTACTGACACTGAATCGTGCCATCGAGCGGCATAGAGAATAACACATGTGAAGAATCGAATGAAATTATTGTCCATTCTTGCGAACCTTCAGTAAACCATATAGTCTCGGTTCAATGGTTCCAGTCGACCAAACAAGTTCGAATATCAAGGAATCAGTCAAACCATGCTGCTGCCGGTTTCTTACAGCTTCAGGACTAGTTTTCTCGTCTGCATCAGTTCTATCTCTTTTATTTAACACGTTATTGAATGTGGACGAACCAATCAGTATATGTGATTTTCCGTAGGCAAGTTAATTTGCCAAACAAAACGATTTCTTACGAAATCCCTCAATCCTCCATCAAACCGTTTTGGTTAAGGTTAATTCACGCCAATTAAAGGATCTACACTGAGACAGAATTGCAAATGCCGTTCAGATCCAAGCCGGTAATTTAGGTGCAGCTCAGATATGCCTTGTCTACATGTGATCTAAGCTTGTGTTTACTGTTTCAGGCGCTCCTCCGTAACAAGTTCCGTTGATATCACAACCAGACACTTTTTTCAAAGGATGTGACTGGCTAAGGGCGATGTTATGTTGATTTTCATCGCGATACTGGTGTACCTGGTTGACTCAAGACACCAGCTCTTACCGGAATTGCTCGTCTGGCCCATTTACCAGTTGTGCAGTTGTCAACCTAAAGAGGTCAAACTTCGCAGTCTGGCCACCACGGAAGTGGCTAAAGTTTGGGTGCGTAACTCACAATTGTGCGCCCAAAAGAAACTTTTCCTGCAGGTGGGATTTTCATGATCCTCGGTAGACTCTTGACAAATCCGGACTTCAACCTAGTCTTCCACGTGCCCTCTTATTCAAAACCATTCAGAGTAATTATGTGACAAGCTATTCCTGAGTTTGATTATTTCACAACCATGATGATATAAAACGGTGTGTAATTGACCCAAAGATGATTAAACGTAAACAGACTGTTTGCCAAACCGCTTTTATTTCTAATGAACTCCTGTAGGCCATATGTTCACATATCTGGCAATAACCTATGTTCGAGAAATAATTTGTTCAGTCTAGATTACCTCAGATTATGCACGACGGAGTCCACACATTCGTGAGTAATGCTGTTATTGTTGCATCATCATACCAAGAAATGTTTCGGCTACGAAGACCGTCATTGGAGACTCAATCGGAACTTTATGTCTCAATAAAATCACTAGACACAATGATTATTTTGAGAGTTCTTTTACTGATCAACAACATTTGGGAGTTCATAAGTAGTTGTCTAAATTTCTGTTGCCTTCCCTGTCACCGACTCCTTTGGGCGAAAGTAATACTAACCACTCACTGTGCATAGACTGTTTGCGGTTGCGCTGGTTTTGTTGAATAAAATCTGACACCGTCACTCGGCCAATAACGATATACTTGTATCCATCTTGATTCCAGCTTGATTGACTTGTACGTTCTTTCCTTTTGAAATTTGAGCGACTTGTGGACCAGCGTAACACACGTGAGGTACTAAAATCACTTTTCTTAATTTTTACGGCCATTGTGTTGCTTTAATTGTGCTGTCTTTAATTGAGTAGTGTCCAAACAACCATCCGGAACTTAAGCAATTAAACACCTTCAGTTGGCACATCTAATGTACCATAATAAATTGTTAATGAAATTGAAAGAAAAGACAATACCTATTGATCCAAATCTTCTTTACTGACGGTTAAAACTCCTTCAATCAGAGTTTGCTGACTGAAAAAAACCAAATCGTCTTTCTGTCCCAGGTTATGAATTTCCTGGTGCACTGTTATATTCTTCTGTTTGTCCGTCTGTTTCATCAACCTACAACGGTTGAGATCATGATCAATTACGACCGAACGATTCGGTCCTACCGAACTTGGCGTCTGTGTGTCGAGATTGATCTACACTCTCCAACACGGATTGTATTTTGTAGGTTGAGGTAAGACTGACAGTTTGTTGTTCAGCTCTCTAGCGAGGAAAGCACAAACTTACAGGTTTGTGAATAGGAAGCTAGGCAAGTTCGCTGAACTAGCTCGCAGTAAACAGAGGAAGTTTGTGGAGAGCACTTCATAAAAGCAGATTGTGTACCACGCTTTGCTGTAGGACAAGTGTTCCACAAAACAAACATGTGTAATTTAAGGGACATTTGAGAAATTTCATTTTACACATTTTAATCTCAGATGTTTCGACTAATTGCACCAAGGAACAGCGTAATGCGGATGGGTGCAAGTCAAAATTATTTTCACGACCAATAAAGGTTATTTGATGCTCCACTGTATTGACAATTACATTTGGATAAAATTGATCCTGATTGCTCCTGGTTCACCCATAGTGGAACACTGTTCACGTTTGATACTGTTGAATTTCGGTCAGATTGCGCAAAACAGTGAGTTGCGTACAATTTGCCGCTGAGATTTATTTTGTTCCAGCTGTCTTCCAAAGAGATTCTGCGAACTTTTGTGGGAGAAGAGTATGAACTCATCGTGCCTGTTGCTAGTGAGATATAATGTTGTTCCACATTTCCTTTCAGAGGTGTTTCAAAATTTTTTCTCATAACATGTATTTCAGTTGATTGGAGGTTTGCGCCGGATCCCGACTGCAAGGGTTGCGGCCAGCTGGGAGATGAGAGATTATTTGCTTTCCTTTCGGACATTGAAAGAAGATCCGCAACGTTTGAGCTGGTAGAGCAGAAGTCCTTCGAAGGTGAACATTCATCGTTCGCTAAAGATCAAGTAAAACTGTTTGAATTGAGGTAAATCACATCAACTTTGATGAGCTGATAACACAATATTCGTCTCGCTTATGAGGCGGCTTCTCCTCTTCGTTGTCTTTACTTATTCATGGAAGGCAACTACTTGTCTGGCAAACGAAACACATGATCATCAGTCTAAAACTTTCACGGTAGATAAACAGTCTTACTGCTCGTGTTGTATGTGTGGGATTCATGTATATTTAAGTCAAGTTTGTGTAGTCTTACATCTTCTCGCTGACCATGTTGTCCAAAATTTACAAACAACACCACTGCAGCTTATATCTTATGAGAGCAAAATTTGCCAGGCAAAAATTCCTGCAATCTGTTGTCATTGACTTCTGTTCGCAAACTGTACAATACCGAAATTTTGACAGAAAATTATCGCAATTTACATCAACTGGTAATCTGAACAAGATTACTGATGAGTAGTCGAGGAGTTGGTTTGTTTTCAAGTGGACCATCACTCACATTTGATCGCAGCCTCCGCATTCAGATAGAATTTCCAGCCAGCCTCTTTCGAAAAGAAGCACTAGAATCGAGTTTTGCTCTTATTAGAGCTCATCAGTAGTGCATATCCTTGCCACGGCCGGGATTTGAACTCCGGCCATTCCAATCACGAGAAAACCGCGTTGACCATTGCGCCATTCACCTCACATTAGGCGCGACCGAATTATCAAATCTGACCGCTCAACAACTCTCGCTTGGGAGCAGTGATCGGGCAACCTCACTGCAAAGCAACTTATATTTATAAACAGAACAGTCAACTCCACATAAAATAAAGGAGACAATTCAGGTAAGGAATAAAATACGTGTCTATTGGAGGGCTGAATCAACTTCGTTCAGTTTTCCTGTCTACAACAAATGATTTAAAACGTTCCTGTGCTATCTTCTGGATGTCGTAAATCTATTTGTCCTGATTGAGTAAAAGCAGTGACGTAGATTTCTTAAGTCAACTGACTACGATGATGCCTAGTTTAGAAGTACTGACCATTTCTTCCTAATTAAAGAAGAAATACAATGCCCACCTGATAAGTTTTGTTAAAAACCGATGTAAACAATGTTCTTTAAATAGCTCTTATTACACTTTCAAAATCTGAATTCATCTAAGGGAGACTTCCCTTTCATCTACGCACGTTGGTTCGTGTTTAGCAACAACAACTTGTATACAGACGACAATAATCAACCAAGGTGTTGTTTTTTCCAAAGAAGTGAATCAGATTGTTTAAATGCGAGCCGCATTGAGCCGTAGACTAATGTAAAAACGTTAGGTCACTAGGGAGCTTTACGGTCGCAGCTTAGAGAGGTTCTGACTGCACAATCTGGTGAAGGTGGTAAATTTTAAGTAGCCGGCTCGTATCCGTGTGATCGTCTAATTTATTGATAGGAAAACATTTCCGACATGAGAGTTAACTGTAGTCACTGAGAGGTCAACGGTTATGCAATTTCAAATCACTGATGAGCTACTACTGACGAACTCTAATGAGAGCAAAACTCAAGTCTAGTGTTTCTTTTCGAAAGAGGCTGGCTGGAAAGTCTATCTGAATACGAACGCTGTGATCAAATGAAAATGATGGTCAACTTGAAAATCTGAACAAGGTTTGTGGAGCGTAACATCACCGAGAACTTAACACATTTCGTTCTTTGAGATATCACAATTGCTTCAGAAGTAACACTTTTCCAAACTAACCACGACTGCCACGTGTTAACCCCACGCAACCAAACTGACTTAATGGGCCTGACCATCCTAGTTTATTGGAACTTGGGCATCACCATTAGGTGATTTGTTTTGTGCCAACCAAAGAAACTGTCTTACTCTGTTGATTAAACAGAAAAACATGATCAGTTGGTGGTCAGTAAGTTCTTACTGTCATCATCAAAATTTAGCGCTGTTGATGGTATGGGAAGTATAAAGCTGGTTGTGATTATTGACGCTGGGATATGGTGAACTCTTAGGAAAATACACTAACTTCATAATAAGCCATGGAAGATATCAGGTGAATAATGGGAACACGGATCTTGTTTATAAATACCGATAATACCTTTTATCGTGTGCAACTGGTCTGGTGGAAACTAGACCTCCCTGGCTCCGTAAAGCAACCTAGTCGCACTAACTGTTGCACATGGCCGAAGCCAGTAGCAATCACTCAATTACCGCCTTCATTTAAACTTTGGGACCGATGGAGGTTGCCCTAGAAATGATAAGAAAGTTCCGTAGCAAACAAAAAATAACGCTTAAAACTTCACACAAGAGCACAATTTTAGTTGTAAAATCTCATATATTGTTGTTTCTGTCGCTGAAACAAAATTCCAGTTGTTTCACCCCCCGACACCTATAGTAGCCTGGTGATCCTAACCAAATCAGAACATAGAAAACCTATGGTATCATTTGTGGACGTTGTTGCGTTTAATAGACGGATGGCTTTTAACATATGTATTTGTACATAACTCATCGTAGCTTGTTATACGCGATACAAGTAATCTATCCGGAAGTACCGATTGACCTTAATGTGTGCCAGCATGATAACGACCGCAGACACATCCGTGACAGTTCACATGATTTGAAGTATCCACTTGTGATGGTTAACGGTCAGGCTGCACGTCAGATATTTTATGTGCTCCAGAACACGCTGAAGAGAATAGTAGGAATCGTCGTATGTGGTAGGTGACTATAGATGCTGTGAAGTAAACAAGCTGCGAAGTTAGGTTAATATTATGGCAATCTTTCCGGTATTCCGGTATTAGGCAATCAAATTTTTTGCGTGAACAATGTTCCCCTTATTATCTGGGTAAAATTTCCACTATCTTCGAAAATATCGGTATTTCCGTTATCGCCCGATGGAATCTTACATCTTTCCTTCACTATATCTACACCAATTTGCAACATATTTTTTTGGCAAGCAATAAGCTATCCGCATTTGATGACTATGTGTTGATCCGTGTATCTAGATATAAACTAGCGTTCTGAAATTAGTGGATATCTTTGTTTCTCTGACTGCGTTGTTTGCGTGATTGGTTTGACAGAATTCTGCTGAGTAATTTGGCTTAAAAGGAGCAAAGATGTACTATTGCACTCATTTGCCTACAGCAATACCTGATAAATTTGAGACATTTTAATGCACTTCAGTGGAATCCAAGAAAACACCTGACTGCCGAATGTACAAACATTTAAATTGTTATTTGTTTAACTTTTCCTCCTCAGCACATCGCAATTCAACTCAACCATTGAACACGTAGGCTTGGCTATTTACAAGGTTGTTTCCTATCACTATATTTAACGCCTTCTTTACAACTGTCTCACCTCGACGTTCGAATATGTTCCTGTGTATTGGTTTGCATAGTCTTATAATTAGCAAAATTATAATGACCCATCCCAGCATACTTTACCGTGCCTCCAAAAATACATATAAATGGTAATGTTCATGTAATCTCTGGAACTGTCCTCTACGCGGAGTAATCATTCAGAGATTTTTCATCGTACAGGTCTTCTGTTGATGATTATCATCTCCTTTCATCATAGTCTACACCTAAGAACCTTTAGTCGTCCAATCCATGCATACTGTCTGTAGATGTGATTGTGATTTAACTAGTCAGATGGAACAGTGCTGCATTTTTCTTAACTATCTTGCAATAAACGTGCAAGTTGCACAGTAGTACTTCCCAAACCGAACATCAGACTTGACTTTTCTCCCCATGGGTAGCTGACGTTGTAGCTACACCGGAATACCCTTAAACAACTAGATCTTTTGGAAACTATCCGGAGTGAAACGAAGAGGTACCCGGTGTCAACCATTCAACCTGTAGATGATTCTGAAAGTGTGGTTGACACACGTAATTAAGACGCCAATCAGGCAGCTTGTCACGGGACTAAAAGGCTAGCTGACTCAACGCCTGAACTATTAAAGTTGCGTTTACTTCAGTTATCATATACTGAAGAGTTTTCGCAGTGCGCTTGTTAGATCTTAGTGAGCTTTGGGTTTCATTCAGTTTTATCCCCCAGTATTTCCCTAATTCATGGCCCTACAACTGATAGTCTCCCAAAACCGAAACGTTCCACCGAATTCCTTTTGATTTCTTAAATTTCCTGTTCGAATTGAGATGTGTGTTGATAAAATTAAAGTCTTGCGTATTACACACACGGTTTCAAGGTTGTTTTATTGTCTTTTCATAGCATTCAAATAATGGCAAACATTTGAATCAGACTCACCGAAACCATTGTGTTCCGTTATAAATGGGCTTGAGTACAGAAACTCTGGAACTCCGTTCACGAACATAATCCGTGAGGATGTAAAGTCCCCGACGCATGCAATTAAAGATGATGAAAAAGGTGGTGTACGTAAGTTGAATTTTATTTAACGAGAAATGAAAATTCTAACACAAGTAATTGTCAGCACTCTAGAGTTAGAATCAGACTTACTTCCTGTTTAAAGAGTGTAACACACTCCTATCATTCAAACAGCAGACGTGGCACCTATGTAGCTTGTGAATCAACGTTCACATTGTTGGTGAAAGTCATATTCAGCATCTTGCCGCTCTTTTTATCGATTGAACGACGTTAAGTGGAAAAAGAATCACTCATTGTGTAAGTAATGTACATAGAAACTATCCACCAAATAGACCAACGGGGCCACTGTAATGTACAAAGTAGAGAGCTTTCTGCAAAGCTGCCATCTTAAAGTTCTAATTCAATTTGTGCATAACAGAGTGGTTCTGATGAGACAATACCTAGTGTCAGTTGAAGAGGATTAAATAGCTTTTTGCCGAGAAGAACACGGCTATCAAAACAACACCCTGAAACGCCGTCATAAATCAAACGAACCGATTGTGACAGAAGTTGATCCACCGGACGATCCATTTCAGATACAGACAAGGCCTTGTTATACCTATAGATGTGTTGAAAAGAACATTGTTGTGCTTGCGCATTTAGGCGTTTTAAAGTCACCGGTGACACAATAAGCTGAAATTGTAGGCAAATTACAACTGGTCGTACCCACTGCTTGATGACATGAAGGTAAGTATGCAAACAAGCTCACCGTTCCGCCTGTATAAACTGGTTTACGTGTGATCAGTGTTTCCACCCTACCAGTGTTTTTGCCGCTCAACTACAGATGCGTGTTGAGTAAAACGTCATTCGTTCAAGCTTCTTCAGTTGCTGTAACCTACAAAATAAATCCGGAACAGGAGCTCCTACCGAAGACACTTTTTGTTGGCGGATATTTACGAAGGTTCAGTAGCATCCACAGTAAATAATAGCCCACCAAACGAGTCGTAGATATTTATCCGAAAAGAACGATATACCATACTGCCGTTTCCAAAAGGTCACCTGATTAACTCAGTTTGGCGTAAACTCCAAATTTCCTGTGTCGAACGTATCACGCAGCTTAACCGTGCTTCTCAGAATCAACCGGAAGACTTAGTCCGAGTAATCCTAAACGCCTCTGCCTCCCTGCAGCCTTCCAGTTCGTTTGTAGTTGCCATCACAACCACAGTGGAAGAATGGATTGATGATGTTTTCAGTGAATATCTGAACAGGATATCAGGACATACTCCCAAGTGGCTGAACACTTCGGTAAAGCAGGATATCCACACGACTAACGAAAATCAAAGCAGTCAGCCATTCCGGATTGTGAAGCTTCCGTGTGACTGGTAATATAATTTACCAGACTATTCCGTGTAGTTTACCAGTGCACAACACCAACCTGAATTTCTTGGTGATCAATAAGAACTTACGTGTCAAAGCTAGGAGTCTCTGCACGCACATGTACTATTCCCTGAGACTAGGTTGGTAACGATTTTTGACCTAAAAAATTATACCCGTTCAACAATATGGCGTGTGTATCCTGTTTAAATGAACAAGTTAGCACTTTAAATAATCTGCTGGATGGATTTGACGTATTTTCGATGATCCACATAGTACATATTCATTCGGCTTGATTATCAGTGTGTTTAAGTCACGTAACTCTCTGATTAGGTTTATCGACGGTGTTCCCTATTATGTTCCATCTAATGCCTGCATGTTTTCATCCATTATTTCAAGGACTGCTTGCTAGTTTACCAAATCCGATCAATTTTGTGACCTGAAACATAGGGCCATATGACGTGTGATGTTGTTTCGGCCACACGAGTGTCACATTGAAAACAATGTTTCTTCTACTTACCAAGAACGCAGAGATTTCGGTAAACCTTGTGTTATAGGAAGGATTACGCTAATTTTTTTAGTTTGGGAAGAAAATCGATTAGGCTGACAAAAGCAGCGTCCACATTTATCTACGTTTGTATGGGTGAGGGAAAAGTAACTGGAGTCAACGTAATACCTTGTTATTATATTCGTAGTGTATTAGTTTTATAATCCCCTCAAGGTACTTGAAACCTCCTTCCGAGAACTCAATATATTTGGATATATTTGTTGCATTCTTAACTGCTTGATTCAGCCAACGTTCTCACTGTTAAATTTAACGACCGCAGTGTTGGTGGAATCACGATAGGCTATTCTTCAACTTGTAGCGAAACATATTCAGGGTATAGGGATTATGATTTGTCAAGATGGCTTCACGTTAAAAATAGGACGAATTTCCACTCAGGATACGTTGACTTCTACAGAGTAAAAGGTGTGCTTTCAATGTCCACGGCTGAATCACCTGTGTTTCATAGCACTTTTGTTTGAGATGTAGCGCGTACAGTTACTCATCCGACCGAATGTTGCTGGAATTCAGTGGTTGACAGAAGTTGGTTTTCCACAAGAATATTCAAGCTGCCGATTCAAAAAGATCTGGTAGCTCTTTCTGACATCAGTAGTATTAAAAATCGAACCAGTCATGATGCACTTAATTCAAATGTACCAAACTTGTGTACATTTGAAAGGCAGCCTTCAACGAGAAGGGTTTCCATTTGAATGCTCTTGGTTTTGTGTGCAAGGAGTTTTAGACGCATAGTATCACGGTAACTCAAGCAGTTCAGCGACTGGAAATATCCTTCATATTTCTATATTGATGACAGATGCAAAATCACTTGTCATTGGTTTGTATGTAGTTTGTGTGACAACGTCGTTAACTTCAAAATGACTCGAGGGAGAGAACGTGGATTCAGGTTGCGCTGGTGGCAACGACGGAACCAACGAGCTCCCCTTTTTTTACCGTATCAGACACACTACGAAGTAGGAAGGGCCCCTGGAAGTCTTCAATTCATACCCCATTACTTCGTCCTCTCTCCATAAAATGAGAGTTCATCAAAAGATCTGTGTATGGGCTGTTGAAAAAAATAATTTCTGGGTGATTAATACTAACCTACATCAAAGCTGACAGTGTATCATAAACTGCGTTACCACAGGGTACTGAAACATGTTTCTATTAGAAAGAGACCCATGCATGTAAAAATTTATCTCTGGTTAAATGTATGTCAGTACCCACAGTTGCAGCTCTTTTAAAATACAGAGACTGAATCACCTCTGGCTAGAAGCTCTGACAAGAACCCAAACTTTTAACACCGAGTCCCTACACTGCGTGTTGGATATCGACAAGCCAATCCGATATGTAAAATGATGCAGCTTATGAACCACCCCTTTGTCATGAGATTTAGACCCCACCTGTATATCAAATTTCAGTAAATACCTTGTGTTTATTTGAAAGCACCTCCTCAATGCTGTACCGTCAAACGCCATTATCCTGTTTGGGGGAGTTGACATTCAAAAATAGGATTGCCTGCGACGTATTAAGGTCTTTGAATCGTATCATACCAATGTGGGGTAAACTGAGTAATATGAGGCATATTACCGCAAACATTTGAGAAAAAATTCCGAAAGAAAATAAATCGAACAAAAAGTAAATCCACACGGAAATATTGAAAAACTTCACCGTAAGGAATGATCCACAATGGTAAGTAAGGCCCCTTCCAAAACTAGGAATCCTTTGAAATAACTGATTATTTTTAGATGAGACCCAATTGTGAAAAGTCAGGGCTTCGGTTGGATTCGAACCACGGCAGACACAGCATGCCTCAACGCGGCAAACGTCCTGAAGTCTCAGACAATGGAACGGATGGGTAACAGAGTCCGAATGTGAAATTTTTGAGCACCTGGTGTGACTTCGTAGCTCAGCTCAGCTCAGATCCGCCACACTGATTATTAGTGATTATTTTTAATCCACAAGTGATGAAATCGTATCTGCACTGAGATTAACTGAATTTCCTCCTCAGTACAACTCATCACAAATGGGTGTTTCCTTCCACAAATTCGAGATTTCATAAGAGATTCATAATATTCCGTTTATTGGCTCACCGTATGTAGTAAGAATAATACCAGATTTTACAGATTGTTAAGCTTCAAACGCACCCATTTGCAACATTTCAGCTATATTCTCTTGGCTCATTGTAGTTATAACATTCGCAAGTGGATGTGCTCCAAACTAGAATAGATGCGGTTCAGTTTTGGCATACAGCGTAGCCCGCCACAAGTTATTTGTAATAATAACGTTCTTAGGTTTCTCGTACTAATTTTGTTTATAATCACAGATCTAAGCTATTTGCAAGCAGAATTTGTCCCCGGATTTTACACACGTATAAACCTTTCTGTGGGTTCTACATAAAATATCTCGATGCCCAGGATTTATGTTGATTACGGCCAATCAGTAGCGCCCATCCTCGTCACGGGAGGAAGTTGGACTGCGGTTTTGCTCGCACAAGATTATCGCGTTGACCTGTGTGCTATTCGTTTCATATTGGGCTCATATTTTATGAGCAATTCTCAGGTTGTCCAACCGTCTTACGAGAAATCAGCCACACGGGCGAAGTTTACCTAGGAAGTTCCAGTTAGGCGATGGCTGACAAGAGGGTTTACCTCAATGGAGAGTAGGTGAACCAAACGTACTTAGTGTTACTATACATCGCCCAAACCAGCAAACTAATCTGTATTTCAAAGTTGGCAGATTTTTATAAAAGCAACGCCGTCAAGGCGATAGATACATGTAGTAAGATACCTACATGATGATGGAATAAATAGCTCCGCCATTGGGCACAAGATAATCTCGGAAGTAACGTGAATACTTTCTAAGAACACCAAGGGTTACAATTCTGTAAAGTAAACTGCCAGCTGCTTTCATCCAGAATAACTTGTCTTACACTGAAATCATCTACAAGGTTCGTCAAGCCGGCTCCAGAACTGTCAGAATGCGATTGATATCAATCGCTGCGGCTATTGCTATCAGACTGCAAAACCCCTGCCTGTGTGCCCAAAAACAACACGTACAAACCCTCCACCTCCTCTGGCCAATCATTCCACATCCACTTGAAACTCGAACAAGCGTGAACCGCTCGACATTAATGAACGAATATCTCATGACAGGCTCGTATAACACCCGAACACAACCACCAACACCCCCACCCTCCCCCAGTAGACTGTGGTCTGTACCATTTCTCTAATCTTAACGTTCCTGTATAACTCGTCATAATTTCATATATAACCCGCACGTATTCCCATGCAACTGTAAAAACCCGATGAGAATTACCGAAAACAGCAGTTTACAAGACTGACTTCTTATGAAATCTACGGGAATCTGGAAAAGACTTACACTGAAAGGTTAATTTGTGGACAGTGGTTAACTACTCGGAAACGCATCAGCAATATGTTAGTTACAATAATTTTCTCATACTCAAAAATCATTAACATCAGGTATTTCCTAGTGCGCCTAAGTTTCCATCAAGAGACTAACGGAAATGGCTCCTCACATTGCGTTCAGTGTGAAAATCAGTTAAAATGATGAGGCTTCTATAAAGTATATACCCTGGAAACTGAGCAATGTGTTTTGCATTAATTAAAAGTGCATGCTAACTATGTGCATGTTGGGCGGGTTCAACAAATTGAAATCAGCGTTGACCTTACCTGTATGTTTGCCAGTCTGTTCCTGCGCTGAATTCAGGTTCGATTGAAGTTCGCTGACCTGTGTTTTGGCACTAAAGTATAGTGTGAATATAATAATTACAGAAAGCATTCACATTGGATTTAGTGCATCTTTCGTTTATGAAATTTTCAAAGGGAATTTGCGTCTTATTAGTTCGATTTGAACTAAAGGGTTATACGTGTTAATCGTGTCCAAAAAATAATATGTTGAATGCACAGTTCTACTTTCAACTCAACGAAATAGACTGCCTGTTGAAATCTTGAATTTGATGATCTGAAACTAATTACATTCCCCCAGTTAAAACTTAGCCTTCCGTAAACATCACTTTGTCCGAAATCGAAAATTCGATCTTTTGTTTTTCAAAGTCGTCTTTTCAATCCAAATGGTATTTTCGATATCACTCTGACTATTCGTGATGTCAGTTAAACCAGACGTACGTCGATATAAATGCCAAAGCCTTCTGTTGAATTTTCTGATGCATCATAACAGTCACTGTCTGCAGATTTTTCAAAAATCTACGAAACGGCGTTCACATTTAGTTACGGTTGACCGAGAACTGAGAAAGTGCGTAAATACTCTGATAGTATCCAACTACTGAGTTAAAAGGGTGAATTGTTCGGCCTTTACTGTGCAAGAAAGGGAAACGACCTGTTTTAACCTGACACCAACAAAATTAGTTAGGCAGGATACACACTAAATTTCAATCCAAATAAAAACAAGCAATCTGATATTCTACTGGTTCCATTCTATTTTTCACCACGTTTATGAACTCTTTTTTGACTTCTGTTAATTGTCCGATTGACTGAATTACATCATCACAAAATCTTTTTCATATAATGCAAAACTGTCAACTGGATATTGATCGTAATGAGGTGCGGAGTTGCCTTTTACTTTCTCCTTAAGCCTGGCCTTATTTCATTCATGGGTTACAGTTGAGTTTTACATCTTCCGTACATTACAATAAAAGGTGCGATTCGATCCCGGTCACATTAATCTCAAAAAGGCCACTTGGAGTCAGAACAGTTTTCCAACAAAAAGCATGCTGGTATTCGGCACTCACTTTTCGGCCGGTTCACAATCACGGAATCCCTTGGCGAACGGGTTGCTTTGAATTTTCAGTTGAGTGATCTGCACAAAAACAATATGCGTATATCTTTATCTTGAAAGATGACACCTCACTGTTTGGCTGTCTTGATTTTCCGAGCTTATTGAAGCAAGAACAACGTCAGATTTGAACAGTACTCAGATCTGCTCTTCTAGGCAATTGTTATTAGTTTTGCAAACACTCAATCAGATCAGCCATTTTTCGTAGATTTCGTTACTTGCAGACATTTGTCATAACTTCGCAATGCGTTGAAAAGTGCTTTGCAATTGGTTGATACCGATGAGTACGAGCAGTGTCCAATTACCACTATGAACTTGTGGCCCACTTGCGTCCCGCACACTTCAGCTCTCATCCAAAACTTTGAGCGGATATTGGAGTGATAATCTATAGAACCCATTGGACCATAAGTTTGTAGCCACCGTGGTAGCGGAAAGTTAGATGAAGTATTTTTTCAGACCGGTTGAAATAGTCGTTACAACCAGCTGCTTGAAATTTTGGAGCACAATTGATTTTACTTCCAAACTCAGGTATTCGATAATTGAGATATTTCCTGCCCATCGCAAAGTTCATGCGAATGATACTGCACCCGCATATTTCCTTGTCAGCGTTGATTTACATGAATGCATGGAACAAACGACCCTTCATACAGAACAGATTAATCTGACTAGGTCTCATTTACTGAATTTATTGTCATTAAAAAGATTTCACAGTGAAGAACAAAGCTTAAGAATTATCTTGCGCTAATCAATCCGAAAGACAAACAGAATTCGTTCCAACCAACTATAAACCGAATTACTTCTAGTAACTGGGGACAATATTTGTTAAACCCCATGTGACATATCCTGGGGTTGTAACGGATACTTAAGTGGTTACAGATCACCCACTAGAGGTGTCGAATGAAACAGGGTGAACCATAATTACAGAAAATCGTCTTTTTTATCAACCCTAGGGTCTAGTGGATGAGTTTCTGGACTACAGTTACAGTGTTTGATCATAGTTCACGGAATACATGTTTCCACACGGATGGTGCTTATAAGGCTCATCCGCCGGCCGCACTGTCGGCGGTCCTTTGGGGTAGTTGCTTTTACGACGGTGGATCGTCTGCTACTTTCGATAGCTGAAAGCTTTGGGAGTATTTCGGGCGTAATTTATGCGGAAAACTGGTAAGTTGCTCATTCGTATCAAATTTTAATCCATTAAATTGCAGGTCTAAAAATCAAAATCGCATGCTTCATTATTCACATACTAGATTAGACCGTCTTATTTTACTGTCAAATATACATGTGAAATACTTACAAATCGAATTAAAATTTACACCTGATTTGTTGAAACGGGCCATTTTATAATATTTAGTAAAATAAACATTCCAACAACACAGCTGTCAAGCTGAAGTTTTGTCACACTGTGTGTTATCTGGCTTTTTCAGTAAAACATCCACCCAAGTGAAATGATTCCAGCAATCAGAGTCCCTGTCTCTCATAAGTTCATCAGTCAAAACTCACCCGATGATTCTGATATGCTGTTACTGCAAAAAATTTCGTTTCCTCAAACACGAACGTTTTTTTCAGATGTCTCAGCCCCTCGCAATTCAAAGTATGCTCAAGGTTTCGTGGGAACAGTGATTCATTTCTTTTCGCAACAGATTGTGCAGCATCCACCAACTCCAATTGTGGCACACTAATTACGTGTAGCCTTGGTTGAAACTTATGCATAGAGTTTAGTATCACCTAAATAAGGAGAGACGACATTAACTAAATTTGCAGGTTTCAAACATACAAATAAAAATACTAGTGCAATAAGAAACTCGATTCCGAAAACTAGTGAAGGATCTTTTGCAGACTGAGTTTCATTTAGCTCTATACAGAAGTGGGGAAAAAAGCCGTAGTTATACAAAGGAAATTTGCCAAGCCGTCCATGTTTAGTTAACGGTTTCATCCGAAGGTGCACATGACAAAATTTTGCTTTCTAAATCATTTTCGACAGATTTCTTCTCATGTGAAACCGTGAATTCACATTGTTCGTTACAGGATTTTAACTAATTACACACGAGGTAGACTCAGCTGAAGTTTTCTGGTCCATTGGCCAAGTAAGACTCATTACTGACAGAACAATTCAATTGAATGACCCATCGTTGGTCTCCGCTGAATTCATTAACATGGGCAAGAAATTGGCTAGATGCCTTCCTCCGAAGTGTTTCAGATTTACTGACAGCCACTTTTCATGGGTTGTGTCATAAGACTAGTGAGTGGTCTGAGATAAACATTCAAACAGATTATTGCCGTATGAGGTTTAACGGGGCACAACACGGAAGTCCTGACCGTCAGTTCGGTGGCTTGGAACGCTTGTCAAATCCAGGATGATTGCGATAGATGATTTTAAACAGCCTGGTTTCTAGCAGCGTTTATTTTGCGTCTAAACTCAACATATATGATAGGTGGTCCTTCTCTAAATTTGAGATCTGAACAGAAAGACTCACAACTGTGGTTTCCTAAGGAACGCATTATCTGTATGTCATTTGAAACGAGGCAATCAAGTTTTATTCTCATGAGCTGAAAGGGGGCAGTTTGCCGTTGTTTATGAGTGGACATCACAGCAAAGACTGTAGTTATATACACTGTTCATCGTCGCCATAACAAGTCAGTTAAAACCAAGTAGCGTTAGATTAAGTTGCCGGATTGAAACCAAATCCTGTGGACCTTTTGCTTAACCACCAACTAAGTTATCGAGCGAATGACGTTAATTTACAAATGCGGGTTGATGAAGACGAAGTCGTGTTATGGATTGTTCCTCTTAGGAGTGTTGCAGTGCAACTGTAGGTGGTTACAATATCTGTCGAAAATAATGCGCGGTAAAAGAAGATATAGGTTCTGATGACTAATGTTTGACACTAGTAGGAAGGCCCTCTCAGGTGCACGTTATTATCTGTGACATTTGACGAGCTCGTTTGTGGGAGTACAGTATTCCGACTACATGACGAAGTCTAAACGCTGTGAACACGGCTTGGTTAGCTAACGACAACTAGATAGATTAGGGAACATTTTTCAAAAGCACCTAGTAGTTAAGTATACAGTAATCTACTTTCCAGGTGGCCATTCAGCAGAACACATGCCAGTTTGCCTCGACCAAAAATATTTGTGGAATCGTCAGAAATTTAAAACATTCAGGAAGGTGGATGCGTTTGGCCACATTTCTACGCATCCGTGAGCCGAGTTTGGCAAACTGTCAGTGTTAACACCGACAGAAATTGAAAGTTACTCTACTTAGCATGTAATAAAGTGGAATGAAGCAGTTTGCTATTTTGTTGTTTTGCCAAGTAACAAGGAATTTTCGATCAAGCCTTTGGATTCACGACGTTGACCTGAGAGTAGGATGTATGACGTGAATGTGGTACTTTGAACATGGTGAACACTTTTTCTAATCTTTGATTTAAAAAGAACTAAAAGTTCGCACTTGTATACATTAACTTTCCAAACTATATCAGTCTGTTCGGCTATATTATCTCAGACAAATACATATCCTTTCGGTTGGTGAAGTGTTGACTACCAGCCATTTAGTCTTTAGTTTTCAAGTTTTCACGTTTTATCACCTGACTGTCTTAGTTCGTCTGCTCCGCGTCATATTAGCCCCAGTTTTCTTTCTTCAAGATGGACTTGCTTTATTCACTGTTTTACCAGGACTGTTCGCTGGTTGTGTTGCATTACAAACTGACCATTTAGGTGAAAACGAAATGTTGTTTATTAGCTGTGGGACAACTACCACTTCAAAGCGCAGTGCTTGATTCGAACTGTACCTCTCAATTTTTCACAACATAGTTGAATAAACAAAAAACTATTACAGTCGCCAGCAATTTCTTCCCGCACTACTGCTACTAGTGTGTTGAAAGATATTTTTTGTTGCCCAGGGGCCTAGTACTAGTTTAAAGAAATTCGCTGGATTTTATATGAAAAAGTTGGTCGAGTGAGCAACTAGGTGCAGATGTGAAAGTCCAGTGTGGCTTCATGGCTCATCCAGTAGAGCATTCCCCGCGTTTGGGCATGTTTTTTCTGCTACTGGTTCATAACCTGCCGTAATGTGGACGTTTCTTAGTTACGTTTCTTTGAACTTTTCAGATCTGCCAAACTACTTATCAGTAATACGAGTCTGTGATAACTGTCATTACGATGGAGTTCAGTCCTTCATGACAGTTATCGACCACAACTTTAGTAAACGCAAAACTTACGTGGTCGTTTTTGTCAGAAGCATTGTTGGTCAGTTTCAACTTATCAAACAATATGGCTTGGCGCATCCAGTGTGAGCCTTTGGCCAAACCGTCGGCGTGAATATGAATCCGATTGGTTACTTGAGGATCCGCTTTTCCTAGGATGGAAATTAGGGGGTCACAATTTGGGTCAAGTTGAAACAGCAAGGTTTTTCGGAAGCAGTCACAATTTATCCTAATCTGGCCGTTATATTCATGATGAAGCGTTTACACGCCAACATATTAGTAAGTTAATACAAATTTATTTTCCATCCTGCACTTGTCTCTTCACTGGCTGGTCTATTTGGTGCTAGTGAGTTTCATACGATCGTACTTTAATGGCACATACACTGAAGTACACAGGTTGGCATAATAGTGGGTCTCCACATAAAGCAAACGTTATTTTGAGTGTGAAACATCGCACTAGTTAAACGCGCTGGGTAAAGTATATAGCACCCAGGGCACTATAGTGGATGCCCCTACGAATATCTTGACGGTTAATTCTCAATTGCGTGTCTTACATTTTATTTTGGTATCGCTCCCAGTGAATGTTCAAAGGATGAGCTCAGAAGTTTGGTGATGAGCAGAATACCTGGCACTCACGTTAATTTAATCTATTTTGTATTAATTAAAATTCACCGGCGAATGCAGTTAAGTCGTTTGTTGTTCTTCGGTACTTTTCAGGGACCCTTAGTATATACACTGGTTGGGTGTATTTGCCCAACAACTAGAGCCTGAAAGCGGTTATTTCGTACAGAAACTGAACCTCTCAAGACTATTGCAAGAGATTTTGTGGAATATGCGGTGGAATTCACGGCTATTTTTGAAAAAAGAGTTAAAAAGCATCCAACTGCTGTACTTTTTGGGAATTCTTTAGATATCGAGAAAATTGGCGATGCCTATTAGTGAGATAAAATAAAACGTAAAATAAACGTAACTTCAGAACGAACGAACACCTGCAAATTAGTGTTAGACTGTCAAGGAGTGAACTGAATTATCAGGTCGTTTACAATTCCGTAATCAACGATCATGCATCGTAATACAATTTGCTGTGTACGTATCGTATTTAATATAAACCGTTGCAGGAATGCAATTAAACAGTGGAGTATAACCATCACCTAGTGACTGTTTCAGCGTTAACCGCAAGCAATCGAATGCAAACTGAAAGAGATGTGCTGCCGGAGTAGATTAATCATTTTGCGTGGATCACCGAATGACCCACAACCACATCATCAGGTGGGAGAAAAAGTCCTTCATAATATGCAGTTATTTTTCTCAGTTGTTTCGGTAGAAAACGTGGAACATGTTGACTGCCTAAAACAGACAAACAGATACAACCAATAATTTAGCGTGCACGTAACCACTAGGGAAATCATTCGGGAAACGCGTGAACTCTTAATATTTCTAGAGTCCATAAAGGATTACCTTTGGTATGCCGGATAGATTTCGTGGTCTTGTCCAGAAATAACCGTGATGAAATCACAGTCGGGACTTCGGGTTATTTTCAGTAGTGCTCATTGAGGTAAACCAGATTTGGTGTTCCCACCCCTTGGAATGAGTTTCAAAATACCACCAATTTTTGCACACATACATGAATATACATGCATATATGCGTGTATATGTACATAGGGTCTGTCAAGTCCACCATCTGGTGACACGAACTGTTTTCTTGCACACGAATCAGAATTTTCTGGCCAGTTTGCATAGGCACCCGTTTGCAGACAATGTCATTAAAACTGAAGAAAATATCGGAATAAGTAATTAATGGAGGAGAAATTTTAATGCTTCTCGAGCCCGAAGAACGCCCCGAGGTTTTAGTTATATCGATGTATGGGTAGATAAGGAGATCAACACCGCTTTCAAAATCTTGAGATATAGTAAATTGCACAGAGTGATTAACTGCACAATGCCTGTAGCGCATTTATACATGCCTGATCGTCGCCTGCCCTTTTCCGTCTAACAAATATAAAATGCGTAACCTAGATTTGTAGCTGATATGGTAAAAAGAATGTTAACACGTCACAACAAGCGTTCTCTTCCGGTCCCAATGAAAATTCTTTTAACTGATCATTTGGTTGTAAAGCAAAGGTGTGTGACAACTGGATTAGGCTGTTACATGATTATCTGTCGCAGAATGGTTTATGCTAATTAAACATTTGTTTCAGTTTGTTTCGAAATACTAAGTTCTGAATATGTCGTCAGTTCGCGCGCTAAGTATGCATCCACAAACCGACCATTCCTCTAATTTCCCAACCCCAGTGCTCTTTCCCTAGTGTTTTTCCTAACTTTATGACACTTCTCAAGTGCTAATCAATTCAAACCGCTCTGAACAACTTAGAGGAAAAATTCGTTAACTACTATCTGACCTGCATGAATCCAAGTGGAGCTGTGGAATGAGTAACGGTATCGTTTCCGGTCACACAATCGAAAATCAATTGCCAGTAAATAATAAACGTTCGGGTTCAAACCAGATATGTTCACGTGAAATACGGGGAACATTCGTCTGAAATACAGAAATTAAAATTGTGATATGAGCCTAAGTCGTCTCAACAGAAAAAGCAATGTGAATTGTTTTACCATGACTGGCTGTACATTCTTAAGGGTAGAAAACAATTTTAGTAATCATACTTTTCCAATTATGTCCGAAATTCTCGAATTCATCTTGAAGTGATGTACCACTTAAACTTGCCTGCGCCTGCGAAAAGGTGGAACTTTTAAAAACTCTATCGGTTACCTGTTTGTGGCCAATAATCCTCTTAAACAATACTCCTTGTATTCACGTGAATACTTATGAAATCAGTTTATTGTGGAAATAGGAACAAATGAAATATTGAAGAAGTTATATCCACAAATGAATGTGGAACAAACAGGTAAGGTTACGTAAAATGTGCTGCACAGAAACATTCCAACTGATCACGTCAAACGGTTGGTGAACGTATATTAAATCAAATTAGTGTAAACCAGAAACGAGTCGTTAATAGCAATACGGATGATACACAGGTTCGACAATCATCAGTCGTTGTTTCACGTTTGATGTTTTATTGTTAATGTACTATTGTTCCGAAACGCAAGTTAAGTTGCTTTTTAAAGTTAACTTCATTCCTCCGGCTTTTTGATGGTGTAAAATTCTCACCCTATAGACTTTTCCTCTTACTGGCTCTCGTAAAATACCACTTGTGCCATTGTTAAGTCAGTATCGTTTACATCAGTAGATCATTGCTAGAATCACGTGAAATCTGTTTTTTTCCGATTCAGCCGATAATCTCCGTGTTAACTAGGTTACTTTTGGCCTTGAGCGTTAGCTTTACTGCAATTAATGACATCTATATGAAGTAGTATACCAGTCAGCTTAATTCGTACATAGTACTTGATGGGATAATTTCGGAAGTTTCTAAAGGAGATGTGCTGTAAAATTTTGTCCGCGTGTTCTAGTTGCCTTTTATTCAATGCTCTCAGAGGCACACCGAAAGTGGCTAATGTTTGTGGTTGACCATTCTTGAGAGAAAGTGATCCTAGTATTGTAGTCTGGGTTGATAGTACGGAGAGCTTCATACCGTACCACTATGGAAATGATTAGAGTGCTAAAACAACCAGGTTTTACGTCAACCCAAGTAGTTCACCAAAAACGTTTTACCTCCCTAGTTATGGCTATAAAACTTGCAGTCTGAACTCACGTTTACCTTGTCTACCTAGAACAAGATAACCCTCTCGACAGTTCCCACTCATGCACCACGGTTTTATTGTTCATACTGAGGATCAAGAGAGGATTGGTCTTTATTGACATCCGACTATCTGCAAATTATTCAAATTCGACTGTCCCATTATTTTGTTTGTGAGAAGAGATGCTGGATTTCCAGCAGAACACTGTGCTGGCCAAATGACTTCAGCTAGGCATTTGAATTAGCAAGCACTGTTTAGTCCTCAGTTATAAATCGATGCACATGTTGCATGAACCATTAGTCTGTTTCACCATCGGCTTGGTGTGTTCGCAAACCTCTACCAAACGCTGTTCATATTAGACACGCAACTCTTTCGCCCGTTCGTCCCCCCATGTGTGACATGGATAAAATGAAGTAGACCAATAGCATCTTTTGTGTTATTCATCCGTTACAAAGCTGACTTTGTTCTTCCGTAAAAATGAATCAAACTGACCAAACGAACTTTGTGTACCTTGTAGGCCTTGAGGAGTGTCTTCTAAACAATGAGAACGTTCAGTGAAAAACGCGGTGTGGACCAAAAATAGTCCCAAGTGAATTGTAATTGCTCCAGATTGTTCCTGACATATGGAAAGTACCACGGTAGCCTGTAATTTTGGCCTTTCAGCCCACTATTACTGATTATACTTCTGGACAAGCTCAACTGAAGAAAATGCTATTGGATGGCGATAAATATGTAGAAATCTAGTCTGCGCGAGCTTGTGGAACTTTTCAGTGGGAAGTTGAATATACTGTTATTACTCCCCTCATTCACGTTGTTTGAAAAATATACTGCTTTGGATGATCCATGCTTCTCAGAAGTCGTAAGCCTATACGAAGTAAGTCGTCTGAACTTGCAGAAGACCACCGATTCACGGTGTGTCAGGATCGAACAGTTATGCATACTTAAGCAGAGTACTGATATAACCGACGAATGTACATATATATATATATATTTAGATTAATCAAAAAGAGGGTAGACACTGAGTGGTGAACGATTTGTTGTGACGTTTAAATCCACACTAGGATCCGTTATCAAACAAATAAATGTGTCGGAGTGAGGTTGTTCTACTGCTCACCGTGTCCGCCTGTCCGTCTGTCTTCGCTCGCTTTTCGTTTCACCGTCAACGATGCTGACGTAGNCAAGCTCAACTGAAGAAAATGCTATTGGATGGCGATAAATATGAAGAAATCTAGTCTGGGCGAGCTTGTGGAACTTTTCAGTGGGAAGTTGAATATACAGTTATTACTCCCCTCCTTCACATTGTTTGAAAAATATACTGCTTTGGATGATCCATGTTTCTCAGAAGTCGTCAGCCTATACGAAGTAAGTCGTCTGACCTTGCAGAAGACCACCGATTCACAGTATGTCAGCATCGAACATTTATGCATACTTAAGCAGAGTACTGATATAACCGACGAATGTACTTATATATATATGTATATATGCAGAAAGAGCGAGAAAGACAAACAACTGCAAAGCGTTATACCTGGTGAAATGTGTCAGTACAATGAGCAGATGACTAGAAAAACCATAGCAAATGTTGACCAACATATTTGTACCCATCAACGGGGCACTCCTTAATCACATCGGTACACGATGTTCAGCAGATTACGTTGAAGACATGCGAGAAAAGGTGCAACCCAAATTCAGAATTATTCTTATCTGCTTAACGATTAACAGTGGATAAGAATCTGGTCATACCTCCGTAGCTTGCAGTTTACCCCCGAATTCATCCAGCCCGGCTACTTTGATTGAGTAGGGGTTTATTCAAAACTCAACGTTTCCTCATACGTCCGGTTTGTGATTTCTCCACTTAGAGCAGCAAGCCTATTCCTTTGTGAAAGTTCAGTCAAGTGAATCTCTATTCAGGTCACCAAGGAGTTTAGTTTAATCTGAGAAGTGGTTTTTAGCATCTTGGAAAAGTGAGGTTTATTTGATTGAGTGAATTGAGTCGCACAATGACAAAAGTCATAGGTCTTAGAAAGCGGTGAACAGCCAGGGACAGCGTCAACTTGAAAGTGCAACTAAGGTGGTTCCGTGATCAATTCAGGAGAGGTTGAAAAACAAATATTGTTATCTGGATCTGGTGATAAAATTCGAATTGAGCTTGAAAGTTTTCAAATTAACCAAACGGATTGAACTGGATAAGGTTTCATCTATGAAGCGACCGTACAGAACAAAATGATAAGATCCATTGAAACAACGAGCCGTCTGCAGGGGATAATATTGGAACACAACAAATGCTTTCATAATCTATTAGAAGGTAAAAATTCTAATACGGTAAATCAGGAATGGTAACTAGTGGACGATACATCCATTAGGAGCATATGTGAATTACGAAATTGACCGACTAAGTAATGTGGGTTGAAGAAAGATTGTAAGCATCTGACAACAAATACGTTTCCTAGTTTTTTGAACACACCAACGCCATGATGCACCCGCCATGTTTTCATTCAAAATACTCCGTGGATAGTTAACAGAAGATAGCAGGACAATGTTTTATTCATATATGGAAGACAGTGCGCAGTTATTGAGAAGATCCTCATGCTGATTCTCTTCCGTAATCAGCAGTATAATGCCTGCGCATTTGGACGTTACGAAAGAGAGACAGTGAGGCTTCAACCAGCCTGACAGTTTGCGCAAAGTATTCTGCAGTGAGGACGAAGAAAATCTAACAGTATTTCACGTATAACACTGTTTTTAGTAGCTGATCGTCAGTGTGTGTGTATATACCGACTGGCGTGGACGCAGTATCAAACGATAATGAGAACTGCGAGGGCACTCTGTCACGTAAGATGCAAGAGGGAGTGACGGATGACCATGGAGCTTCGAAAACCGTTTAGATAGGTTGGATGCAAAAACGAAGTATTCGTATAAAAACTGATTTGCGGATTTAATGCCGGAATTGTTCGAGGCTGTAATTAACAATACTTAATCCTTCCACACGCGTCACTGTAGTTTGAGGGACATGTGTGAACGTCTCTAGACTACACATCACTGAGTGAAATTGTGTAGATAAACGAGACTATCAAGGGAGAAGTTCAAACGACAACAGGCAAAATAACCAGGGTTGGTGATGTTTGCTTGAGTTTTTATTCAAGCGAGAGTCAACCGTCCGAAATTTTCCAGTTCCAATTATTTCCAAGAAACAGAGCGAAAATCGGCTATCTCAATGTCCAGAAATTGTTGTGGTGCTTACCATCCTACAACTGTCAACAATTGTAAAACCCAGTGCAAACAACTCCACCAAAGATTGGCAGAACATCTCAACTCATTCATCAAAGATGTTCAGTGGAGAGCTTTCATGTCCACTTGTTTTGCTAGGTTCCAAGCAAATATGTTTGACGAAACAGCTGAGCTGTCAAATGAGTTGGATGGAACAACACAGGGGAAACTGTGAGAGATATAGTTGATCCGTTCGTTATCCTGCTGAAGTTAAGATTGAACTCTTTAAAATCAACAATCAACTTCTTGGCAAGAAGTTTCAGTACACTTAACCCCTGTATGATTTGCCGTAGCTTTCAACTGCTTTAGTCACGGAAAATTATGTAACTGTAAACCAATTTAAAACGATCTAATTTGTATTTGACGAACTTCGAAGCTCCCTTCACTGAGTATTAATCACTGCCTTGGCATACCATTCATTTCCTCTCAGGATAAAGCGAAACAAACCTGTCCGTACAAATTAGGACTTTTTCCCGACAGATCAGAATGTACATTTCAATAAACCCTTACTCTACATAACATGAAAATTAATGTTTGCTCATAGTGTCAAATAACTATTCCAGCCAACAAAATCAACGCTCACTCAGAACTCGTTAGCGAAGATCTTCAACTCGTTTGATCTGTCGTCACGCAGTAATTGGAGTGCACTTCCCACTATTTTTCGTTCGCAACAGTTAGGTAACTGAGCAGGAAAACTGGGTAAGCTAGTCGTTTACTTTTTAACATCAACTTGATTACCGTCAAGGAAACAGTTTATAAGCCATCTGGATGACAGGTGTGTTCGCTGAGTTGCCTTGATTGGTTTTTCGTGGTTGACACAATCCTTAACAGTGTGGGAATTATTCAAAGTCACACACAGTCTCCCAGTCAATTGTATCGCAAGTGTCTCAAATGATCGAGTTCTTTTGAAAAATCATCAGACGGCGAATAGGCTGTTCCTAACGGATGAAGAATCCATCACACTATATCAAGTGACTTCTTTTTGACACCCATCGTTAGAAACTGTATCGACTATTGTGAGGACTCACTGACGAAAGTAAGCTCCCGTGTTCCGTATTGTGTTAGAGACAGCCGCATGAGCTCAAGTTGACTCGGATTGTCAAGCATGTGATATAAAACCTCTACAAGCATTGGGAGTAACTTGGGAATTTGGATGGATCGACTTCATTGGTTGATAACGCTTAGAAAAGTGCTATCCCACTATTGAACAGAACTTGGAATGCCCCGGTGATCTCCACATACTGAAGTAAGTGCTCATGAATGTAGCATGATTGCTTCTGGGCTTGTGAGAGTTCTCTCGCTTAAACTGGCAAATTTAGTTTCAAAAAATCAGCTCAGTTGAAAGATCTCACAATTTGAATCTGATCTGTTTTTCCTGTGCAGCCCACCGCACCAGTACACCAGCATTTTTAAGTCACTACAACATGTTTCACTACTTAGAGCTAGTGCGGTCAAACTGTGACATTTCTCATGTTTAGTCTTGATAACTGTTGTTCCATTTTATGGAAAACAGTTGCACCAGTTACACCCATCAGAGTTGTAGCGTCTGTAATGTTGACCATGCTGATCATGGAGTTCAGCCGGAAATAATACTGCATAGAAACGTTTTTTTAAAGCTACGACGATCGTGTAACCACGTAAAACATATCCAGTGTACTAAACACTTAATCACTGCAAATATCTTGTGTGTACAAAATAGCTCGGTGGTGAGATATCATAATATTTGGTTCGCTTGACCTAACTTATCAGAAAACATTGAATAATTGACCGAATAAAATCATTCATGCAGTAGCAACGATTGCAAACTTTTGCACAGTGTTACCTGCAGCTTGTTAACCCTAAGTAAAATAGTGATTTGTGTCCGACAAATTGGCTTATAAAACTTGAACGACAGTCAAAACCGGTTGCAGCTTTCACCTTCAAAAATGACCGGATTTTCCTATTTCTAAAACAACCGAAGAATTAAAGTTTCGCAGTGATTCCAGCAATATGTTTCCAGAGCCACCATAAATCGTAATTTGGTTAAGCTTCAACCAAATGTACGTGGCTTATAGATTATGGGTACCCGACTAAGTGAGATCTCGAATTCGTAGGAATTGTTGATAGTTATGAAATTTCTTTATCAAATAACAGCTAATTAGAAAGCATGAAAGTGAAACCAGTGGTTTAGCAGACATCACATACAAACTATGGTCCCACAAATTTATGAGCCTCCCATTTACCGTAGCAAGATTTCCCGTTTCTAAAAGAAAGGTGTGTGATTAAGAACATTATCATTTAATTGATGTTTGCTAGCCAAACTCTACATAAAAGCACAAATGAGCTGATTGATCTTAACCGACTTATCTTCGACCATCTGCTTTTGTGTTTTTAGTAAGCAAGAGGTTTCAGGTACGGAAGACTTTCTGATTCTTCATTCTCAGTGTGTGACGCATTCCTCACGCAGAAAAGCATCAAGCTATCAGGTAGTTGGTCATTTCTCAAACCATAGTTGTTCTAAGAGTATCCGCCCGATCAAATTTTATGCGTCGTAAATAAATGCTTGTCGGGCAGTAGTCAGTAAACTCTAGTTCACACAATACCTCGCCAAGTTTGGCAATTCTCACAGACAACACGCAAGTTTTGTTAAAATAACGGTGGTGTTCATATTTTACGGAGTAGAATAATACACATTTCCCTTTTCGAAGAAATAGTGTGTTACTTTACTCAATTTTCCTCCAATCACGTGAACAACCAGCAACCGGATTCATTTTATAATCGTGAAAACCTTGATGGGCCAGTTGGTTATCTTTAAGTTATTAACTAAATTTTGGTTAACTTTTCTGTTTTCCGGGGACCCGTTATCTCCTTCAGTTTGATGCACATTAACCCACTTACAACTTGCTTTAAAGTTTTTCTCAAAACTACTTCAACAGAACGCTATGCAACATGATGGCGATTAGTATCTAGTCAGAATAACGGAGGTGATTGCCAAAATGTATCTTTTCAAAAGAGGATCAAGGAACTGTTGGACCACTTTCGAGTAAAACGTAGCAGACTCGTGTGATAGATTGATACTTCAAGATATTGCCTCTAACTTGACATAGTAGTTAGTAGTAACAATGGAAGTTGTAGGATCATGACACCCGGTCTTTAACTTGATTTCACCAACAATATCGGTATTGGATATGCGCAACTCTATAAGCTGTCACCTCAAAATGTTAGTAAGTATTAGGATTAACGTGAAAAGCAGTTTACAAACAATTCAAGATACCCATGAGTTACAAGCGCCAGGTCACGCGTTCTTGTCAACCAAACGTTACGCAAAAAATATCGGAAGGCACACACCCAAAACAATGTAATCGTTATATTTTCATGGAATTTATTTTGGTAGTGACCTTTTAATTCTGCAGGCTGAAAACTAAAAGTCAACAGGATAGTCTTTTGAAGTACATTAGCATTAATCGTCAGGGTTTTCAGACACAAAGATGTGGGAACAAGTAGTTTTGGTAGTACACTGATTTACCATCTTTAGGTGTTATACAGCAGTAACAATATAAGTGGCCGCGAACCCCGATATGTTCCAATGAGTACACGAGTGACCTTGAGTTTCTCGGAATATTTTAGTTAGATGTGAAAGAATTAGGTATACAATGTCCATCTTGAAAATAACCGAACATTCTGAAGAAGTGACTAACGACCAGTTGGATGGTATTCTAACCGGTTTAAATTTTCCATACAATTTCACTGTTAAGGCGACATATTCTATTTCACACATTTTTGAGAAATTTTAATTAGTATTCGGGCTATTTTTGTGGTTACAAGTTTTACATGCTCAATGCTCCCAAACAATTTGGGAGTAACCCACATGTTCAAATGACCATCCTTTCCTCCTTATCAAAACTCAGTGTCTATGTATTTGGCCACCGGCGCGCTAATATCTGGAATATTGTCAGTATACGGCTATGCATTCTAAGGAAAATTTCCTGTAACTTTGGGCTCCCCAGAAATTTCGAGTGAATTTGTTCGGTTTCATTAAACAAATCGCATTTCAAAGCTTATTCCAACCAAACGCTTTGAAACTCTATCTAAAGAGATATGCCTATTTTTTCTTCAAAACCAACGTTTTCACGGATATACTCCGTCAGCCTGATTATGGTCTTTGCAGAAGATAAAAAGGTGACATCGACAGATGTGAATCCCAAAAAAACCAATGTTCCTGTGATGTGTTATGCATCCACTCTATGACGCTGCCTAGCTCAGTATGCTGTAAACTAATTAGAATCCTTTGATAGACACATGCGCTGAACATCCTACTGACGTAGTTTAGTTTGCCAGAGAAACAAATATTATAAATCACGTTGACATAGTTTTTATTCTGGACGTCACAATACCTCAACCAAAACCAAGAGGATATGATAAGAGAATCCTCGAACGTGCGCCGCGAAATCCCAAAATGATGACAAGGAGCGGTATACAGTTGCTCAAGTAAAATTTGTCATCAAATATAAATTTGCTATGGGTCTTGATTTTGCCAAGTAAAAGGTGAAACTCAGAAGACTCACCTGCCAGCTTTTGTGACGATCATTTCTGTGCCTAGTTGGTCAAACTTGTCCCACAAATTCTTATTGACCAGTGACACTTGTGTATACTTTAGCATCGTATAATCATCCAAGTTTTCAGTTTGTATGGCGTTCTCACCCTCTATATGCATAGAGTATGGTACGTCCGAATCAATGCATTGTTTAGCATACATGTGGAGTCGTTTGTTGCTGACAATTTGTGATTCAGCATCCATTGCATTCAAGTGGGCATCAGTCGTTTTTTTGTATGGAGTGTTACAAAACGGTCGGCTTTGAAATTTAACCACCGTTCTGAATCCAGTTGGAAACGTTATACTGTCTGCAGTTCTTAATTCTGCAGGAAAGTGAGAAAACGCTTGCTGAGTTTCAGAGTCTTTCAAGTGAACGAATTCTAATGGGTAGCAGGTCCTTTTCTAAGCGTTAATCTGTTAACTCGACAAGTGTGCACCTTCAGATGTGACTGAGATCCTTAAGGGTGTCCACCCCTATTGGCACACCTGTTAATTAGTATCTGCCAGTTGGTACCAAACATATGCGTGCACTGTGCCCGGAGTTTCGCTATGTCCACCAGCGTCTCCACCCCTGGTAGTCTGTTTGGTGCAACGTAGGAAAAAGCAGACCTTACGTGCACGCTCTATGTTCGGATTGGTCGAAATGAAAATAGAAATGTGATTCCCCAGTGGGACTAAAACGGAAAGCGTGCCATTACTTGTGTAACGGTACACATAGTGTCTGCCTAGAAGTTTTAAGTATCATGTGTTATGTCTACGGTGACTTGCGGATGAGGTGTGTATTTTGATTTACTGTTACTCACAGAGTATATGCTCGGAATGGTGGCATGCTGAGAAAGCTACCACACTACAAATCTTTCATGTATTTATAATCAGCTCGAAATCAACAGCTATGCCGTGAAGTTGTCAATTGTTGTTAACCATGTACACTTGAATTGTTTACTTGCTGCACGCTTGATCAGGTAGTCATCCTTCAGTCCGCTCTGTCTCAAGGAACTCTTAAATTTTCGTTAGAATGTTTCTGTTGCCAAACAATTTATCTTTAGGTATAAATAAGTTGAAAGCGTGCACAGTTTATCAACGTGATGAGATAATGACCTGATCAAGAAGTTTAGTTTGCACATATTCAAATAGCGCATTGTTACGCAGTTGAAAACAGTAATGATATCCAACACTGTACTCGGTAGTTAAAACAACTTATCAACATTCCTGAGTTGACTATGAAATCAGCGGCTAGGTGAAATGATATTTACTACTCTGTTTGGTTACTTCCTCAGCGGTCTGTCTAAGAGAGGCATCCATCATCAGCAGATATTCTGAAACAAAAAATGAGTTCTAGTTTTTATTTGAACTGTAACTCAATTGAAAGCTAGTCCAGACGACAGCAGGATGGTGCAATTAAATACTGTATGCTTACAACCTGAACATTTTACTCTGAAGTCTACCTACTGTGAGATGAAAATCGTCCTCCTATCAGCTGGTAAACTGTCCAAAGCTTTTACAGTTGTTTTGTATCGTTTTTACCTTGAAGTTTGGTTAACGGAAGGCTGTTACCTGTATGTCGAACAAGTGATTATTCCACGTTATCCTAAACTTCTATCAACCCAAGCTATGACCTAAATCTGTGTTAAATTAATCAACTATATGTAAAACCTTCAACATCATCGATTAACCTCAACCTCCACAATTCGGATGACTCACAGTCGTGAACCTACTAATATTCGTTGACAGGCAAGTGATGTACGAAAATGACACTATTTGTCCTAACCTTTGTTAAGGAGAGAAAACGCTTTTAAAAAGTTCGAAGAGTTCCATCAAGTTTTCCCAGGTTTTCTCTTCCTAACTTTAAATTTGTAATGAAGGTATCACCTCTGTGAATCACCTTCTTGTTCTGACATGTTTCGCCGTTTTTAATCACGTTTAATTCGTTGCCAGTTTGACCGTCAATTATTTAAACCCATGGGGAATGCAGTATATTCAGATTCAGCCACTGCCCTTGAGCTTTTTTAGAATCTCAAGCATAGTATGCGTGTTTGAGTTGTTCAAAGGTTTGGTATTTCAATTCCTATTAATCGACCACCTCTCCTACATTCCGAAAGGCTTCTCAGAGGAAGTATATTACCCCAGTCCGTCATCCTGTGAAAGTTGGCAGTAGAGCTATGACTTTTCTTTGCTAAATCTCCCCCCCTGTTGCATCACATTGGTGTTACCAATAGTCAGACTCCTGTTCGTGTGTCTGGTAATATGCATGTCGCTTGCGCCTTGAACAGAATTATGTAAGGGCAGTCTCAGTTCACACAAAAATTAAGCCAGAGTCCAAGTTGGACATTGATTTGGACGCGTGGATCTTCACTTATCATGCACTACTTTGCCAAACACTGAAAGGGAACAGACAACTGCCGTAAATTCTTCCCGTAAATTTAAATGACTGTCACTTTAAACTCCCCAATTTCAGGAGCATTCAGAGAGTCCAGTAATCAATCTTACTGAACTGAATTGTAAAATTCCCTTTTTAAATTACTGTCACTTGACAATCCCACTCCACCCTGCACCCGATTTCCCCGTCCGGTAAGGTTTATGTACACTTCCATCTCTGGACTAATTGGATGTTTCGCGTCATTTTATGGCACGGGATCGCCGAACTCTCATTAGCAGAATACAGTTGTCAAAGTGCAAACGTACAGACAAACACCGACGTCTTTCTTTTAGATAAAAATTGTTCCGTCAATGTTGAAAAGTAAGACGAGATACAGAGAGTTCGTCTTGTTACTGTTCGAAAGAAGGAATCCGTATTGGGGTGGGTTGTTCGTCGGGTCGAGCGAAATGCCAACACAAGATAAAACTTCGTGCACTTGTACGGACATAAAAATCTCTGTTTTTCAAACACTAACCAGTGATAGTAAAACACTCTTACTCAGCTCCGTGTTCCCCAAAAAATTCTTTTGTTCTGTTTCGTTGATGTGTGTTGCTGATAGGCCTGCGAAACCAAAACATAAATACATATGCTTCCGTAAATGTTTTTCTTAACAGTTGTGTCAAAAAGCCCTCGACAGCCATCTAATTTAGTAAAATGACTCACTCTATGGTACATAGAAAGTAAAACTTATCTTAAACGCGTGTTTTTTGGCTAAGTGTAACCCAATTATTCACATAGCTTCATTGGTTAACTTAAGAACCACCATGGAATTAGAACACCTTGACGTTTTGTTTATATCTGATAGAATAACAGTTGCATATTTATTGAGTAAAGTAGGCAGAGACCCTCTGCAACAACAGACTAAGCTAGTAGTCAGGAAAATCTAGTCGGGGGCGTTAATATCACTGAGGTAAGAAGTCAGTGCTTTGAAGCTGAAAATCGGGCTAGATCATTCGGTCCGCCTGTGTTGAGGTATGCCTTTCAGTTAATCTGTCCGACTCAAAGAAACACAATAATTTTCCTTCTTACTAATCATTCGTCGCTGCTAAAGTAGTCTGCTGATGTAGGTCCTACAGTGGACACACTTACTTATCGTAATTACGTATTTGTAGTTACCAACATGTCGTCGACTTTGGATCGTAAAACTCTCCACCGCGGGACTCGTGACTTACAAACTCGAAGGCTGAGGGTGTTGGAAAACATGGTGACTAATCGGGCCTAGCTATATAGAAACTTTCCTTGTCCGAGTGAACTGTTTGGTATACCATAACAAATTATGAAACTAGGCTACTACCGATACTAGGATTTTTGGACACAGATGTCCAGCTTGCAAATATTCCCCACTTTTGCCAGCTCTACTCAAATTTCTATTGAATTTTTGTCAATAAACTTAAGAATGTTTTGCATTAATGCTCATCTGCGTTTGTTTCAGTTTTTTAACTAGTTTGCTGGTATATATTTCTTCTCCATCTCGTTACATAACTGCCAGATTTCATCTTCAATCAATCGTGTGCTTACATCGACAACGATACGTTAGGTCCATGGAAACTCACCGTAAGACTGTTGCATTTCACGTCATTCATGTACGTTCCGTAATTCCGATTCTACACTGGTTTCTCAATGCCTCTCAAATGAGCGGGAAGTCAACCTTCAAGAGCTAAGACTTCCGTAAGGATTAAGTGGACGGTTTGCCTACACACCGACAGACAGTAGACTGCTTTGAGACAGTAAAAGTGTAAGAGCTACACATTTTACAGCATTTACGTTCAATAGATACAGCGGTGGTACGATAAAAAATCATGGCCTGCTGAGTGTCCAAAAACACAAGCAAAAATTAATAATTCCCAACTTGACTTGATACACGTATCGGTCTCCAGCATGTCCAGATCATTTTCTCACTTTATATGGGAAAAACTTAGCGATTGGCTCATTTGATGTATTTTGAGAGAATAAATAAACCAGTATTTGAAAAAGACCCACTTTCTGACTCAGTTCAACCTGAGTAATATTGTTTTTTTCTATGTTGTTACATGCTAACCTAATGCGGTATACGACAAAACTAAGTCCTGCTACCATTTAAGCCAGAAATTACCAGGGAGATGTGGATCGCTGATTAAAATATATCCTGTATTTTGCTTGACTTGCTGGAGGTGATCGGTGTGTGACTGCTGTCATCAATTCAACACGTTCCATGACTAGCCACTGAACCCACCCAAATTTAACATTCACTTCTCAACGTGAATATGACCCAGATAGACAGCAAGGAACGCTTGGTTTCTGAGATGGCTATTTTTCGAATCTGTATTCCTCATTAATATGATAACTCCTATTTTTTTCTTACCAGTTGAAACTTGTAAGCTGTGTCGTTTTGAGCTTCCCCAAAATGCCAGGGAACGTTTTCATGTTTTTGGTTCAATGTGCACAACTTGAAGGACAGAACTGTTCTCTCTTTCGCAGTGTGTTAGTGTTTTGCTGCAAACAGCACATGGCCTCGTCTTTTTGCATACTGCAGAGCAGCCGACGATTTGCGCTTAACATAGAGAACATTCTTCATTAGAAACCAACATCCACTGAGAAAATGGTATCGTTCAAGTCCGGATCAACATTAAGCAAACAGACTTAATACTCATGACAATCTTAAGTTGGTTTGCTATCGTCACCACCGTTAGATGATGAGAGAAAGATTGGTCACTAAAGGTGCTTAAACGGTGGGAGTGAATGGATTGGCAACGACAGCTGCACGTTGATCAACGTGGTCCCGAAAAATTCTGTGAAATTAATAACAGTATTCCTGATAGGATAAAACAGACAACACTAAGAGACAAATTAAGCACACATATGTTGGTGCACTAGTGGTTTGCGGTCACATAAGATCGAAGTATCCATCCATTCTAAGATAAGAATATAAATGGTAAGAACTTGTGCATTGTTATTTTAGTCTTGACCATTGATCGTGGAGATGAAATAGACGTATTGTGTCTGAGGCGATCGTAGAATCACAGACAGTTATTTCTGAGTAAACAAGCAGCTGGCTTCAGCCACTTATTGGTACCAGCTTTAACCAATGTCAAGATGCAATAACAGTAACGACCTATATCAGTAAGATCTGAATGAATACCGTGTTTGTTACGTTAGTTCGGTCAAAATTCATTACACTCACTCACTTTAGTGAACCAGATTTTTTGGTCGAAGGCTGTCGCCGGAAAGATGAGAAATGAAAGGTCGATACATGTCAAAAACGTCACTTAAAAAACAAGAAGTTCAATGGGTTACCGTGAACCATTAGCATTTCACCGTTTCTTTTTTGAGGAGAGAACGAATGTCAGATCGTTGATTTAAATGTGTGTGAAACCAAACGATAAATGGAGCTAGCTGAAGTAAGGCACCAATAGAATCATCTTCAGTGTTCTATTTATTGTCAGTTTACCAGCTTTCTGTACAAGGGGACTGACGGAATGCTGGCCAAAGTATGTTCCAAGAAGAGATGGGGAATTATGAGGAATAATTTGAATCATGTTTCATTTACCAAGCGGTACGTAGAGCCGTTGTGTAAAGAATCCACCTTGGGAATGTTGGTGGTGTCCGTAGCTTCAGTCTTTATTGCGATATTCATCAAGCCTCGCGTTGGGGTTCCCAACGGCTCATTATCAGACGAGATTTCACCATTAGTACCTAAGTGTCTGGGCACGTGGTGGTGATGAAACGTTTTCAAACTGAAGTTCAAGCTCCACGAGCATCCCAATACTCAACATCCATCTCGCATGACGTCTTTATATCTGTAAAAATCTGGGACTTTGAGTATTATGTGAGAAAGTTTGATGCACAAACCTGCACAAAAGTGAAAAAAATACGAGGCCATTCTCAATACAAATACTCCCTAAACCTTCGTTGGAAATCGGGTAGGTTTTGGCGGTTGAGCCACTTTTATGACAGGACTTTGATTGGTATACTCAGTGTAAGGTTATGTGCTCGAGTACTTAATGTTAATAATAATATTAATAGTGTTAGATTTGAGAGACCTCAATGTGATTGGTTTTAAGTGTACGGATATCAGTTAAGCTTCTGTAGTTAGGACGACTAATTACGCAAAATTATTTGTGACTATAAAGAAGGTTTTACGACAGGCCAAGCACCTTGTAACAGGATAAAAATTGGAATCTTCTTTCGACAAGTGTCTAGCTGGAAGTATCAGAAGAAGTAAACTACTTTCGAAAAGCTGGTAAAGATGAGTAAGTTTACACAAGTTCAGGTAGAGACAGTGGCACCGTAGGGATCATCAAGTGAGAATCTCTACAAGTTAATAGATGGCTATGTATAGTCTGAACAGCCAATCCATTAAATATTGCAGTCTGCTCACAATGCAAACAGGCTGAATTTGAAAGTTTTGTACGTGAGTGTGTACGACTATTAGCACTCCTGTAAATGTGCTTTACAAACTCTGAGAAAGGTCAGCTGACTTAGGAATAAATTGGGAAGTATACACGTGAGTTGGGTTTACCGAATACCGGTGTGTTTAGTGTTCGAAACTCCCAGGTCCTATTACTGAATTCGAAAGTCGACAGGTCGTCTTTTAAAAATGTCCATTTATGTTTGTTGACCCTAATGACAAGCAACATGTGCTTTTGTGTAGTACAGAATCAACTTGATTCCTGTTAACTTTATGCATGATACACTTCCATACTCTCATCTACTTTTCGTCATTTTACTATGTGTTTTGGGTTTAACGGCGTTAACTGGACTTCTTATGTTGTCTCTCAGTTACCGATTTACCTATTTCTTAGTTATCAGAAGGACTGGAGAAACAAGGTGATTTCTTGGATTATCTACTTTCTTACTATCAGCCTCCTCTCATTCTAGCTGCGGTTAAACGTAGCACCAACTGTACCTATGTGCGTAGACTAATAGGTTTTATTCGTTCAAGCTTTAGCTGTCTCGTAGATAGAAGCAAACCTTGAAGGACTAATGACAAATCATTTCACATCAGTGTTCGTTTTTAAAATGTGCAGGTTATACTAGATTTAGGCATGGATGTTCTTCGGAGGTTACAGTTAACCTATGTTACAGAATCTGAAGAGCTAACTGTCGGTCAGGAACGTCTTCACTTCAGTCTAAGCTCAAGTGCCAACTTGTGAGTAGATTTACGTAGAGAACTCCTTTATACTGGAGGCACACTGTGACCAGAGTACACTCTAACTTTCTTTTGCCGTAGATGAATCGTCTGAAATTGTTGAATCCAATTTCGGAAGCAAATTGTTTCGTTTATCGATGGGCTACTCTGGTAACCCATTACGACAAGTCTCCAAAAGTGCATAGCTGGCAATGTTTCACTTTCTTATATTTCTTCATGCAGTGTTGTCCAGACTATACATCAGTTTTATTCATCACATCGCCCACTACACTTCTTCGTTCCACTTGTATTCAAATTTACAACTCTTTTAATTGAGGCTGTTTTCCAACCAGCGCAGCACCTAGTAAGCATAAGCCAACATCACCATCCCTTTTGTGTAAACTAAATAACCTGAGGAAACTAAGTTTCTTTAAAGTGTTTGTACCAGATGAGTTTTCCTTTCTTGTTTTGACAACATTCTCCATCTGTCCTACACAAACTGTGATGGAGTATTTGAATATTATCAGAATACCACTTCACCACCTACTCAAGAAAAAATTTTCATCCCATAAACTCATCGTCTATTTTTCCATAAACTCAAACACGTCTTAAGATTCTTATCAGAAACCTTTTAATGGAACTACCACTCAACGATAAAATAGGTTGCGCGCTTTAATAGAGAGTAAAATTTTTAAAATGCAACTCTTTCATGTTTTTGCCTTCAGCAGTGTTTGTTTGGGTTCGCCTTCAGAATAACATTTACACACTCAATAATTCAATCAGGAATTATTTAGTTGTCACTCCTTGAATTTTGCAATAATTGCCTCCATAGAAAATTGCAGGTTACGGTCATTCGATTGTTCCTCTTCCCCTACTTCACATACGTCTCGCAAACCTGACTCCTATTCCAAATCGATCACCAGTTTCCAAAAACTGAGTTAACAGTGTTGTTTTACGAAGCCTATACACCAGTGGGTAGGACTGATAAGCGGGGTAGCTTACATGGCTCCACCGCCACATCCGTATATATACATATATATGCACACTCGTGTGTATACACACTCGTGAATAACAGACGGCCAGAATGCTACTTGAAAAGTGGCAACGCTTCCGATAAAGGTTGGAGACACCACTTTTTCGAAAGCCACATACTTCAGTTTGCATTAATTTAACCATTTTCTTACTAGGAGTGAACGTTATAATGTGATACGTCGATTATGACTTACTAATCTGATATCGATATGATCAGGAGATGATGTTTGATGAAACATACAGAGTGGACGCACATACTATAACCAGCCTGGTATTGTGACATAATTAATGTTTTTCATTTTGGTTGTATCATTTGTTTGAAACAAACGTTAATTCCCTCTTGTAAGACTCCTTAGGATTCTCAGATCCCTGCACCCGACTGACTTTTTATATTCACGTTGAAAATATAATCCTCTACTGACCCTGCTCACCATAGTTAGTCCAAAGACAAGTAGGCGTTAAGCGTTCTTAGAATTTCTAACCACTTTGCTTGTTACTTTACCGATCACTTTGCCAATTATTCACTTCTATTAGAACTCCCTTTAGAGTTATAATGAGTTCGTTTATTGGACTGTGCGTTTTAGAAAACTTTTAACTTTCAGTCAATGGATAGGAACTATGTGGTTTACAAACAATAACCCATCTACGTTCACCGACTGCATGTTGTTGTGGAAGTCGGTTATGATACTGAATCCAGTTAAATGCGATAGATTCGATCCTGCGGATATTTGCCACTCCATCAACCAACTTCACATGAAATGAAATGCCCCAATACATCCTGCAATTAACAACTAAGTGTTTCTACGCCGCTACTAAGTAGATAATGTATTACGGTGGTTGTTGAACCTGACGACAGACAGACCTCAGCGTGTTAAGCATTCCCATTTCTTTAACTGGGTATATTGAGGCACCAGGCATGTGTGAGTGGACTATGTTATCATAGATAAAATGAACAATCCGTATCATCTGCTCACCAATATAGCCCATATCAGCAGAAAGTTAACAAACGTTAATTCCGCTATATGTCAAAGACTTATCACTATTGATTTTAACAAGATCAACATTATTTACAACTATGATACCCATTCTCGACAGATAACTCAGTTCACTACTTTCAGCATCTCGTTGTGTACAACTTATCTGTAACACACTTTTTAGGTTAATATGATCATAATGGAGGCAAAAAACATTTAACTATATTCTATCAAAGGTTTCATATTGAAAGGTGACAGTTGACCCTGACCTCGGTCTTGTTGCATCACATCAATACGGTCTACTTTGCCACGACCGAGGGTTGCACTATGATCCACAGTGTCATTGGGCAATTCTGATAAACACTGTTGACCACTGCTAACCCGTGAACTAATGTGACTGTGCGTGTGGATATCGTAATTCAGTGATGCGTGGTGTGAAGCCGACGACGCAGCGGTCAGCACGGTTGCCTCACAAAAGCTCGGCTGAATTTCAGCTAGAAGTAGGGACAAGAATATGCAATACTGACGAGCTCGAACACAAGCAGAATACAAACTTAACTTCTGAGGCGTAACTTTTTAGGATTGTCGGTTGATATAACGACGAACTTAACTTTCATTCGGCCTGCTACCAGCAGTTTATTTGTCAACTGACTCTCCATTCGCCTGGGCGACTTAACAGCTAGCTCTTATTAGACCACTGACTGACACAAAATTCGTCACACAAAACAGCATGTTTGAACTTAATCTATTCATATATTATTTACACTAAGGTTATCATGCTCTAGAAACAAATATTTTCATAGCTCACATTGGTGGGAAGGTAGCAGTGCCACGTGCTGTTAGAGCTGTTGGGGAACAGTGCGGTTAAACAGAGAGTCGATAATCAGCACGGAATGAGTGTTATAATCCTATGAGAGATGTAGAATGAATTGCACAGAGGTTATTGAAAATAATTCTAGTTGTCCATAAGATTTTCGGCTACCAGACCCCATATTTTTTGCGCTCCGCCGTCAACTGACGACAGGCCTGTTGCGCTACCAGGGTGTCAATAAACGATTTGCTCAATCACCTTAAAAATGCCTTCTCAATGTTCAAAATCCGCAAGTCTACCCGATTACTCAGTTGAATAAGCCCGCTAATTCAGGGTGCAAAATTTATTTAATACTATCCGTAATCCTGTTGACTTTGTGAAAAAAAGGTCGAAACCCATCTAACGTCACAAAATGAAGCCCTCAGTGGACGGAATATCAAATAGCGTAGAACAAACACTTATGGTTTAACAGGAGATGAGTCTTCATTCAAATAAGGCTCTCAACAACGACTAAAAAATTCGGCCGAGAAACACAGTGGATGAACGGTCATATAGGTGAGATTGTTCCGCACAAAAGCATATATTTTGAAAAAATCACGTCATTTCTGCTTTTCACTCTTCAGCTGCTGCGGTCATCATCATCCAGTGTTCCACAACTGACTGATGCTGCGGTTTTCCTTTTGATTTCCACGCTTGTTGAACAGTGAAATCCTTCACCTCGGAAATAATGCTCTTGAGATGTGTCGGTAATTAAACGATAGTACATTTGCACTTAACACTGACATCCTTGCAGATCATTAAACATGGGATACATCCTGTACCATTTGCCGGTTAGTGATTCTACCGAACTCACCGGCAAAAGCTGAATATTACGGCAGAAGTAATCTCATCGATAGACAATGGCATTACAATGACGACTCACTCATGCTAACCGATATGGTTTGTTAGCTAGAAATGAACTATTATCCTGCGATTCATTACTTACCATCCAATCCACAATTTGAAGGCGAACAACGATTGTGATGTTGTCAGAGGGTGAACAAACAACCGCCAGCGCTTGCAAAAATTCTCGCGAGACAAAAACGGTGACGATTAAACTAAACATAAATCATCCACGCAAGGGAAGCTTGTCAGAGTGTCCGGATGTCACGGATGGAAGAAACAATACAACACGGTTAAAAACGTTGGAAAACACAATGAATTTTAGATTAAAATATTGGTCTACCTAAAGGCAGTACATAAAATAGGATAGAATGCCAACAGGGATCACGTAAATCAACGAAAGAACAGACAATACGTTAGTTCTGAATAACGACCGAGATTTATTTGTCGTTCACATGTGTTCCTTACAGGAGTCTACCTACCAATAGTGGTTTGTTAGGGGACTGTAGTGAGATCACCTTCGACGTCCCCAAAATTCTAAACTCTCAGCGAAGTGAGATTTGCCTTGCCAGTACCACCGCGCCTGTTCACATTACCTTGTATATGTAAACTTACTACAAACCACTAGCATCGAAGTTGGTGGGCCGGCGTAGGTATCTCAGTTAAGCTCGTAGCTGTATAATGAATCCCCATCATCTCTACTGCTGTAGGTTACATTCACTAGGATAAAAATGTTAAACTATTACCGTTAAAAACGCCGCTTAACCAGTCTAACGCTTGTTTGAATTCTGAAGGTCGACTGGAATTTTCCGTCGACGCACTCTCCCACTCTGGCGGCTGCTGTGCGGTTGTGCTTAAGGTGCTCTCACGTCCAGCTCCCTAGCACCCCTTAATTGTTACGTTGAAGTCTGTTGTGAACGGTGAGTAAATCAATAAATAAAGTTTGTTTGCAGATTCATCGTTTTCTTCCTGCGACTTCCGATTCACGGTAGCATAAGGTTGGGGAAATTCTGGGCGTACGAATTCAGGATCTAGCACTACAGGACACGTTTTTACAATGACGTACCGTGGATCGGTGCTTTGGTAGCAGCTGCACCAGCGTTACCAGCACGTACATTAGAAACCAAATGCAAGCGCGTGTCATATGATTCAGGTGAAACCTTAGTCTCCGATTTTCACACTCAGTGCATCCATTTTGATGACATTTTGCACAGGAAACATTTATAAGCAGATGTTATGAAGGTCTGTTGCAAACGGCTTTTAATCTAGTCTGGATATAAAATATTAGGCTGGAAACTGAATTTATCTAGTTAGAACGTCGAAACCTTGATTTTTCACAGTTGAGTCTCATCTGAAGCATCAAACCTAGGAAACCGCTCGTTACTAAAACACTTAGGAAGTGTCGTAAATACCCCTTGAAACGACTATTGTTATACTAAGAATGAATTTACCCTTTCGGCTGATTCATCGTGTTAGACAACTCAGTTGGTTAGCGGTTGTTAAGACTACTTCATGTCCTAAACAAATAACAGCAGTTCAGTTTTATACTTTATCAATTTTACATCACGTAGTTGAACCTTGCGCTGAGGTTTCTATAATCGTCCCAATGCAACCAGCTACCCCGACCTTGCTCCAGCAAGCTATCAGCAATCATGAGACACTACCCGCATTGAATCGTCCGAAGGTGTTGGTTGGCTAAACCTAAGCTTATCTGGGAGGCACAAGGGTCGCAGAAAACCTAGTTATGATTCAGTGTTTGCCAAGAAGGCAGAACATTCGAGGCTCGGTTATCGGGAGTGTTCCTGATTTCTTTTCGTTTTTGTGCCACACTTGCGTTGTATAGGCCCAGGAGTCAGATGCACCGGACGACGAAGTTAAGTTGTGAGGTTCTATTAGTTGACCAACACATTATGTGCGATTTACATAGTCTCTGTCCTAAGAGACACTGGTCATCACTAGTAAGCCAGCCCAAAGATACGTGCAACCGGACGCAGATCAAGTAGCGTGGGGATTTTTATGATAACCAGGCGGGTGACCGTGGTTACGAAGAGTGGAAAGGAACATTCAAACATTTCCAACTATCTCAGTTATTAATACAAGGGTTCGAGGTTCAACACACAAGTTAGCGGGTTCTAGTTCCGTTTCGGTATCGAGCGGGTTTGTTGGTAATAAGGACACTTTGGTGTGGCACCACTTTTTAGATTACAACAAGTGGAAGATCGAACTCTACAATACCACACTAGGTCAGACTACACCAGTGTACGTCGTGGAGGATTCGACAGAGTTTAATGGTGTACGGAACTACTGACCTCAAAAAACGGTGAAAGTTCAGTGTCATTCCGTTAGTGACATTCGTGGGATGCGTACGTCCCGCTATGAGAGCTAAATGACATGTAGTATCGGAACGTATATGCGAACGGACAGTATGTTAAGCAGCAGTTTATGGTTCCCCTTCATGAAAAATGCGAAGGGTGACTTAAATTTACGGAGTGCATGGATTAATGATGCTCAAACGAAAATCAATCATGATAGAAGAAGCATTCAGAAGGGAGATGTTTTATTGCATGCCAACACTAACATAACATTATAAAATCTACGCTGACTTATGCATGATTAAATGTTGCCCCTTGATTGGCCTCCAACTTCATTGGTTGATTCGGGGAGGGCGTGACGTGACTTGTGTGGTATACTGACATTAATCAGTGTCAGGCGTATCAATGGTGGACTGAAGCGGTTTCCTGACTGGAGGGAGTTCAACCAATCACAATTCGTGCACAAGATGCACCAGACGGAGTTTCGATTGGTCGGCGCGAATCAGTCAATAACGTCGATCTTTTGCTGCTCAAATGTATATCCGTTTCAAACAGCCGAAATGCTCGACGCAAGGTCCTAGGACGTAGCAACAAAATGGCCTTTTAAAACATGAGAACGCTTGTTACCCGACAGTATTTTCAAATGCTGTTGTTCCCAGTACTTGAAGACTGATTAGTGCCGCCCAGACTACTTTTTTGCGTCATTCTCGATATGACGGCCCAACACGCGACATGTCACTAGACAGAGGAGTGTGCATGCAGATCCCGAAGCAACACGTCGATTGCTACTGTAATTGTACTTTCTGAGGCGTTGGATTTGTTGGAACTGATCCAACACAATGAAGCCCAGGCAGTGTTCACTATCGACAACCGATCGACAATCAAAAACCAAGATTCAGCGCGTTGAGCCCCGTGTGTTGGTATCGACCCTGGAAAATACAGTGTACAGAGAGATACGTCAAGCTAGTGAGGCACGGAGCGATTTGTGATTTTAGTCCCAGGGTCGAATGTTACAAAATAGGTAGCTTGACTAAAACAAAAGCAGGTGCAGAACCAAAATCATCGAAAAGGTATAGATGAATGCGACTATCAAAATATTATTTACTATAGTCGCTACGGATGTTACGGGCAGTAGCCGGCTTTCGGTTGTTCGGTTAATGTGGGGACTGAAGTTCAGGGATTTTATTGTGTTAATCAGTTTACCTGAAGAATCGATAGGAACACGAACCAGCTGTTTTGACATCGCAAGAGAAGCCTAAAAAGAGAACTCTTGATAAACTTAAATCTCGCTGTTGATGAGTGAAAGAACCATTTGAGTGCGATGGTTAATGAGTGCGATAAAAACCTCTCTTGGCCAAACGAATGAAAAATTGAACGATTCCGTTTTTTCACAGGAACCGTGATCGAGGCAAGCCTACGATCAGCACTTGACGGCAGTTAAGCAAGTGCACGAAGGGCAGTTCTATATACCGTGGAATCGTTCTTGGATTTCGTGACGTTGCAGTCATAGGGAGATTGGTGAACGGGTTATAACTAATGCCCACCGAACGTAATAACGTCTGCAAAAGAAAGGAGGCTGCAGAACAGATAGTGAATGACTTTAACGTCGAAATTGCAACGGAGCTCAAAACAGTTGGCCTCTGTTGGACTATCCATGAAGATTAACATATTAGTTATGCATGACCGCTCAGGAAGAAAGCCATGCTGGGTCGAAGAGAAGAGGTTATTTGAGAAGAAATGCTTAAAGATAGTGCGTTTTAACAGTCGCTCCATTATCTTGCATGGGATGCTGGTAAGGCTGATCGGTCGATAACTAGCAGGAGAGTGACGATCGCCTGTTTTAAATATAGGTGAGACATTGGCCTCTTTCCATGCCTCCGGAAGAGTGCCTGTCCGAAGTGTCTGTTTAAACAGATCGAAGAGAGGCATCGCCAAACTGACGGCCGCTTCTTTGAGGATCCGGGGATGGATCTTGTCTGGTCCCATGGCACTATAAGGATTGATCTTAGGCAAGAGGTCCTGAACGTCAGACACAGAAAAGTCAGCTGTCAGGATGGGTTGTTGGAAGTGCCTCTGCGGGAGAATTGGATGCCAGTTTGGCAGATCCACATTGTAGACTGATGAGTAGTATTCCCTGAACATCTCGGCAACCACTTGGGGGTTGGAGGAGGTTTCCCCGTCGGGAAGCCGCAGAGAAAGCGCTGAGGGCTTAGTTTTTCTCTGGCGTCGTATATACTTGAAAAGAAAATTCTTATTCTCGTGAGCTATTTGTAGGATTTTCGACTGTACGTGTTGGGTGTGTTGCCGGATTTCCCGCTTGCACCTGTTTCGTACAGAGCGAAAGGCCTCTAGATCCTCTGGCCTATCCGTTAGCTTCTGTTTAGAGAATAGACGAGAACGTAATTCAAGAAGGCGGCGTATGTTCCGCGGAAGCGGTGCACGAGAGGAGAACTTCAATAGTTTTCGAGGAACAAATGCCTCATCGGCTTCGTGAATGGCAGCTTTAGAGGAAAGGTAGTTCAAGTTCACTGAGTCGGATATGAAGCTGAGTGTGCTTAAGAACGTCCTTAGTGCGTTAAAGTCTGCTTTCTGGAAGTTTCGGAATGAAGTCTTTGTTACAGCGTTTTGGGGCCAGTAACAGATAAAGTCAAAGTTTAATAGCACGTGGTGACAATGCCCTAGCGGCGGTTTGATGACCACCCTATCTACCAAGTGAGCCTCGTTCATAATGACCAGATTGAGCAAGGAGGGTGTCTGTCCTGGACGGTGCCTTGAAGGTAGATCGACATGCTGTGTCCAGGCTTTCGCATGGATCAACATTGCCAAGAGTTTCGAGAACCCGCAGCCACAGTCCTCATGAGAAGTCGCCACAGAGTTAAGTTTTGGTGCTTTGAAATCACCAATAATAAGAAGATGGGAGAAACGCTGGTCAGACGTGAGTCTGTCTAAGGTAGCAAGGATGGCTTCGTCGTCGGATGCACTGCGTGAAGGCGAACGGTACATAACATCGGCAAGAAGCGCGTCACGTTTGCGAGGTTGAAGTTTGATCCAGAGCGTGTCGCATTTCTCTGGAAAGGTAAATTCCTCTACGACAGCTGGCACTGGGAGCTTCTGGCTTAGGAAAACGGCTTGGCCTCCCATGCGTCCACGGGAGGAGTCCGTCCAGTATAAAGTGTAACCAGGGACATGCAGTTCATTATCACTGAGATACGCGGAAAGCCAGGTCTCTGTTAATGCAAGAATGTGGGGGCTAGTGTCGTGGACCAGCTGTCTGATTTCTGGTAGTTTGTTTAGAAGGCTCAGACAGTTGGTGTACATGCACTTTAAGGCTACTTCTTCGTTTGGCTGGGTGCAAAAAGAGACAGAAGTGCACGAGGGAGAGCTTGGGAAATTAGCCTCAGTAGTGAGGGTATTGTGTAACTGGCAGCGTAGTTCTGTAAGCCCTCTTGGGGGTGGTAGGCGTCTCATCGCAGCCTTGGCATAAGTAACCGTCTTTGTGGGACGCTTCGTCCGCTTCTCTTGGCTCAAAGTCGATGGCTTTCGGACTACTCCTGCTTTCAAAACTTTTGGAGAGTGATTTGCAGTTTTGCACCCTCGAAAATTTGGATAAAGTTTTTGATGGGAACAGAGTATAGGACGAAATGGCCCCGATGCAGCCGGGGAGAGAACCGCCGGAATGAGCCATGTTTCGGCCATTTTTGATGCAGGGGATGGTCCCAGCAGACTCACTGGACTGCAAAGCTTAGAAATAAAAAAGTTTTCAACGGCCGTTTCTCCCGTGAGATGATTGGGGTTCTAGAAGATTGATGGTCCTTAACACCTTTGCGATCTCTTCTACCGGCCCCTGCATATCTACAGGCGCTTCGCTTTCCAATGAGATAGGGGCAGTGGCCTCTGAAGTGTGTGCTTGGGGTGGTTTGTCCGAGGACACTGGGCCGCTCTTGACAGCAGGGATAAGGACTTTAACGTTAGCCTGGAGTTTGTGGTCAGCCTTGATGCATAACCTTGTTCTAGCAAGCTGAGCGCGCTTCTACCGCTCCTGCAGTGAGCGATCTAGAGAGACTCCTCTGAGGTTAACGTGTTTTTCTTCAGTTCAACCGCTTTTTCCAGTACTTCCTCCTTGCTAATCTTTGCCGGTAACGTCACAAGGAGTCCCAGTGACTTCTTGGTAGCTTTGAAGCCAAGTCTGCTGGCGGAAACCATTTTTATAGACTAAGGAGGGAAACAAGCGCTTAGCACCGCTCTGGCCTCTTCCCCTGGAGAGAGTGTAGTCGGAAATCGTCCCCACATGACAAGCCTCTTCTTCCGGAGTACTCCGTCCTTCAAGCTCGTCGCGACTTCCTCAATTTGAGCAGTGGACAGAGCCACTGCCTTGCGAGCGGCTGCAGCGCCTGGAAGGGCAAGGGTAATGTACTCATTCAACGAGCTCAGTTCTGACTTCATGTCAGGTATAGAATGGCGGATCATATAAGATTGATCTAATCGTTTGGTTCGGACGACATCAAAAGAAGGAACTCCATAAATTCTGAACATTACACTATTCTCCATGTGTTAGAGATGTCCCAACTGTTCGATCAGTACTCTCCTATACTTGATTCCTTTTTGGGTTGCACGCCGTGTACTGTTAGACATTCTGTAGTCAAGAGTGCTGTACAGTTCACATGGCACACCAGGAGAGTTCCATGAGACATTTGCGGAAATTTTAATAGCGCGTTGAGCTCCTTGTCTCTACTGAGAATAATAGCATCTTTAGACAAGCTTGAATGGGTAGTCAGGCTGTAATAACGTCGACATGTCGGGTGATATTTTTGTGTGCACTGACCCCAGGCAGCTGAACACCAAACTCCATAGGTTAAAATACACGTTGCCAAATCTAAACGATATTTTTCCAAAGTTTCATTGAACCCATAGCTCTCACAAAGGATGAATTGTCCTCCCAGTACTGTTGCCTGGTGTGAGGTGCAGAATTCAGTCGTCCAACATTCGAAGTATCTACATGTGCTAAGTGTTTCACGTCTGTCGTGTGCTTCGTAGCAAGTCGGTGACCATGCTGCATGTCTCCATCTGCTCCTCCTCGTTGACCGATCTTCTACGTACAGTCAAATTGTTCTTGGTAGTCACTCAGGACCTTCCTCGCAAAGGCTGACACGAGCATTCAAATTACGCGCACGACAATTCAGCACTGCCACAGACGCCGATCTGGACGTTTCAATGAGGCCTCGTCCCCACCTCTCGTTGCTGGACCCTTGTTTGTGTGTACTTTGATTCTGATTGCCCTCCTTCACTCTACAATTGCGTGACTTCTTGTATTTGGTCGTGTTCACGTGAATCGTCATCGATGAAAATTATCCGCAGGGAGTGAAATCTGCCGTTAGACGGCGATAAAATGAGAAATCATTGAACACTGGACGATATTTCCATGGTATCGCCCAGGACTGTGAAAGTCATCGATTTCCATGACAGACAGCGTCGGCGAAGTTAAAAAGATTTGTTTTAGTCGACCGTAAATCAGTTTGTCCTTCATTTGGCGCCGATATCGAAATTAGCGATGGTAGGTGTTGTGACGGTATAAATGTAGTAGCTTATGAAGATTTTTTTCACGTGTGATTAATATTTGACCGAGGTTATCTTATATTCCATTTTAGGTTATGGATTATTCACAGGGCTTTAAAGATGTCTTTGAGGATCGCGAATTTGCTAGCTTCAGCGAGTTCAAAAGTTGCTTAGATCAGTACATGAAGGATCACAATGTTCTGTATGTGCTTGGTTCAAGCAAAAAATCAGGCAGTGGGCGCTTCAAATATGATCATGTGAGTGTGGTTGCCGTTGAGTTTACCTGTTAGATGGCATTCCGTTGTATAAAACACAAGCGACTTAAGAGCGAAAGCCGTGGAGTACGACGTGTTTAGTAAGTTCAGTTCACATAATTCCCATTGCACAGTTCCCGCGATACATGCTGCCAGTCACGATTTAACGTGGTTAAGAGGAATACCGTGTTGGTTGTTAGCTTTTTCACGTTGGAGCACAATCACGACCTAACTGCCTTGCTGTACGATGCACATCCAAGGATTCGTCGGCTCGCAGACGGTGAAGTGAACAACTCGAGACATCTTTTTGAGTACAACACGCCAACTGCTGAGTTGAAGCAGTATGCTGCGGATGTTTATGGCAAGTATATAACTACCATGGGTATCTGCAACATCCGTCATCGGTTGAAACCGCCAGTGATTAGTAAGTGGGTTAGTGTGCACTAATGTAGCAGAAAATCTGTCACAAATCCTGGATCATATAGAGGAAAACGGCGTGCTGCGTGTCATCAGAGACGACGACAATTGGTACACGTACATATGTTTTGCACGCAGAGAGCAAGTGCAGTTATTCAGACAGTTCCCTGGCGTGGTAACTGTCGATGCCACTCATGGGACCAACCGCCACAAGTAGGTCCTCCATCACTCCGCATTGACCGCTGTAGCATAAAGCTGTATCAGTTCCTCGTTACAGACGGCATGAGCCATGGGCGACCCGTAATATACGCCTATGTACGAAGTGAGAAATACGCATCCCTGCGTCATTTGTTCGAGTGTGTCCAACCATAGGTCGTGGCGTTGTGACTATAGGGTGCACGTAGGCTGACCGTCGAACGTTTAACCCTGAATGGCTTCATGCATTACATTTCCTCACTTCTCGTTGAAGCACTTCGCTTTTCCGAAGACACGTGATATTACGTCTTCTTGGTGATGAAGTAACTGAAGTGTTTTACATATTTTTCTGGTTACCTTAAGGCCAAAGCAGCTCACGCCGATTTCGGTGAGCAATATCTACTTTAAGCAGATCACGCCGGGATCCGCCTGCATTATATTTAGAAGTCATCAGCTGCAGCCTTATCTACTAGCCCACGACGCCTCAAAATTTCAGTGGATTCCCATCGCACGTGGGGATGATCATAATGACCCAAATTTATCGACTGTCAGTACACAGTTCAAGGAATATCGAATGAAAAGTCCTCAGAAAAATGGCGTATAACTTTCACGGTGCATGTTCATTAATGATTGGTTTCTTATTCCCTCTATCAACCAGATCGCAAAACTTCAGCTATCTTGTCAACGTATTTCGCTGTTAATCTAGCGCAAATCCTTAGCGTCCTTGATAAACATCGTTTGCGCATTAAAACAAAGAAATTCTCACAGTCCAATAGCCATATTCCATACTTTCCTGAATATTCCGTCCACAGTTACTCCCTCGATATTCCAAACCCACATATTTACGGTAAATTGGCTACAGCATAAACTCCCTGCGGATAAATTTCAGCCACGGATATTGACATTTGATAGCTCCGAACTTCCTTCGTTAATTCAATATGACTGCAGTTAGTAGGGCGTTGGAGCTGCGCCATCACAATAAGGGAGGCCGGTTGACTGCGGAAACCGGAGTCTTTCGAGTGCGACGCGGGTTAAAAAGTTTCAACTGTAAATTCTATTAGTGGGAAGCGAGGCCGTCAGACAGACACCATCTCCATAGTTGCCATAAACCTCCAGCTTACGTTTGAGAGGGTCATATGGAACGCGACTCAATGTCTCAGGGTAAGTGAAAAAAATGGCGTCCGGGTGAAGGCAGTTATATTTGCAGTCCTGATCAACCTGTCAATGAGAGTAAAACACTTTTTACACATGACGGATTGGGAAGGAAACCGTGTTGCATAAACCAGAAAGAGCAATTCTTTACAAAGTGTTTCGGGACGGTGTGTTCTAAAGAGTATTTTCTCTCTCTCCATGGGATGCTTGCAGGCGAATTCGATAGTGGCTAGCAGAGTGTTGTCACTCACAGACCCTAAAAATCGACATAACCTTGAGTTCATTTCAATTGCCGTCAAGAGTGCCAGACTGAAGTGTTCGATTGAAAACTTGGCAAATGGGTTTCAAAAGACTAGCTGCCATTATAATTTGGATCATGAGGTGTTTCATACCCGCACCCATCGTGCTATATGGAGTAACCTTGAATAAGGGGTTACCAGTGTCCATCAGAGAGTAGTCAGCAATAGTGGAGATACCGAAACCTCGTATAAATAGATCGGGGTTCCAGATCGACGGTGCAACTTTGTACGCCGCCGAATAGAGCTTCTCGGATACCCCAACAAACAACAGCGGGTTGGACAAGATTTTCTTGCCTGGCAGTTTTAGTGGAACGGCCAAAGAGCTGAAGGCTTATTCCTTCTAAATCTAAGTACATATTTAGGCCAAAAACATTCTTTTTGTGCGAGATATCAGATGGACCTTGTCTTGCGTGGACTCAGTGTGTTCGCGGATTTCTCGTTGACATCTATTCCGAACAACGTGGAAAGAGTTTCAGTCTCTAAATATCCCGCAGGCTCCTACCTCACGAAGACGTTGGAACGGTCGTTTAGGAAACAAGGGGCTTCACGCTGAAGAGGTGTACGAGAGGAAAAGTTGTGCAATCGGTGCGGCAGTAGTAAATCACCCCTCTCTTGGATTGCGTTTTGGAACGCACGATAATCAGGGTTCACATAATCACAGTGTAGAATGATAGGCGAATCCCACCGGGGTTTGGAACTCTGGACTGTTATTGTGATATTACGACAGCAGCAGATGAGATTGAAAATCAGCTATGTGTAGTCAAAGTTAGTACTCGGCACTACAATGACCACTGTGACTGCTAGCTGACTCTCCTTCGTGAAAACTAGGTCAGTCGTTTGAGAGATCTGACCGGAACCGTGCGTTATCGGGGTGCTGACATGCTCTATTCATGCCTTCTCTCGTATCATTGTCAAAGATGGTGCCTAAAATTCTGTCTTAAGGTACGAACTAGACGCTGATCGTAGAACTAACATGAGGGCTTTGAAGTCGTCAACAGCAAATGGAGAAGAAAAACGTGGAAGACCCTGGGAGATTTCCTGACCATTAGTAGAGAAGCCGTCGTCCAAAGTATCGTAGAAAGGTGGACGACGTACAAATCTCATAAGAATGCGTAGCGCTGACCGTAGCCACGCAGCACCACACCTATCGGATGGCCGAGGATACACAATGACAGCAGATGGCAACAAACTATGACTAATAGAGGTCGCAGGCTTCTATTTTTTCTCAGGAGTTCGGCAAGAAATCAAGAGGCGTTCAGCCCGTTATCAGTGAAGTCCAATCGTCCGCCTTGCGCGTAACCTGGCGATCAAGTAAACGCTTTTCTCATCGCCCGACGACGACGAAGATAATTAATTTTCGAAACCGCTCATGCGAAGACACCTGTGAAAACTATATTTAATGGGGTATTTATTGTGTGGATATATAAGAAGCTCACATCGCTGATCCAAAATGTGGAAGATTTCCGGGAAATGACCAGGGTTTGTGCCCGTTCAACAAGACGAGAGATTTGGCACCGTTGGGCATTGGGGACAATGAAACGAAGTCAAACGTGCTATAATTGGACCATCTTCGGGCAAGGAGTAGAGCAATGGTGACCACCGAATTTAGAACAAAACTTTGATCGACGGTTCTATCATACTGGTTTGTAAGCAATAAAAGGTGTGAAATATTCGGCTGTGTACCCCAACTGTAACCACCAGCATCAACCGTAGCAACCCTCTCTAGATCGCAAATCAGCTGCCTAGAGTTGAACAATCGTTTCAAAATGAATACTGGATGTTGCTTCGCAATTGCTCTCAATAATACAAGCAGGACAGTAAAGGCTGGCTTCTGGTGGTTTTCGCCAGCTGAATTCAAATACTTTGTACAGTAGCCCTCAAACGGGTAAAACAAAATGTACGGGTGCAGGGGGAGTACCATCAAGTTGCAAAACCGAAAGGGAGTTATATACAAATGGACCAAATATAAAATTCGAGCCTGTGAAACATCTGGGAAGATTTTCACATGTCTGTCAACCGCACGATTTACTGCACGCCAAGATTCTTCCCGAATACTTGCATTTAGTGGATGATATTTGAACATTCTAGCTCAACTGCTGCCAGTCTATTTGTTAATTCATAAAACTTCACTCGGCTGAAATTTAATGGACATTCCTGTTGTGCACTACAAACCCCCTTGAGGATAGAAAACGTTCGCTATGCTTCCCATCTTAGTCTGTGAGTGGGCCGATCACGAGGGCGTCACTGATGAAAGCCCTTTTCCACAACTGCCATCCTACCCCTCCTACGCCGCTAAACCACCTAGCAGTCGCTCCAGAAATCAGCGCTCGATGGCTCATCCAGTTATAGATTAACCGCGTGAGGTGCGCACAGATTGACATCTCTCCCATTACTGGACTCTGCATTCAAAACATCCTCCAAAAGGCACGCGAAGCAAATCACGTCTTAAAATCCTTACATTGACCATAACGCAAACACTACGGAGTAACCCTTCCGAACTGGAGAAGCGTTGCAAGATCAGGCCAATGGGTCGGAGGTTTTTCGGATTTGCATCGGCCGTCGGCAACCTGACACCAACTGCTTCCATTGTGCACTTCCAGTGATTGGTATTTGTTTGAACCGGGTAAGACTTGAATCAACTCAAACAAGCCTCAGCTCTCTGCAGTTTGTGCAATTCAGAATACTTACAACAGACTGGCGGTAATCGGATGGATCTGTTCAGAGTAACCACTTGCAGCGTAATATTTTTCGACTCAGCACCTGTAGCTTCGATGTTTCTAAGTAGGCTGATCGATGAATCCAGCGGTTGCCTGAAGAACTGTGGACCACGCACCTACTTCCGCACATAATTCGAGCTTCTTGTTCTGCGCTATAGTCTGTCCACGGGAAAATCACATGATCATACATCTCCCTACTGCTATGAGTCAAGCAAATCAAGGATTTGTGTGTGAACGTGCTGAAACATAACGGCATCTGTGATATAATACAATACAACCGTCGACTTTGTCCAAAAGTTGACATCTTTGAAACAAGGGTTCATACACGTGTATCCGTTGAAACATACAAACGACACACAAGGCGAAGATCGGCTCGAAATAAGGAATAGAAACCGATCTGGGAGGGGTCGCATGGGCTTTCAAAAACAGAAGCGCACAAGACGTTCGTCAATTTCGTCGCACAAGCAAACGTAATCAACTGCACTATACCCCACTTCAAAGGCGTTACAAAATACGTGCAACTCAACATCACTCGTCACACACACATCGAGATGTAAGAACCAGGAATTCGGCATTTCACTGAGTTTTTGTAAGCGTTTTGAGCAGACGTACCACTCTTAGCCGTCTCCTACACCAAGTGGGTTGTTTCATGAAAACATTCTGTGGCAGAACTCTTGCTACTCTACCTTTTCCGATAGCAGTCATGGGGCCGCGAATCCAAAGGGGGCCATATAAGCTAGAGATGGCAAAGATGATACCACATTGTGGTTCGTTTTCCGGGAAGCCTGAAGCTTACAATGAATCCCCCCGCTTTGACCTCCCACCTGATACTCAACATACCCTGGAGCTGAAACCCGTAGCTACACATAACTTTCACACTCATAGCATGCTCAGAACCAACGTATCAATCAAAAACTCCACGGTTATTCCACAATTTGTTTGAGTAGAATCGTCCCCTGCACTGCAACGTCGTTCTTCTGCGGAAAAAGTTGCTTTCTCAATATGCATTTTGTACACAAACCTGCAAATACCCTTCCTCTATACCTACGGCGACCGCAACCGGATAACTTTTAAGCCTCAGCAACATATCTAAATCACCATAGGTGAGGTCCGTCCCTCAAAGTAGGCGAACGTCTAGAGATGTGCCATGACTTCTTGCCGCGCACTCGAATGGAATACGAAGTTTGTCAGGTTTCTCAGGGGTAGTGTGGCATGTATCATTTCCTGAAAAACTGACCAGACTCAATATCCGAAGGTGCCTGCTTGATGTAACCTACAAATATTTGAGACTATAGTAGGGCGGTTTTACACAAATGTAGTTCCCAATCACGTATAAAGCGGTCTCGTGAACCAGTCAGGAGTTTCATAGCCGGTATTCGATTTGGACGTGAAAGAACCTCCCCAGATCACCACGGTGAGGGAGCCTCGATGTACCTATTGACACGACGAACCCGACTATCGGCAACCATTCAAGCTAGCCTATCTTCCTGAGGGCGAGATCCTGTGAAGTTTACCACATTAGTAAACTTTTGGTTGTGCAGAAAGTCCAGTTATTCCACAATGGACTACTTCCATTTAAGGGTACAACATACGGAAGTGCGTGATTTGGAGTCCCTATACAGTGGAACACTGATCACTCGGCGAAATAGGGCTTTATCAGCACACGGCTGCTTCCGTCCACTGACTTCTCGATCAAGTACTCAATGTACTTCTGGAACATCACATCTAACCAGCATATTAGCCTTTTTTGTCTCCCCCTGTGAACGCTCCCCTCCATAAGTGTTATCATCGACCAAATAACTCGCAACAGCGCTACAGGTCACAGTGCCTAATATTTCATGGTTTACTTCTCGCCGCTCTCCGCGGTTTTAACCACAGACATCAAAATTAACTTGAGCTGTGCTTTGGCATACGTACAGTAAAGTGCGTCACCATGTGTCTTGACTTTCAGGCCCGACTGGAATGTAGCAATTTGATATCTATCAACAAAGCTTTGTTTGGAAAGGGTTGTGCTCGAACAGCTGCCAGGGAGGGCGTGAGTTCTGAATAATCCTGTTAGAGTTTCTACAAACAACGGAACCAACCCAAGTCGTACGTAATTACTAACGGATCTCGTCGAGGGTACAAAATCCACTGTTACTACACGAGGGTTATCGTGTCGTTTAACCTATATGGATGTGCAGGAGGCAGTGATATCGGCTTCGACAACCCATTTCACCATACAGGATTTCATTCAAAAATCTGGAAACCACGAAGTAAACGCCATTCGACGAGCAGCAGACCCTTTACTAGGCGCATCGAGTTTGGTGGGTCCAGGACACTCCTCAGCGTTGTTGGCAGATGCGCACATGCCACAGTTCACAAGACATGACCTCGTAGTAGGAAGATTCGAAGTTTTCATTAGTGTATTCTTCGAATCTCACTTTCTAATTACAGCTTTGTGGATTTTGTCACCCGCATCGAGAATATTGCGCGCAGTTTGCTAGAATCTGTCATATACTTGGTTTCACTGACGTATCCCGCGCAAGAAAACATTCCACCTTGTCGGAACTCAAAAAATCTTGCCACAGTTGAGCATATCGCTAGACCCCCAAAATTCTTTGGATTTTGAGCGAACAATGACGTCCGGTCGAGAGGTCCAGCCATTTCCTGCACAGGTATATGCGTTCCCATCTATCCCGCATCGTTACAAAATTTTCTGCACATTAATCCGGGACTACCTAATAGAATAATTATCAAACTCTAAACCGGTACACCCCCTTCATCCCCCAGGTACCTCTTTTTGGCACGACCTATTTAGTGCTAGTTTCTGAATTCGTACGCCCACAGTTTCCCCAACCTTATGCTACCGTGAATCGGAAGTCGCAGGAAGAAAACGATGAATCTGCAATCAAACTTTATTTATTGATTTATTCACCGTTCACAACAGACTTCAACGTAACAATTAAGGGGTGCTAGGGAGCTGGACGTGAGAGCACCTTGAGCACAACCGCACAGCAGCCGCCAGAGTGGGAGAGTGCGTCGACGGAAAATTCCAGTCGACCTTCAGAATTCAAACAAGCGTTAGACTGGTTAAGCGGCGTTTTTAACGGTAATAGTTTAACATTTTTATCCTAGTGAATGTAACCTACAGCAGTAGAGATGATGGGGATTCATTATACAGCTACGAGCTTAACTGAGATAATTACGCCGGCCCACCAACTTCGATGCTAGTGGTTTGTAGTAAGTTTACATATACAAGGTAATGTGAACAGGCGCGGCGGTACTGGCAAGGCAAATCTCACTTCGCTGAGAGTTTAGAATTTTGGGGACGTCGAAGGTGATCTCACTACACCGTGAGCATTAGGCATTGTACAGTCCCGATTGATGTAACAAGTCAGCTATTTTATCTAATTTTGTGGATAGCAATTACTATCGTCTCAGAAGTGTGTATCTCAAAACTACCTCCCTACTGTTGAATTCTACCTTCACATAATGTCCGTTTTCTTGCGGTACTCACACAGCTGACTCGTACGATTTGAAACAGTGCTGTTCAAATGTGTATATGCTTACAAATCTGTATATTGATTGTTAATCCCGGAAGATCAGTGGTTGTTCGAGCAACGCTTAGTCTTCTCGCAACGCATGTCGATACGCTGGATCCACGATAGTCGCGTCTAATAGTAACGAGCGTCTATAAATTATGGGCCCGTCGAGCAACCAATTCGGATCCAAAAGGGAAGACGGTCGTATTGACGAGTTTCTTATTAATAAGGTGCCAACGTTCAAAAACGATATGATAAACCAAATAGTGAAAGATAACAAAAAACTTCGATATTGAATCCACCAAGTATACGAGTTACGAGATTAGCGGTTCACGTAAATATGACCGAATGCAACAGTCACGTAATGGCGAAGCGGTCAGGCGAAAATGGAAACAGGGTACATACAAACAAACGTCAGGCAAAGGAATGTAAGGGAGGAAAACTACCCGGAAACAAGTTTTACAAGTAACAGCATCAAGATTTAATAATACATCAAGATCCGCATTCATAGGAGAAATGATTTGTTACGCGCGTAACTTGAACAGGTAGTGTCAGATTGTAAGAAAAGCTCGTAATCGGTATAAGTAATTTCAACTCAGGGAGACGAATCAATGAAAAGGGAATAAATAGAGCATGGAACGTGGCCACCAACATTCTATTAACACATAGCAATCGACAACACTCACGCAAGCAGCTACTTCAACATTGATGACGCACTCTTGGGCGTGTTTCTCACAAATACGTCGAGGAACATACCGCAAGTGTTATTATTATACCCTTCCTACACATTGCAAAATACACACAGCGAGCCTGGCAAACGTTCACTCACGTTCTCTCAAGCTGATCTAGCCTGTCTTCTTAGCCCACGTGATATAGCTATTGGTCCCGTTAGAGCCAAGAGACTCACCACTGTAAGCTACTGAAGGGAAATTGAATAAGAATCTGTCAGATTTTGGCATCCAACAGTGCCGGAACAGGCTGAACAACAGTAAAGGAAACGATAACAGTAGCTGGGGTGATAATAGGTTACTGGAGTAGTTTAGTTGAGGAAGATAACGAAACGTAGAGCCACCTTTCAACACCGACGAAAAAGAGCACAACAATCTCCAAATTAATGCAGCAGACACTAGCAAAAGTAACGCCAATTTCTCCTAAAAGCCGGATCTCTGTAAGTCCGATATGAGTAGGTGTACCGTGATGTAACTGTTCGATTTTCGGATGCGAGTTAATTGGACACATGCCTTGTATACATGAAGGTGAAGGTTAATCCCTCGGCTGACTCTGTGGGAAAACAAAGATGAAAGTGCAAGGAAAATATTTGGCCGGAACAACCGGCTGAACAGGGGACTTGGGCGAAGATGCAAGGGGCACGTGTTTTTCTGGTGCACAGCCAAACCAGTCGAGAAGGTGATCGAGATTGACACAGTAAGTATGCAGAACGTATGCTGTCGACATCGAAACTGGACTCGTGGGTAAGCAAGATACAAGACGAAATAATAATACAATGGAATGGCAAACGACAGGGCTGTCTGTGGCATACATTAGCTTGCTCGATCACCCATCTGCATATAAGCCAATTTGAACAAATGGCTAAGCGCAGGCGCAGTTTTGTAGAGAAATCGAAACACTCACTAAACAGCTGCTTGTAGAAGAACGCTGTAAATTTTACTCCGACGACGCCTGTTTTGTTGAAAAAAGTCAAAATGGTTCAGTCAACTTCTGTTTTTGAATTTTGTTTGGTGCGTTCACCGTTCTACGTTTAATGCGACGCCGAACGTTAAATCCGTTGAAGGTGGTTTGAACTTTTTTTTCCAAAGTCTATTGTAAATTTGCCTTCATCAGTGATCATGCCGTGTGCGGTGCAATGTCAGCGTGGCTTTCCCCATGGTTGCACAAATAAAAGGTTTGCGTCCCGATACTCATCTCTGCTCACCCACTGAACACTCCCCGCTTAGCACCGGCCGACAAGATCTCGACGTCCTCTATACCTGGCTGTCCTAATAGGCTAATTTATTGTTGACTGGTGGCATTCTGAGAACTCACCTTTAGGCGTACTTTTTGTGACGGCTTTCTCTGAAGAGTAATTTGTTTGTGCAGTTGGCTCACATTCAAGGTGATAAACAGCCCTCGTTCTAATTTTGCCAGTGGTGCCGTACAAATTCTTATCGATTTGATTGCCACTTCTGAACGCTTTCCGCATCAATTAGTCCCACTACTCCGACCGTCTGAATCAGTGTCATTGTAATTGACGATCATGAGTTATTGGAGTTATCGGGAGCGATTTAACATCACTAGCACTCACGGTCAGTGCGCGGAATAGAGAAAACGTTGAAGATGATTGGAAGTTGATAATTTAGATGATTAATAGTCATGAATAACCCAAAGGATTTGATCATTAGTCTGTAGCAGACTTTGATGCTTGTGAGAATGTTGTTGTTTTTGACAAGATTCGTAAGTGAGTCACAGTGTTGCCCACGCTCCATTTCCTCGTGAATAACAGAATTGCATGCAAACCTAGTGGCGAACGGCCCATCTTGCGTCCCACATCCAAATGGATTATTCATCTCAGTATCGAACGAGGGCATATTTAATGGTAGAAAGTGATAATCCACCGAGTGTTCTCCTCCGGTGTAATCAGAAGAAATATTTTTCAAAACAAGCTTTCTATGTGCCAAAACTTTTGCACGCACGCCATCCAATCTTCACTGGGGTGGGATTTAGTCGCACAAGTACTACTAAACAGACATCAACGTGGTTTTCAGACCTCACTGGCCTCCGAAATTCTCGATGTGGTCCGAGATAGTGTTTTTGCATTTTTACGCCGGAGACGTCGTCGTAACAGCGAGCCTGATATCTGATAAAGTAGTGATCGGAGAGTCTTGCATCGGTCACACACTGGCATCTATCTCAAGTCCTCCCTGCAAAAACTGTCCTCGAAATGTCGACGAATGTAAACTTGCATCTATTTTGCTGTCCGGTTTGAGAGTTTCTCAAGGCTGCCTGATTACACGGAGTTGACCTATACGTGGCTAATGCAAAGATGGTCGTGGAGCAACTGGACGAATTTAAACTCGCAGACAAGCTGAAATATAACGTTCAAAATGAACCGGTATTGTCTGTTGTGTCGATGGGGTCATTCAGAGTCGTTGGGTCCGTTGGACCAAACGCTCACTGTAATAACAGGACTTGATGGGTCCGGTTGGGCACGGGGCAACCAACTTCGGAAGCAACCGTAATGGCCACCCTTATGTTAACTCAATGGGAACGGTGTGTAAATCAGCTTTAAACGTGTTTCCCATACCAAGTGGGACTGACGGCACAGCCCTGATGTTACGGCCGGATCGTGTCCGAGTAACGCGTGAACAAACGATGACTGCCGAACTTGAAATAAGACGAGCAAAGATGTGGGACAACGTCATTTATACTCGAAACGCCTGTTTGCAGGAAAAAGCGTGCAAGCACATGTCAAACTTAGCAGACTGTACACTTTATCTTACGGCGAGTTCCACTGTTGCCCTGTGGACAAGAGGCCGTCACTGCACAAGCTTTTTAATTAATCTATATGACCAACACTGCTGCTGTTCAAATGTGGCAACCTTGTTCCTGCCAACGGAAGGACATGATCGTTAGTCTGAAGCTACGGCGATCAAAATCAGTTTCACTGCTCATGTGCGCGCCCGTGAGTTTATGTGACTGTACACTTGTTTTCATTAGCTTTGACTGGTTTCGTTATATGAGTGCCAACACCGCTGTATTTACTAAATAAGGGGCGGCAAAATTTGTCAGATGATAAATCACGCAGCCTGCTGTTCTTGAATCCCGTTCACAATTCAGCTAAGCAACTCAACTGTGGCAATCAGTATTCGCGGTATATGTGTGGTGTAACTACACTAGTCAACCGTCTGAAGAAGAATAAATACTGCACAGTGAATGTGCAAAGTTAAATCACAGGTCCCTTTAAAAAATCAAACAGGTTCTGAAAAACGTGCTTTCAGCACAGCACGCCAAGCGGAGGCAAGTAAACTAAATAATCTGTCAAAATGACTGTCTGCGTCGTGTGTCTGACGGAATGTTGGTGACCACACTGCTTGTCTACATTTACCTTACGCTTACCGACTGTTCGCCATACGTCGGAGTTGTTTTGGCAGGAACTGTGCGTCTCCCTTGGTTACACCGAGAGGTCCATTCGAATGACAGACACAGCAAGCTGTTCTTCCGGAGAACGTTGATTTAGATGCACACCTAAAGCGTGATATCACCCACTCGTTGAATCTTGTTCTCACACAGTTCATTGGTCCTCAAGTCCCACTGTTGAATTTCTGTTAATGTGCAACTTGGTTTCACTTACCTTTTGTCAATCGGCCGTTAATCTTTCGGTCGTCTTCACGTGAATACGTGGTCTGAGACATTGTCAACTTGATGGATCCAATACCCAGGTTCGGTGCTATTTTCTTTCAGAATATTTTTACCATTCTGTTTCACTTGAGAAACTCTTCATCAGAAAGCCATTACGACGGTCTCTTCTGAATAGAAGTCGGTTGTTCAGCGGGCTCACTATTTGTAAGCTTTTACTGCGTTGCGGAAGCTACCATTCTAAACCTAGCCTACCGACAGACTTTGCGAACGGACTAATCAAAGCCAGAGGGGTCGGTAGACGTCCGAGGCATCATAATGGCCTCTAAACCAATGAAATAATATTGTTGAGCACGTTCGGCTAGGTTGTAAAGCTAATATGAGATTGCATATATAGGCATCAAACAGAGAATTTTGGCGTTAGAAACAACTGAAGAGGATTTCTCAACAAATAAGCCAACCGCACAGTACACCTGGGCCGCGGAGAGTTGTTGGAAGTAGATGGAGCAATTCTAATTTGTCGACGAAAACATTCATTAAATCGGCTAATTGTCGTGCAGAGTGTTGTGGTGCGCACTCGGCGACATCCTAGCGCGTCGATAGTGGACGAAAAATCTGTTTCAAAATGTGATTTACATCCAGTGGCCAGTACAGTAGGACAATCAAACTGGGCAGACGAACGTTGAAAAGTGCTCTCGCGGCGGCCTGTGACAAGCAACCGGGAAACTGTGTGGCCTTCGCCTGCCGGAAAATACTGAATGCGTATGTTAAGATATAAGTAAATCCTTCGGGGAGTATAAAAGTTATGATTAGGTTAATATACACTTGACGGAAACGCTAGTCAGGGCCTCAAAAGCTACACAGTGGAGCACACGTTTTTCGTAGGACATCAGACGGTTGAAGCAGTAGGTGCGCTTTAGATCAGCCATGGATGCCGCGACTGACAATGCATCAGAAAATTCGCCCGGCGACATTCAACTGTTGAGTGTAGGAGTGAGACATATCAAGCAAAGATTCAGGAATCTGTCGGAGGACAACCAGCGAGAAATCCGGGCTAAGGATATTTAATACAGCCTCACAAGCAAACAACCCTTTGGACAAATGCACGAATTCGAGGCGGCTTGGCTAGCGGAGATGCTGTGTCCGTGGATCAATGACTTGTGCCGCGACGATTGCTGTTAGATCGAATAAACTATCCGTCGTGCTGATTGTGGTACAGGTTAGCAAAACGGCGTTGACAGCTGGGTTCCGAACACCTTGAACGTAACCAATATCGATCATTCAGTGAGCGACACAACCCAGGCGTAGTGTCCCACTGGAAGGTTACCTGCGGAATGTCAGGCGTAAATCATACGATAACCGCTCTTGTTCTGTGAAATAGATAGAACTTCCGCCTCTGGAGATATATAGAAAATGACGGTTACCGAGATACACCGCCAACAGTTCCGTCTCGAAAACGCCACACCACGACGTGGTCGTCTGTGAGCACTTAGAGCTCAGAGTCAACGAGTAACATTCATCATTGGTTCGCTCCAGCGGGACGGCTGAAAGAGTTGATAGATGATAGTGTGATACCGTTGTCATATTGGTTATGATTGACTTTAACTGATCAATGACATTCTGTGCTGCGGCTGCGAATGGAAGTGGGCGCACATGGTTTCTTAGCAAGTCGGTTAGCGGTTGCATTAGATGAGATTAAGCAGTGGATTAAGTAGTGCAAAAGATACTCAAATCATCGGATGGTAGAAGTTAGTGAAACTACATGGGCACTTTTCGCGCACTTCGCGTGCATGTTCTCGAGAGGGATTTTGTTCCTCCTGGAAGGTGTACCTTAAACTGACGAAGTAGCACGGGGCGTCCAAACGAGTGCTTGGAAAAATGCAGTCTCATCCCGTGACCTGATAAGTGGGTCAGTAATGATCGCAAACGAGCGCAAAATTCTTTCTGGAACAAGCCACTGACCAAAATGTCATCCAGTATGAGTAGGCAAGGTAGAGCGCGCGACAGGTACTGTTAGTAAACCTTTCGTAGCTTTTGACAGCGTCGCTAAAATCAAACGGGATGTGTAAACTTCTGGAAGGTTTGAACTGCTTTAAGACAACCATCTCCGGGATATCTTCCAAGGCCACTGAATTCCAATTGGGGACGTGTGCTTACAGATTGTTCTGAATCTATATTTTCCGGAAAGTCGTCAAGTCCTGGGTTTGAGATATTTGGTACCCTTCGAAAGGAACTGTGTTGTTTGATGCCCGGCGTTTGCCACACGGTTGCCAATCGTTCCCCGTTGCTGCGAACGCAACATGCAGCAGTGATGCTCATGGACTGATAGGCGGAAAGATAATGTCGAGCCGAAGCGTCTGCTCAAACTTTTTTTGGAGTCAAGCGAAAATAACGACTGGGTGTTGGTGGCCTTCATGTGACACTGGAATGCTCAGTCACGGTTGCCGGTTCTTAAACACTGAAACGAAGATCCGCTGGTTCACAACAGAGCTACCTTAGCGCTGGACGTTGGTGGGTGTATTCACGGCGTTCGCTGTGTTTTCGCATTGGCTTGCCATCTTGACGTACTTCGTACGCGATGTTTTCAAAAGGTTTGACTGTTGCATCCAACAAGGCTGCCAGTCCACCCAGCGGGTGTAAAGGTGAAAAAGCAACAATACCTATTTATACATCGGAGGTTCAACCACTCACACCTTCAGCAAGACATGTACTGATGACTTAGGTTCACTCAGAGCCTGTCGCATGTCTCAAAGAGCTCTGAGATTTTTGTGGTCCGTTTGTGGCCAGCGAGTCAGTTGTTGGGAGCACTCTCGAACGATTGTGGTGTTTTGTAAATTGTTTGGTTAACAGACTACTAGCAATCGGGTGATAAGATTCTCGAAAGGTTTGCTACAGGAATTACCATCTTGCGCAGAAGGTGTGATATATGCTGAGAAAACTCAATGGAATCATTCGTTATGAATCATTTGCAAAACCTAGCAAATACCAGATCTGGGGCGAAGCTTCCAAGGGCAGTGACCAGAGACAGGAGAAACAGGTCCCGATTTATCATCATTGATATCCACAATGAGTAAACTGAGTTATGCGGACTAGAACGCATTTGATGTGGTTATACACCAGGCACAATCAAAACACAGTGGTATACAGTTTGAACTGACGCACCTTTGTAGGATGAATTTAACCAAAATTGCCGATCGACAAAAGCTTAGCAAGCATACATGCTGTATATCGGCGATGTAGATAACCGACATACGAGCAGACAAGCTATAAAAATAAACGATTGTGCAATGAAAATACATATTGGGAAGCAACGTAAACCATATATTTGCCCGCACGTGGTGGTTTTCGATATCCTTTTCCGTTCAAACAAATGTTCCAGTACTTGCGCAGGTTTGCAGCAAATACGGTAGAATTGACGACGAAAGCTAAGAAGCAACCAACAACGAAAAAATAAAGATCCTACGCAAATCATATTTGAATGGGGCACCAGACAATAAGTTTCATCCCGGTTTCTTCTATCGCTAATGACCAAACGTGCTCGGCCAAGAAGAATCTCCCCTTGGCCGTGGTTATAGCCTTATACTAGATATGTTAACGGAATACCGAACGACACGCCGTTTCGTATGACGACTTATGACTGTATGGTGATTCCCTACAAGAATTACAAGTCACTATTCGTTCGCAAATACACTCAAGGAAATGGAGCTTCAGGTTAGTTAATATGGAAGTGCTTACCCTCGTCCGTTTGCTGAGCCAGAGAGCGCTGACCCTACCCATGTTATGCAGGAATAATCGCAGACAGAATTACAAACGGTGCAGTACCTGAAGGGTTTGCAGCCTGAAAAAGCAGACAGTAAGTGAGTGCAACACTCAGCTGGAGTGGAGGAGTAAACATACTTGCTCTGGTCATACACGGCCTTACTGAAGCATTTGATCCATGCACGCTTTCCTGCTTAGAAGTCTCGCTCCATTTGGTCGACCCTACTGAATCATATATGGGACATTTTATTTAATCGGATAAAAGTTCTTTGAATGACCACAGTTTTCATGAGACTACTAACGATGAACTGCGCTAGATCAGCTAATACATGTATAAAGCCCATATTTGTATACACATATATGAATCCACTGGCATATATCCGTAACTTACTTGCTTTATTGGTCAGTGTACTAGACCAAAGATGACCTACAAAGACCTTACCTGAAAATAATTTATCGAGAACGCTACTACCCGTTCACCGTAAGATCGATTTCACCCAAATTTCTACTGAAAGAACTGTGACAATTAACACTCAGCAGTGACAGACAGTTGATGCTTAATATGAGCGGCGTACGTACTCAAAAGTGTGAAGAGGTGTCTCCACGTGTAAGATATGCACAATCATGTAAAGTTTTAGAAATGCCATTGAATGGCAGTCCTAACAATTGCCCACCGTACAGCAAAAATCGGGGCTTCAAAATGGATATAAACTGCCTCAATTTCTGTGCGATGTTTCCAGGTGTTACTCTTCAGTAGATTGCAGGTAAGTTGTGTCTCAGGAAATTTTTAAACACGTGTTCTTGTATATGACTGCTCCACGAATAAACCTGACTCCAGTGATTTCAGCTATTAGCCTGCGGGTTCCAGGTTGCAGGTCAACCCGGATTCAATCATTTTATCCGTTCCGATATAAAGCGGTCTTGTGTTGACCTGAACGACAGCCATTGAAATCAGGGTATACACCGCTCTTAGGAGCCACAGGGAGCACCCAGAACAGAGTAAAATACTATTATGATATTTTCCTAAGTGGGCGGGAATCCAATAACATCTTGAAAAGTTCTCTAAAAGAGCAGCTATTAACCTCTAATGGAAGGTCATCCCAGTGGCTGATGACCCAATGAGAAACGAACTGCTGTTTGAGGAATGTCCGGGTCGAACCTTATAGAGATTCTTATCGTGACCCATTCGATTGTTATCAGTTACTGGGGTGAAAGGCTACTGTACCAGCACTGCGCTGGGGAGAAAGTGTCTCAGAATTAAGCCACCTCGAAGTCTTCCAAACTCAACTTGCTATAGATCACGAATTTCACAACGAGGCTCGTAAGAGTAATGTTGCGAGTCAGTAACCATTTGGGAGGCAACCCGCTGAGCACGTTCAACAGCGAGTATGACCCTGTTCAAACCAGTGCGTACGACTTGAGTGGCATACCCGAGCGTTTGAAAGACCTGTCTGCTCATATAGGGAAAGATTGAGTTCATCACCCTAAAAGTTCCAAATCCCTTCTTGGAGGCCATCCTATACTGATAGGAGAAGGACAAACCTAACGACAGCCAAATCCCTAGGTTCCTTTTGAGGTCATCTTCCTCATCTCTATTGCACTTTGGGCACCATGTAACACGAATAGGTTCCCAGAATTTCACATGAAAGACAGAGCCAACAACCATCTGAGTAGAACTTAATATGGCTTAGATCAAACTGGGATGAATTGACGTGGCAGATGTTCCCAATTTATGACTCAACAGCAAAATGAGGAGCACTGCTAGGAGTATAGTTCGGAAGGCTTCTGGCGTAGACTGGAAATATCAGATATATAAGTACGGATCTCTGAGAAACTCCATCAGAGATCGGGAAACGTAGAGATAGGCCTGTTCCGGTTCCTGCTGTGAAATTTCTGTCATCAGGAAGTAACACCTCATTAGATCGCACAGGCTTCTAGTTTGTGCAAAGGAGGCAGTATTGGACACAGTCGGGACATCATCGAAGCCGAATAGGAGAGAATTCGGGACGTGGCCATTGCCTCTGGCATCTGTTAGGCTATCCTCGAAGATTAACGTGCTAGTTGTGCATGAGCGGCCGGGAAAAGATCCATGCTGAAGAGGAGAGAGAAAGTTTGGAAAGTGTTCAAGGACGACCTTCTTTAACAGACACTTCATTATCTTGCTTGTGATGCTGGTAATGCTGGTCGGTTGTTAACTAGGAGGAGAGTGGTGGCTGATTGCCTTGACTATAGGTTTGACGGTTAGTTCTTTCTATGTTTCCGTAAGATTGCCGGTCCAAGGCCTCTGTCTGAACAGATTATGAAGGGGTACCACCAAACAAAGGGACGTTTCTTTGAAGATCCGCGTCTGGTCCTATGACACAACCCGGACTGATTACAGGTAAGAAATGCTGAACGTCGAGCAAACAGTGTTCATTTATCAGGACTGGGTACTAGAAGTTTCTCCTATGGAGAATTGGGTATCGGTTTGGCAGATCCATGCTGCCGACTGTTGAGCGGTATTCTCTGAAAACCTCCGCAACTGCCTGAGTAATAGACGAGGTTTCCTCCCCGAGAGGTTGCAACGGGAGCTTTGAGAGCTCAGATTATATGGGGACTTGGAAAGAAAATTCTCATTCTCGCGAACTGCCAGTAAGAGTTTTGACCGTACCTGTTGGGTGTCTCGACAAATTTCCTGTTTGCACCTGTTTCGTGCGGAGCAAGGGGCTCCTAGATCTCCCGGACTACTCGTTAGTTTCTGCTCAGCGAATGGATGAAAACCTACACCAAGAAGGCGACATATATTTCGCGGGGGCAGTGTGCGAAAGAAGAACCAAAATGGTCTCCGAGGAAAAAATGCCTCGTCAGCATTGTGAACAGCAGCTTTGAAAGAAAGATGGTTTGAGGTCACCGCATCATATACTTGGCTGAGTGAGCTCAAATGTACTTGGTGCGCTGAAGTCGGCTTTCTGGAAATTTTGGAGTGAAGTCTTTGATACAGCACCTTGGGACCAGTAACCGATAAAGTCAGAGGCTAGCACCATGTGGTCACTATGCCACAACAGTGGTTTGATAAACACTATCTACTGGGTGAGCTTTATTCGTGATAACCAGATAGAGGGGGTGGATGTCTGTCCTAGACGGTGCTTTGCACGTTGCTCGACATGTTTTGTCCAGGATTCCGAAAACCCAAAAACACAGTCCTCGTGAGAAGCAGCTATATAGTTGAGTTTCGGTAAGCCTGAGACGTTCTACGGAGGCAAGAATGGCCTCGCTGTCGGTTACGCTATACAACGGCGAACGGTACACAATATCGCCAAGGGGCGTGTCAGGATTACACGGTTAGAGTTCTCTCCAAAATGTGTCGCATTTCTCTGGAAAATTAATTCCCCCACGACAGTCGTTACCTCGCCTTTCCAGCAGAGGTAGATGATACAGCTTCTGATGCGTCCACGGAAGGAGTCCGTTCGACACATTGAGTTCATTTGCACTGATATATGCAGGAAGCCAGATATCTGTTGAAGCAATAATACGTTGGCCACTGTAGGGGACCGACCGAAGAAGTTCTGACTGTTTGTTAGAAAGGCTCGGACGGTTGATGTACAAGCACGTGGGAGCGACTTCCTCATTTGGCTGGGTGTAAAAACAGAAAATTGCCCGTGAAAGATGATTACTCATAGAAGCGAACAATTTATTCTCTTACCCTCGCAACTTTGAACGCCATCGGAGGCTTTGGGATGCAAAAAAGTCAGACAATTTCTGGCCCGAATCACTTCGCTGTACAAAAAGAACCGGAAGCACTGAATTGAAATGAATCCACTGAAAACTAACCTTGAAAAAGCCCCGCTATGTTTGAAATCGAAGTTTGTCAATATTTTCAGAGCCCTCTTAATTAAGAATGATAATATATTACATACTTGCTGTAATTATCATCAAGAACATAGCGGAGTGTTTCAATGTTGATGTTAATGCACCAATCATCAAGTCTGGAAAATCAAACACTTCGTTTGGATTTTCAGTTCTCGGTCACACCTTATCAGCCTCCGAACGCGGGTAATGTACACTATTGGTTAATGAGCTGTCTTTTACCGAAGAATAATGATTGGTTCACCAAACTCGGGCATAAATGGCGAAATATTTTGGTGTCCTTCTTCTCAGTCAACTTGCCAACGAGTTGATGTTGATGTGTCGATGTTGGCTAGAATGAATCCAAAAATGAATGGCGCCCTGTTGGGGTACTCAATGGCTTCTCTGCGTGGCGACCAGCCAGGGAAGGTTACAGTGAGTGATGGAGTTTTGTCACTCATTATACTAAAAATTTCATGAATATTTTGTGTCATAATATATCCTTAATTATTCACTTCACGAAGTAATGTGACGCACTGCTATTCCGAAGGTCATCTGCGTAACATGTAAAGATCGTGATTTTGTGAGGTTATGCTGGACTGTATTTATACTCTCGGGGTTGCGGTGTGCCACAACCCTGATAGTACCAATCAGAGGATCAGTTAGGGGTGAATTAGGGCTGTTTTCCGGAAAATTTGGGATGGATTTTTTTTTACAAACAGTGGTTTCGTTGCTGAGAATGTATCTATTTGCCTGTGCGCCAGTATACCCCGTACGTATAGACCCAAGTGGCAGAACGTTGCGGGGCCCGCAAGGGCCCCTCGCGGGCCATGGAGAGCCAAAGGCGGGGGAATGGCGGACAGTGAAACTAGGGCCCCGCATGGGCCCCGGCGGATCAGAGAAAAATCTTACGAGCGGAGCTTTGAGCGTGGTCCGCAAAATTCGATTTCTCTGAAAGCGGTTTCCCCATCATTTTCGTTACGCGCTCCAGGCTTACTGACGCCGCCCATGAAGAATATTGCAAAATATCCGCAAACGTGAAGAGTTCATTAGTTAGTTCACACAAGTTCATTGGGAGCAAACAGTTCTTTATGCACGTGTTCAGAAGGTTTCGCCATTGAACTTGGAGCGACTGCACCACAATTCGATGCACACTTGGGAAACCTGCAGAGAGAAATGCAAGGGAAATGTGTAATGAACGAAAGGAAACCATATTAATGTCATTTTTCGGGTAGCTTTGAGATTCAATATCTCCGTGAATAATGGAGATAGAGCAGATATGAAACATAACAATCTTACTGTATTCCTTCTGGGCATTGCAATAATGCTACGTACATTCGCCTGGTCACAAAGCGTAACCTTAATATTAACCTTAATATTAATATTACCTCATGAACTTGTGCAGTAATCGAACATGAACCACAATAATACAACTTTCATAGTTATATTTGAAATTCAACTCCTCAGTTGATATTTAAGATAGAACAAGAAATAAACAACCATCAGAAAGCACTCTCCGTAAGTGACATATAAAAATGAACAACAGCGGCTAATTTCTCACGTATTTCTGTAGAAGAGCAAAACCGTCCGACTTGCACAACTCTTACCTCAGCGAGCTCTAAAAAAATTAGCGATTAAAGATGTCTGACTTTACGGTGTCATTTAAATAAATGTCACTAATTTTGATGAAAAGATGAATGCAGATTTCGGGGTGATGTTCGTAGACATTTAACTTTAGGAGAATTATTTCATGGGATGCTTGTTTCGAAGATTTTTCTCATGGCCCTTCGAAACCCGAAGAAAACCGTACAATCTTGGTGGGCCATTTGCTACATGAGGAATACGTGAAATACCTAAAACAAAGGAATCGCATTAAACTCCAGGAAGTTTTCTTTATACGTATAACTTAGTTCTCAGTCCGTCACAGTTGTTACGGTTGCGTTAGGGATTGTGTTTCGAATCCATAACGAACCCCTGAGTGGTCTTGAGATTATTTAGGGGTTTGTTAAGGATTTGTTAGGGATTTAGGATACAATCTCTAACGCAACCCTAACAACTAAAGCGGACCGAAAACTAGTTTACATGGAGAACGAAAACTTCATGAAGTTTAATGCAATTCCTTTGTGTTAGGTATTTTATAAATAAGGAGTATGCCGGCGCAAAGGCGAATAGACACATTATCAGCAACGAAACCACTGTTGGTCGAAAAAATCCGTCCCTAAGTTTTCCCGAAGACAGCCCTAATTCACCCCTAACTGAATCCCTAATTGGTGTTATCAGGCCATCGGCAATGAATACATGTGAACATGTAGACGTGTATATAGAGCATCCGAGGAGACAAATGCGCCAGACCACTTATCAGCTTATGGTAATCAAATAGGCGGTATGGGCTAGCCTGCCCGACAGGTTTAGAGCTGTTGGATCTTCTGTCTGCATTATCTGTGTTCTGTAGTATATTCCGTTGCACGCGGACGGGACGTATGAATCCTATCAGAATACGCATATTGGGCATTTTGCTTTTCCACGTGCTCATTTAATTCTTAGTTGATAGTCTTGTATATACCTCGTATTATTAGGTGGCTCTCTTGGAGTCATTACACTTCGTGCACTGCAAATACAGGTGTAAGTAAAATCAACGCATATTAATTTCTCCTCCAGCAATACCTTCAGTGATGATTCCGGTCATACTAAAATGTTGCTAATTGTCATTTTAATAATTTTATGAGTCTCCTCCGGGACATTTTGTGCGCGGAACAACCGAATAACCTGAGTTTTGTTGGCAGTCTTGACGCACCAATAAATCATGACTTGGTGATGTGTAACGACTGCCCACAGACATGCTCAGAGGAAGTGAAATGGATGCACAAGAGCAACAACGTCAACGATAACGATGTAAAATTAGCCAGGTGGTAAATTCGCTGAAAGAACTCTGAATCATACACATCAATTAAAAAGGCCTAGAACCATCACACTGCAGCACACGTACAGTGAACTTGTGGTTGTGTATATGAACGAAAATATCACTAAGGAGCTAGATAAGACTCAGTAGTGAAATCTTTCAGCATTCCTTGAGGTTGAACCAACAAAAAAACAGGACGCCAAACACAACAAGCGCTGCACAGATTATTAACAAGTAGAAAAGATCAGTGACGCATGGAAGTTCTACAGGCAGTAAAGGTACACCTGTACAAGTTGCAGTCAGAAGCTTTCCTTTTCTTGAACCCAGTTAACTGATTAATCCGAGTGAAGCAGGTACAAAAAGTACTTGAACGCATATATGAACAGAAAGAAACAAAATTGTTTGTCATGAGAACATCACAAAAAAATTAGTGGAACGTCTAAAAAAGTACAGAAGAAACATGGTTGTGGGGTATATGAGCTCAATTCTACCGTATCATCTGATGGAACGACGAAGGAGGATTTGTAATAATTTCCCAAACGGTACCTACTAGTAACAAATTAGCTGGAAAGTCTCATCTTACCGACTATTTTTCAGGCTACCTTCGCACGGATTGCATATTCGTTTTGCACTTACCACCTGATATTTGGACAGAGAGAACGCACGAACATCGAAAATCATAACAGAATTGGTTTTGTGAATGATTGCCGGAGGTTGCGTCCTCTGTGTGCCTAAACTACTAGCTTATGAGCATAATAAATGGAACTAGATGTGAGAATAACTTCAAGAACTGGCAGTCCATGATACATATGCAGCACATCCATTCATGTGTTCCTCCAAAGAGCAGCATCAGCTGTTTTTATTCACAGTGGCCACTTCCGTGCAAAACACTGGAAGTTTGCGCTAGATTAATCTAGGGGAACGTGGAGAACACCACAGAGCGCGACATATCAGAACGCTTAGAATAATATATGAAATAACTCGATCCATTCGAAGAAATCCGAAAGGCTAGCTTCACCACCTTTCACAGTTTATCGGTACTATGTGAAATTAGTAATTTTATGCTTCTTGGTGTGTTACACGCAACGTGTTTGCTTTAAAACGGTGATTGTGCAATTGGTTCTACTTCGTCTACATTACGTCTACCAGAATCCTTGGGATTACGGGGTTGTGTGTTAACTAGTCATAGAATTTTCCCCCATATACATTAATGTTGCCATATATGTAGTCTCATCATTTTTGTACTTAGAGCAGTACAGCTCACAGCAAAATTATCCAAATAATTTTAGAACAAATTGGCGTTCTGTATAAATCTATGGGTGCTGGGTGACATCTTAGCCAGAATTCTGTTTGTGAAACCGGATCACGAGGTTAATTCTTCAACTCAAAACCAAGAAGGGTAATATCATTATTTGTTCGGCTTCTCGCAAGAAGAATTCAACGGGTAATCTTTGTTTCAGTACCAACCAGCGCCCCTCATGTAATGACAGAGAAGTTCAATAACGACTTTAAATTCGAGTTGACACACATATTCCAGAGATCTACTAATATATCGTGCATAACACACGGAGGTTTTTGCAGTTTGGGGACACCTGGTCATGTTTGTTGGGGACCACAGTCTTGTTAGCTCACCACTGGTACACAGAATTTTAACCAGCAGTGAACAACTAGGTGGGAGTGTCAGCACATAATGTTCAGGGACTTGAGATCAAACAGGAAATATCTAATGTAACGGGAACGAGGTGTTGAGGTTACCTAACATTTATTTAAACTAATATATCGGTCATCTATATACACAGTTGCTAACAGAATTGGACTAAAGCCCGCAGTTTTAAGGAAAATAAATTATATAAACTCCTCAAGAAAACACTCTAACATACAGCCGCCGCAATAGAAGACTGTCTCGAACACTCTTTACTGCGACTTTTGAAGTCGTTCAGGATTGAGGTCCACTATTACAAGCAACATGCAGCTGCCAGTTGAGCGCTGCAGCTCTGTTTGACCTAAACACTTTTTCACAAAGATACCTGTTATTTCTTCCACCAACTGTGGACCCCAAACGCATCTTTCTGAAATCACCAATGCGACAACAACAGACTTGTTTTGTTCGGTATGGTTCTGAAGATAAGTTATTTCAGTCCGTCGATTCACCACTTTGCCAGGCACAAATCCTTTTCCGATGTGTGAGCTCTGAGCTTGAAAGCGCATGCTAACGCTTGTCGTCACGCCACTGGTTTGACACCAGCGGGAGTCAAAATTGCTCAGTATTGAGACCATCCGAAAGTGAAAAACCTGCCGAACTTGTAGGTGGTTGAGATAATGTGGACCTTGGAGGGACAAACTTTATGGCACACGGCATCAAACGGGTAACCAGGAGAGGAACTTAAGGACAGTGCACATAATGTTTACATACTTGTCGGGGCAAAACGTAATTCTTCTACTGATGTGTTGAATAAGAAACAGGGATGCATAAAAATGATCGATCGCTAAGGTTGCTACCACTGTTCAACCAGACTAATGTAATTAATTCCTCACATTCGCATGATAAGATGCAACGCACGTTTGCGTTCGAAAAATCAAAGCATATCTGTGCTACGCCGTGCTTCTACCTATTCCCCTTAGCAAGTAGTGGCCAATGTGGATCAGTTTGGATAGGCGATTGGCGGGCGGGTTTAGGAAGAAGTCAGAGATGACCAAAGGGAAACTAATTCTACTTCGGTAAATAATGTGAATCGAGAAATTTTTCAGTCACAAACGTCCCCGCAAAAGTAATCGGCCTAACCATAGTTGCTTTTCAAAAGCAACGGTCCTTACGTTCATGATATTTGGACCTTGGTAACCTAGTAACAATTGGATTGCAGTGATATTTTTACGCCTGCTATGTAAGTGTTCAACCTTCGAAGGAGAGGTACAAGAGGACGGACATTGGTTAGACAACGAGATGGTGCATTTGACATAGTTTTGTGAAATTGGTTCATATGGACAGCAGAAAAGAGGTCACCGGAATGCAACAGTACAAGTAAGCATACTAGACTGTTCAAAATTCTTAATGCTGTTTACAGTTGAAACTCTATCTAGTAACATGGCTTTGTGAGGGATGAGTCATTACGTACGTACACGTTGGGCTGAACTTGCAGCGTAACTGCACATTATGAGTTGTTTGCAACCGCTGAGCACTTCCAGTGCTTATCACTATCTTCGTTTGAAGTGTAAATTACAAATAAATGGTTGTATGTCTGACTATCGACATATGTGACATGACTGGGATGTGACATCTTGGACGATGGTTATTGTCCCCCTAACTTTAATTCTTCTGAGCACACAGTCATAATCCGATGCCCCGAGCAGCATTTCTTATCTTTCTTGATTCCTTCAGAAAATTGACCAAAAGTTTTGCAGGGGTACGTGTGCGCCGTTCCAAGTTGAAAAGTTATCTACCAATAAGACACTTTTAATATCACTGAAGCGCTTACTCATTTTGCTCGTTGGAAAGCCCTTGATTTCCTATAACCACAAGCATGAAAGAGCTGGAGCCGTAATTGCTCTCGCTGGATTTTTTGTACATAGCCGACATTCCAGGATTGCGCTGTGCCATGTTTAGAAACACCAGTTAGCCACATATGAGAGCGGATGATAACGTCTGTGCACATCAAGAAATGGGAGAGTGGCGTTTGGTTTCGGCGCCATGGCAGTCACGGTAAGTTCAAACTGGTCACTTATTTCCAGTTACGGAATGGAATACCGCTGGACCAGTTAATAAAAACAGGCATATTTCAAATAAAATTTGTTAACTTACTGTACGTGCTCGACATACAGTTGACCTTTGCAGTATAGGCAATTGAAGTCAATGTTCGAAACGAAGCCAGTCCAAAGAAATCTGAAAGACAACACAATTATTCTTGATAGCGGCTATTCCAGGATAACGCACGACTTAGAAGATGTGCCTGATAGGCAAATTGTTTCCGTATTATTGTAACGCACTCTCATCTCCGTCTGACATGAATGTTTCCGCTTCTGCTTTAGCCTCTTAGTAAAAGACCTGTACGTTGTGTACCTACCTATGAAACCAATTGCACTACCTTCACCTTTAAATGCTTGTTACAAAAATGCCAGTGGTATGCCATACCCCCATAGACATTCTACCGTCTCATCGCGGTTGAACAGAGGTCGGTGCTACGTTTCAGACAGAAACACTGTGTATTTTTCATTCAGTATCCCATGACCTCTGCTATTACGCATCCAATTTAAATATTCATTTTGAAGTGAACTGGATTGGAACCGTATGAATCATTATTCACCAACTACGTTGCTTTAGTTGCTACAACGGATGACACAGTCACTTTGCTCACAAACAAATATGCATACGTGCGCGTCACAGTGTCAGACACTTTTGTCTGTTAGTTGGCTGTCGCCACCCATTTCCCTGATTCTCTGTTAAGGATGTGGTACTGACTTCCATCTTGGCGGCTTTTAACACGTCTCTGCATGAGACCGAATCACTATGGTCTATTACTACTATATCTAACCATTCTGCACAGTGTTAGTACGATTACTCTTCTGGATAGTAATCGCAATAAACACTTTTATTTTGTTCACCTTTTCCTCAGACACCGCCAAAACAAGCGAAGGACGATAGGTAGACGGTATTCTTAAGTGCTATCTCGTGGCTCGGGTGTTCTGTGTAGGCTGACTTAATGAGTGATGCACACAACGAACTCAACTCATCATGCCAGTGAATATAAATCAGACACCTGTACCAACTGACTCTTGTTGGTGGTACGAAAATGGCTGGACTGTGCACTTCTTTAAAACGATTGCAATTATGTGTGTGGATGAGTTGTTTGTTCGTTACTTCGGAATTTTCGTCAGAAGGGTTTCTACTTCACTCAACACAAAAGTCCATTTTGACATTAAGGAACTACTACGGAATCAGTCAATATTTACAGAAGAAAACTTTTCGTGATAGTGATGTTCTGCTCTGTGTGATGAACGAGGTTGACAGCGGCCAGCTTGATAGTTGTCCTCGGCATTAATCATAGTGAGAAATGAATTCAATTCTGTCAGAACGAATTTTGTGCTACTGCACGATATGATCCAAATTGACATTTGGTTCGGTGTCTCGTGTTCATTCTGCATAATTATGTGAGTGGGTAGACTAATTTGTTTTAAGAGAGACATGTTTTCGATCGGCTTTGCTCATAATTCATTCTTCACTGCTTTTTTTCTGAAAAATGCAAACCAGAAATTTGGCACACAGTCTTTTCGAGGGGTGGCGGTCTCTATGATTCACTGAATGTTATCGCGCGTGCGTGTGTTAGACAAAATTGGCACAAACGACCATCTTATTTGGCCAAAAAATCGATTGCTAAGGAGTCTCAAAGCGGTCGAGTAGAAACTGGTGCATTTTTTGGGTGATAGTGCTCAATAACCTCATGATTAAAAACTAGGAAGTTGACAAGTAATTTCATGAAAAAATTGTGTAACCTGTGACCTCACTTTTTGCTGAATTACTTAAGATAAAATGGAGGGAAGTAACGCAAAACCATTTAGTCAAGATTTGGTTTGTATATTAGTTAGCTCTTCGTAATCCGGACAATGCATTTCGCAGATGAATCACAAGCCATACCGGTCTACGGAAACAACCGACTCTCTCAGGTCCGATAGGTTTTGCAAATATATCGAATAATAGCGACCGGTCCAATCACCAGCGTTTTATCATTCAACACGATGAAACCCAGTTGTACAGCTTTTATCTTAGTGGATTATAATCCATCAACGTTCAAAGCTTGTGAACATCTTCAGTGTGACGTGCATTGCATACTTATGAACGCACTCATCGTTTGGTGAATTTGTGGTTTCGTAGCCCTGGTGGGAACCACCACATAAGTGCACCCACACATTCCTTTTTGGTCGATTAATAATTGTGCCCCGTTGTATTGGTAACCTTGTTTTTCTAGCCACTTGCTCATGTGTAGTGAGTGGGATGGTCGGAAAGCTGCTATTCGCCTATATGACTAAACGTGCATTCCTTTCTGGTGACCAGTCGACTGCAGTGCATTATGCATGCTCAACACACCAGAACTTTGTGTTCTACCTTTTGTGAGGTTGTTTCTATATGCACCCATTGAGTTGCCGTGTTTATAAGTTTACCTGTTTATCTTCTAGGTCACTGAACAATTATTGACCGCAGTACGATTAATCGATGGGTCACCAGGTAGGGATGTTTTTTTCCTCAGACAGGCTTAGGAAATTTAGCTGACTGCCTCGTTTTCATATCAGGAAATCAGTTTCACGTTCGACAGGACACTAAACGGAAAGCCAATCAGGGTAGACAAGGGTAAATAAACATTTCCGGACCTATTCCGCTGTTTCACTTAACGACCAGCCTTAGACACAGCACTGATTTAGAGTCCAGGCTGATTAGGACTTTGATCGCACCAGGCACGTCTATATTGTATAAACTTCATAAATGAGCTTATGGTATTGAATCACGACCATCTGAGAGTGCAGCAGAAATATATTCGAGAATGCAGCATCACCTTCTTCCAATCAGTGAGCAAGCGGTCTAGAAAGCGCACCATCACGACAAAACACTTCGACTGGTCAATGGCAGATGTATTATTCTGTACAGTCGAAAATCCTACGGTGCTATTTAAAACCTCACGCAGATTCGAATGCACCCACTGCGCGCACTAGTGCCCAGCATCATGCACCAATGTTTTATTTATTGTGTCATAGTGCAAGAAAAACCATTCATTGTCAAAGATCACAGAATCTCGGTAAAGAGATTTCAGATAGGGTCCCCGAAGTAGATCCTACTCCTGCAGTCTCACGAGTCAGACTTTTGAGTGAGAGACCTCAGGCGTAAAGCCTCAAATAAGTCATTGCGGAGAAAGTAGTCGGAAAGGACCGGAATTTGTTGATCTTTCAACAAAGGCATTGTTCAACCTTTGCAACTTTCCAATTCGTCCACGTCCTCTTTTGTCCCCAGGTTTTCTTTCTTTCCTGTACCTTTGCGTAAGGAAGGTTCTTTGAAGCCAGTCACAGTGAGAGTGACCTTCGAATTGGTGCAACCTGGCTGGTCAAGCAGTCTCAAGAGATGAAGTGAACTGTTTTTCTAGTGAAACGATTCCATTGATCGTTGAGTCAGTGTAAGCGAAACGGAACAAAGAGATTACTTATCACGCGGAAGTCACGCCAACACTACAGGTGGGTTGAACATAGTCGGGGGCAGTTCAGCTGGCTCCCAACCAGAATATATGGACAACAGATCGAGATCGGTATGGTTTTACGTTTCAAAAGGTCCCCGATCAGAATAACAAGATGTCCTGTATATTAATTCAGTGAAAGATGACAAGAGTGTCGAATCACATCTCACCTCTCCCTTTCCGAAGACGGTAGAAAGAGAATGATTTCAACGTCGAAAAACCTCTTGCAGATGGCATGGGAAACTGGAGAGGTAGCTCAAGATTGCTAATAATCAACAGTTACTCCCGCCTACGATCAAGGAAGCCTGAAGTCTAAGACGATCACAGAGACAGCAGTCTAATGTCTGTTGCCTTCAATTTACTCACTGGGTCAATTTTCATTGATTCACTGAACCCACAGAGTTAGATAGGAAAGAACAAAAAGGATTCCTATCAGGCCAAATGTTCGCTGGCCACATTTCTATCCTGTGACAGATCTTGAAGTGCAGATAGTTTTATAGGTTGTGGTCCTTTTTGGCCTAGTCGTTGCCTTTGATTCAGTTGCCCATTACATCTTGAAGAACCGTCTGTGTAGCAGATGATTTGAGATCGTTGTATGCACATTATGTAAGTAGGGTGACAGGTTATGGGCGATTTTCTCATGAGCTCTTCAAGTTTAATCGTATTGACTGGGTCTGTCCGATAACCCTCTTCCTGTTCACTTTTGGTTTGGATGCTGTTAAGAAAAATATGCCCCAGAAACCCAGTGAGCTTGATGTTGAGCTATTTTTGGCAGTAAGTTGAGTGACTGGAAGCGCAAATATGACATTTTTCTGACTAACCCATCCTCCGAAAGCATGCAAACCATATTGCACCTGATATCTGAGCTGGCTGACGTGTATGGGATACATTTCGTGATTTCGAAGTGTAGCTCTTACAAGATTAGGGTACTCCCACTCCCACGGCCATAGGCAGTTACTTTTTCTCTGATAACACCGTTCTCTAGCTCATAATATTGTCCGTGAGATAGCAAAAACATTAAAGACACATTCTGCCTTTCTCAACCGGTATCATCTGTGGCGTGTAAATAATGCCCGATGGTTATTGAATGTAACAGTGTCAAATGTGCGTGCATTCTCTTTTGCTCCGTGTTTTGAAAACGCGTCTGTTCGTGAAAAAAGTAAAGACGGTCTGAGCCTTGCTGTCTGCTTAAGTGGGTCTACATCCAGTGGGATAACCGCTTGAACAACGAGATCGTTCACCAACGTATATTTTGGAAAGTTCGGAATACGCGATCAACTGTTTGAGGAATCAGGTTGCTACCGTTCGATCACGCACATTGCACGCCAGCGAAATATTTTCCGGCATTATTCAATGAGATTACCAACAATTGCGTAAAACCTCATGAAGTTTGAGCAACTGCTTTGTTACGGAATACGAAATAACTAACAATTTCGGTGAGTACTGCTGATGAATGTCGTTTGCCCGGCTTGGTATCTCATGATCACTCAAGTTGCTGGTCGGAAACCCTATTCAAGTTGGCAACTTGCGGCAGCCAACGTCGTGCCTGCATCAACTAAGCTTCTGACTCCTCCGTTTTGCTTTTTTTATACTCTCATCTCTTCTTTGATTTACACATATATATGTATACGTGTATTCTTCCGGGGTAATGTAAGTCAATGTAGTGTTGGGCAGCGTCCCGAATCACATTATCAATTGGTCATATTTAGGAACAATAGGAATGAGTAAATGCGGAAACAGACAGAAAATGGCCAAAATATATTGAGGAAAGGCCTGAATGCTTGAATTTTACAAATGCCAATCTATAAATCCCATGAAGCTGTTACATACTCATCGTTCCCTGTAACAAAGCACTCGAAGTAACTGTCACGCTGTTTGTTAAAATTGAGTTAACAAGAGTGGTTAAATTTTATCCAACTCGGCTGGTTACACTTAGACACGATAGTGTTGTTCCTGAATGCAAGTGGACGCAGTTCAGTAATTTGATGACATTTCCAACGGCTGTCGTTATACGAAATCGGGCGTATTATGAAGGGATTGAGTAAGCACGGTGAACCTTATTGAAGTTTTTAGAGGAACTAGCGCTGAGTTTCCAATCAGTCACGTGTGAGAAAACCTCCGATCAATGCTGTGAATCATTGGTTCTAAACCTCAGTTCACACCACCCCGACTATATCATCTCTTCCTATCGCTTAAATCAAAAGTTACTCTACCCTTACTCGAGCAAGTTCATGTGTGTTTCTCGTTAAGTCAAGTCAGGGTATTACATGCACGATATCACCAAACTGATTAGCATCATAATTTCGTGTGAAAAAAACCGAATCAGATCACAGAACACTCTGCCTGGACTGTAAAAAGACGAAGACAAGACCAACCAATTACTAAAATTGGAGGATACATCAGCATATATTGAGTAGTCGGAGATTTGGTTTATTTCCAAGTTGACCATCATTTACATTTGATCACAGCGTTCGCATTCAGACAGACTTTCCAGCCAGCCTCTTTCGAAAAAAAACACTAGACTCGAGTTTCGCTCTCATTAGAGCTCGTCAGTAGTAGCTCATCAGTAATTCGAAATTGTATAACCGTTGACCTCTCAGCGACTACAGTAAACTCTCATGTCAGAAATGTTTTCCTATCAATAAATTAGACGATCACACGGATACGAGCCGGCTACTTAAAATTTACCACCTTCACCAGATTGTGCAGTCAGAACCTCTCTAAGCTGCGACCGTAAAGCTCCCTAGTGACCTAACGTTTTTACATTAGTCTACGGCTCGATGCGGCTCGCATTTAAACAATCTGATTCACTTCTTTGGAAAAAACAACACCTTGGTTGATTATTGTCGTCTGTATACAAGTTGTTGTTGCTAAACACGAACCAACGTGCGTAGATGAAAGGGAAGTCTCCCTTAGATGAATTCNTGATTGGAATGTCCGGAGTTCAAATCCCGGCCGTGGCAAGGATATGCACTACTGATGAGCTCTAATGAGAGCGAAACTCGAGTCTAGTGCTTCTTTTCGAAAGAGGCTGGCTGGAAATTCTATCTGAATGCGAAGGCTGCGATCAACTGTGAGTGGTGGTCAACTTGAAAATAAACCAAGTCCCCGACTACTCATCAGTAATCCTATGGAAGAGCTGAAACGTTATCTGCGGAATTATACGACACGGAGTAAAATACATGCTCACACACTTCAACGGGACTGAGAAGGGTGTCGCACACTTCTAGTCAATACGCATTGCCCAAACACAATGAGCAGGTATATCTGTGAATGGACTGTGTAAGGATAGGATTCACAATAGGATAACAGTTTTCAGATCACTTCCTGGAAACGTTAGAAAATGATTACTTGGAAACATTCCAAGATGAATGCATCATCTTTAATTGTTACGTGGATGATTTCTTGTATTCAGGTTGGTGGATATATTATAATATGTGTACGAGATACTGAACCTGATAAACTGTCACTCTTGCGCATGTTATTCTTGAAAAGGACCACTATTAGCAATCTTTAGATGATTAAATAAAGCCTCATGAGTAGACTGATAGTATTTCTAGGAAAACTAAAGTTACTCTACCGTTCGTCCCCATCCAGACACGGTAATTAGTATATTATACATATATAATTTGAAAGGTTGGTAGGCGCAGTCTGCCTTAATCACCCATCCAGAAGCGACTCCATCAGTATATTTAGGTCAATAGCCGAAAATCAGCTTACAACTGTTTTTTTCCACCAAATTATTCTCGTGGATACGATCAGATGGATTACACGAACAAGTGCTCAACTCATCGTGTCTATGAGTACAACTCAGCCCGGGTCAGTTGTCTTTTTATCAAGACAATCGTTTTTCTGATCCATCTTATTTTGTCAGCCCACCACTTTTGTCCTGCGCGAGTCACAACCTACGGAAAGATAAAAGGTGTCAACTTCTGGTCACAGCTGGATAATCGAAATTTGCTTCACATTCCTTATGTGTTTAGAACCGTGCTATCTAGACGTCGCCCATATCGTCGTCCGCCTTAAACTTGTGACCTAATTAATATGTAGTTGTTTTGATATGACGTTTTCGTTTTTAGTTACGAAATGTTTTGTATCGTAGCTCAACAGAGTGCTTGTTTGTGTTTCACTTTTTTTGCAAACACTGTTTCATACAGACGTTATGTACTTACCTTTGTGGCAATTAACTGGAAACGCGTTTGTTGGATGTACTGCTCTTTTGCTTTCACCCATAAGGAAATTGCAACCAGATTCCACTGTATTCCACTGTATTATCAACCGCCCCGCTTCTAATATGCATAGATTCTAGCTGCAGTTTAAGCATGTGAAAGAAATTACTCAAAAGATTAGGCTAATATGTGTCTGATTATCTGATACATACTGAGTTTTCAGCGGATGTCTTAACAGCTGTCTTTTTCAAAATGATTTCCCGTATATTTCGCACCCATCTTTTGTCATCTGACTGAGGTCCGAGGCCTATACACCTATCGAGTTATCATGGTATGTGAAGGTTTGGAACAGCTGATACGCTTGTCCTTAACGATTCTATGAATTGTGAAGAGACTATGAGAAGAGTTTCACCCCACTTTAGGACGCGGCTTTGTTTGCTAACCGGGTCGTGAATAGTCTTCTATGAACACTTCCCACACCGCCATGTGCTGATGAGCGTCTTATATTCGAGGCAATGATTCTGGCACCTTTTCAATGCAACAAGTTTGCCGAGACACTTATCAGTCATTTCCAATCAATCTGATTCGTGAGACGACAACAAGGAATGAACCTTAGCCAGTTGGTCACGTGAAATTTTGCGATAGCTTAGCACAACAACAGTTTTTTACATAAATGTCAGGAAAAACCTGTCGGTAGACCGTTAGCAGCTACGCTTGAGGGAGGTTTTGTAACACGGCTGTCTCCCTACATGGTGTTAATGAGGGTGTGTGCATGGATGTAAGAACAAGCGCGTTCGTAGAGGTGAATTGCTTGCCAGATGGCGATACTGTTAGCATTCTGTTGACATCTGTTTCCGCTTCTAGTATGAAGCAGTCCAACAGTGATTTATTAAGAATGCGAACGATGGCTTTCATCCAAAGGTCATAACACTAGGAGACGGTTGATAATTGGACTAATTTTGCTGTTCCCTCCAAATAGAGGATTACTATGAGCCCCACAACTCTTTTAGCAGCACTTTCAAAAGTGTCATACCTACTCTAAACAACAGCGCGTTGGTCTTCATAAATTTGCGCTTTATGGAGTGAGTCATTATGGGGTATGCTTCAGAGTAGAAAATCTCACAAGCGTTCTCAACAGGTTTCACACTTGTGCTATCGTTGACAACTGTGCAAACTGTGGACAAACTAACATTTCCCGTAAGTTGTGTCACCAGGTCGCTTTCGCGTGTGGATGCGAGTCGTTCAGTAATGTCATTGTGATGGGCAGCAACAATCTGATGGCGTATTGGCGTGGGTCTGCACCCATACAAGATAAAAAAGTGCGTGCAAAAACGCATTTAAAATTAGCAAATGTTGTACCACATGTTTGTTGTAGTCAAGGGAAGGAATGCGGGATTTTGAATTTCCATCACAGCAATGAGGCGCATCACTGAAGATCTAACACAAGTGCATACTTCGAGCTGAGTTCTTAATTTTGAAACGGACTTACTGAGCAGCCTACGGAAATATAGAAATCACAATGAACTTTGAGTGATATTCAATTTATCTCACCTAACCCACAGACTACTCACCAGTAGTAGTGGTATTCGCAGGCAGTTTCCAACAGAAGATGGGGGTAAAAACGGTGAACCAATCAACGTCACATCATTCTCTAACATTTGCTGATGTGTATCAACACGTATGCCAGCGAGCTGGGAGAAGTGTAAGGCCGTGCGGATCTAGACAACCGCTTTTCTGAGAGGTTTTACTATTGAAAGGAGATCTTTGATGAAAAACGATTTCACCCCTCAGGAATGGTTTATTCCTCTCTTGTCTTCTGAGAGGTTCACTTTGTATCATGAAGAAATTCAAACTCAGAGGCGAGTTCTGTCAACATGTATGTTTGTGAAGGGAGGAAAGTTGACATTGCAACGATAGCTGTTGCCTATCGATCGTGAGGTTGCACGAAAGAGAGTGTCATCCAAAAAACCAGTACACTGTTAGACTGATTGGTTGTCTGTCGGTTTGCCTGCAGGTATCTGTTGTTATGTGGGTGTCTCAATTTTTCCGCCGACACTTCTTCAAGTGTTCTATACAAACAGTCAGTATCACGGACAGCCGGAAGTTTGTTTGACATATGCTTCAGTCCACTGAACGTATATAGACACCGATCACCCCTTAGATTCTAAAACATTCTGTCAGCATGCGTCACCACTGTAGTTCGCATAACTATTTGCTAGATCACACCGACGTGTTAACCTATTTCAAGCGGTGCATAGGTACTGCTTTTTATAAGTGTCGTACTCCTCATTTCCTATCGGCCAAAAGTGTGTATATTTGCGGTTGACCTGTGATGGTTTATTTGCCAACAGTTTGCCCTACTGTTCTGATATGTAATAAGATTGTGAGTTCGCCATCCCAGCATGCGTATTGTTGACGAGACCTAACAAAGGAGAGGGAAATCCCCACCGCTTTGTTGGTGATCACTGTGAGTAAATATTTCTGCGAACCTTTCTCAGCATCTTATAAGGCCGACGCCTATCCATAGTGACTAGGAGAATTCATCTTATGGAAAAAGCAATTGAAACCAATCAGAAAAATAAAATTTCAAATAGTTTTCATCAGAGTTGTTTCCTTAACTGGCACTTTTGACATTGGGATAAAAACTAACATTTTTACGCATTTGGGCAGAAAAATTTCAAGGAAATCGTCTCACTATCCGCTCGTCCCCTCGATCGTGTGTTTTCAATCTGTTTGTGAGCTAGGTGAATACAATTTCACAAATGGAGTTGCTCAAACCGGTCTGTAAAAATGGTTGAACGTTAACCCACAGTTTTCACCTATTCCCCATAGTTTCATCTCAAAAGTCGTTCAGGCTAATTCAGCTAAGTGCAGTATCTCAAATTAAAATATAAAACCTTTCGAAGTCATCAATTATCGACTAATCATACCTAATTTACTGACACTTTGATTTATGCCCCTCAACACTACTACCACAGGTATGTGCCCCTAGGTTAGTACGCTCGTCCGTTTCTCTTGACTACGTGACCGGTGGCTGCTTTGAACTGGACTCCAATTTGCAAAACCCATCTGCCCATTCTGCTTCGATGTCTATATGTCAGGATATACCAAAAAGTGCAAACGTAATCGATCTACGGCACTGTACGATTGGTGCAACAGTGGGTCGCCATCCAGGTGCTCCAGATGAGTTGTTTATGGGAGGACCATACTTTTATTATGGCAAAGGTGAGTCCAAATTATGAACTGGACATTTTTGCACTCTATTATTCATCTGATATAGACCGCAAAATCGAGTGTGGTGTAACTCAGCAAGAGCAGAATATTAATTTTTACTTACTGATTGAGTTATTTGTGAAAGAGCTCAATTCAGTGGATCGATCCAGTGATAAATATATTCATTTAACCATCATCAAGAGGATATCAAGAGGTTTGTTATCAGCACAAAAATCCCCACAAGAGTGTTAGCTTGTTGTGGCTAGTCTACAGGTTCCGGTGGATGCTTAGATTCGAAACCTTCAAGCTTCAGCAGTGGTGCATAAATCCAGCGTTCGAGAGCCGCGATTGTAAAAACGAATTCTTACTCTACAACCGATCTCCAGCAACAAGGGGATACACAAATATTCAACAAATGTATGGGTTACGTAGCCAGTCTATTAAATCAACAGAGGAGATCAAAAGAACTCTTTTAAGTCTTAGTACCTCAAGTGATAAGGGATGATGCCCTCATTTTTGGCTCGTCAGTGGGATTATGGAATAAATTCCAAAAACAACTAATGTAGATGTCCGTACAGTATTGCTGCCGAAAAGCAAGGGCTTCTGTAAAGAAATTTGTCAAGCAATTTGCAAAACCTACATTGTTCCCGGTATTTTCTTTCACAGTTTCCAGAATCCACTGCTCATATTTGGCATTTTTACATTTTACGTGAAACGTACCTGGCAGCGAAGGCTTAGCACATCGAAAGACTTTGAATACATCATCGATCTGAGCAAACGTTACTTCACTGGTTCAGTGCACACCACCAGATTCGTAACAAGCTTAATCACATAAGTTGAACAACACTCACAGCTGATCGCAGTTGTTACACTTTCATAGACATTTCAGTCAGCTGCTTTAGAAATGAGGCATTCCAGTTGGATTATGTTTTAGTTAGAGCTCATCATTAGTGAACACACTTGTCTCAGCAGGGTGATGCGTTCATGAGACGGAATTGGCGGTCACTGCACCATTGACCTCAGGTTAGGAACCACTGAATTCTCATGTGCAAACTCCCAGTCACATCAGCTTGTGAGTAGCGACCTTGTGCTATATTTTTGCACTGAAGTAATTTTACAACATTTACACCATAGTTTACATGCTTTGCATAGAAGAAGAAAGTAGAGAGTAATACCGTTTCAACTTGCTCTGATTTCTAGGGATGGGAGTCATTCTTGACACACAAAAATTCACGCACTCACAAACCTCTACGGAAGGAGTGTTGCCGAACACGCTTATCGGTAAGTTTTTTAGACTTTTCTAAACGTCAACAGCAATATATCGAGCGTTGATAAAAATTACGAAATGTTCGATGTTTCTTGTATTTCAGAACTCAGATTTACAGTGAGACAGAGCTTTACATTGACAAATTGATGGAAACTTACTGCGCTCATCAGAAGTTTAAATTGACAGCCAGCCTAATAGTTGGCAGTTCTGTTAATTGACAGCAACCTGTAAACAGATCATACAAACAACCTTAAGCCGATATGTTGTGCACGTGTCAAAGTATCTAAATACAATTTGCTAAAAACTCAACGACGATAATTGTGCTTATTGGTGTCACAAGCGTTGCACCAGATTATCTATCATCTGTTCAGATTAACTAAATGTTAATCGGTCGTCGACATAACTTTTGTAATATGATAGGAATCATACCTCCGCGGCTAGAGCCTACTCAATATTTAGTAAGAAGTTTGCTTGATGAGATCAGTGAAACTCACATGGTTACTGCGTCTGTTTGCTAGCAGGACTGGCCGAGAAAAAAACGGGCATACTCAGTACGAAACAGGAAAGCTTTCTTCCATATGTCGTTTGAGTTTCGCAACGTCATGCGGTACATTTCAACAAGCTCACAAATACAATCAATCGTCTCGTGCAGCAGGGCATTTGTGAAAAATGGTTAAATGTCTACAGAGTACATCAGCTCGTTAGCAAGACTAACTTTGTCCAGGTTGGAAGTGGCAACGTAGAGAGATTCACTCAATCAAGACCACATACATAATGCAACTGAACTTTATGTAATTTCCCGAATCAAGGAGCTATTAATGCCTTCAATTAAAGTAGGTCAGCCCGTCGGTAGCAGCTCGCATCTTGTTTACCACTTCACATGTAACTGCAGAAAAGGTTACAAATGCAGAACCAAAGGGTGCTTGATCTCCAGATTGATGGAACACTCACACAAGTCCGTGTGACGTGTGAATATCAATGTTGCTGCAACACTTAAACAGTCAGTTTCCTCAGTCAGTAGACAATTCCTGATCACTGGTCACGCTATCGATACATATTTCACATGCTGATGTGCACTGATTTATCGTAACTGCTGATCTGTGTGCGGGATGAGCGTTGGAGTTGTCCGCTTGTCCTTTATAGATAAATAGCTCGGCTGTTAATGGTCCAACGCGGTAGTTCGTATGCTTACTGTCCCTCAATCAGTTCACCCGGAAAGGACCTCTGAACCTCATATAATGCAGACTGACTGAAACGTGCACATAAAAACCCACAATCTGCACAAGTACTCAGACAAGCCGGTCGAATCCGATAAAGGAAGCACTTCCCACGTTTCGTACACACCTACATGCGCTCGTCAAAAATAGGTCTGTCGCGCCAAGCCAAATAGCTTATCTCTACTGTGATGTATACCGGTACTGACTAAGCAAACATACCTGCATGAGTTGCTAAACCCTGATGGCACAACCGCTTGCTGTTTAAAGTGCCCGAAACAAGTTCTGACAAAATTCGTCGTATGCCGGAATTTTTGAGAGAAATGGCCTGGTATTTACGTCAGTTAGCAATGGAAGTGTGATGAGTGACAAGAAACTCACTGTAGCCTTCCTTATAGCTCTTATTTATTTCCGAAGGAAGATGTGTGTGTCCCATCACCTCTCACACCGCAAAACTGCCAGTCATCAACTTTAAGGATCAGCAAGTGAAGAAGGGGAACACACAACTAATTTTGAAGCACCGTTTGTTCATCTTTAACCAGCAACCTCTTGGAAGCACATCCGGATGATGGCGCTGAGAAATAGAAAACCTATCCAGCCACCAGTTCAAATCCGCGTTGATCAAATGGATTTAATGGTTCGAAGTCCAAATGAAGCCAACAAGATTAATTAGGGTCACCGGCTTTGTCCAGAAGTAACTTTGTAGTGGTTCAGTTGAATGGGTTACAACTTCTTTACAAGGTAGGTTTCTCGGAATACAGGTTTTATCTTTTTTGTACTTTCGTACAGATATGATTTATGAACACACGCTTTCATGACGAGAGGCAGCGGCGTTCCATAAATAGCATTACTAGCAGCTGTTTTTCAATTATGGAATGACAGGCGGACAGATTAATCAGTTTTGTAATTCTTGATGAGAACACCGCAGTTGTGTTTAACACCATCATTTTACCAGTAATTACAGTGAACAAAACGAGTGCCATATTCTTCTACCAACACAAACTTGAATCACATGGCGTACTTGAGAACCACCAATATTCGTGATGGTCGGTTTGTAGACTATCACACAGAGACTTAGTGAAACCTCGGCTAAGATTCTGGATGCACATGTTCCATCTGGCTTGACTGTTATCCACGGCAGCCACAAGAACTGAACAAACTACTTTCATTAACACTGAGTTGATCACATGTTCGGACTCTGATCACTCCGGTGGCTGCTAACACCTGTTGTCTAATCATTTGTGCTCATCGGCTGGAACCCTGTTCGTGACGGAAACGTATGATCAGCCAGCGCGTTTGGGCTATCGACCGAATTGACCAATTCAATCGTGACAGAGGACGGAACATACTGTTTGAAAACTGCAAGCAAAGCCACTTTGTCCAACCAACCTATTCCACGGTACACCAGCAGAAGAACGAGCCCACGAACACCAAGAAGCTGGGGCTACACAATTTGTACTTCTAGCTCACTTTGAGAAGATGTGACAAAATGAATCGATCATGTAGCGACACTCCAAGAAGTATGAGTTTAAGTGTCTATCGGTGCCGGTGACTGACTATTTCCTTCTCATTATCGATCAGGTGACGTAGTCCTCCTTTGACCGAGTTCCGTAACACAAAACTATCAAGATAGTTGTTCTTTGGAAAAATATTTTGGGTAGAATTTCAGTTTCGTTTTGGTGAGTCTACAAAATACACTACAATTACATACCTCGGAAAACAGCGGACACTGCTGTCTGTTTGCTTGGTGGACGAAAAGATTATGAGAACGGGCGTGTCGCCTGGGTTCTGCTGCTTCTGGGCATACCCAACTTCAAAATATATCACCAGGACATTTTCTGTGAACAGTAGCGACAAACTAAGAATGACATCGTGTGGTTGTGCAGTATTCGTTGAAAGCATATGGCCTTGATAGTGTTACAAAATGGTCACCTACCAAATACTATTTTCCAATTATTGTGCCATCTCTAGTAGGCTTCAGCTACCTGCCAGGCGTACACAGGCTAGCAGCAAGAGTAGCACAAAAATGAAAGAGAGAACAGTGGGTCAGTCAGGGGAATATAAGGATTGTATTCTTTACTATGTCCGAAATTCCCTGCCGATTGTGCTGTACGCTGAGTTAACTTTCGCTACATTCATAACAAACTGCAGATCGATGACTGTAACGGAAGAAGAAATAAAAGTGAATGTGGGTCCACCTGCAGGCATAAAAACAGCTGAATGGTACTGTTTGTGTTAGCATGAAAAATGTCACTTATAAAGTATTCTCGCACCCACAAAGCCAGCCGGGTCGTATCAGCCACATGAAGTGCAAATTGTACCAGCACCTTCGAATCTAGAATGCAGAAACAAGGTTTCATCACGCGTTCACGCGTACACACCTGCAGATATCGTTCACCTAGATCCATCAACGGGATTTACCTCATTTATTGACTTACAGGTCTTCAGCCCAGCACCGATTCTGCTGCAAGCCACAACTCTTGTTCAGTCGACTGTTCTCAAGTGTGTAAAGTATTTGGCACTGGGTCACTAACAGGTGTTGCATACCTCCAGTTTTGAGCTGGAAAACTTCCTCCGTGCTCTTCTCTTCGTCAGGAGAAGGCAGTGAGCAGGTAACTATTCCACGGCCCACATTCGATAGACCACAGTGTGTCAAATTCACTGTTAATATTCTTCTTACCATAATGGAGGAGAATACGGTCCGATAAACAAGGCATCTTTGGCAGCGTAATGGTGATGGCTTACCGGTCAACCTATTGGGCCAATACTAACCACTGATCGTTTGTGTGTCAAGTACCGTCTGGGTCTCTCATGTTTGTACAACTGACACATGTTAACCGCAATAACATAGTTCCTACCGAAGCAGACGTGTTCGTAGTGTAATCATAGTACATCTCAGGACTGAGAACTGTGAAAAATGTTGCTTTGACTGTTGTAATAACGGGTTTTTATTTCGAGGGTCTGACTACCATTGCAATAAAGTCTGTGAGTTATTTAATCACATCTAGCTACATTAGTCAAGTTACTCAATTTTTGAGCAGTTGAATTTAAACTCTGAAAAACTCTGAGTTCCAGATAATGTGAGTACGTGTGAGTTGAACAAGATTGACTGGTGAATGAGTTCTCTTGCTTTAACAATTCCACTCTGAGAATGAAAGTTCTAAATTTCTATGAACTTTATTTTCAAGAAATAAAAATGAATATCAAGTTGAAAATATTTTTTAACACAGCAATTATTAGGCCGTGAAATATATTCTTTATAACTCGTGCCGTTCCACGTGCTGTCTGCAAGTAAACCTATAAAACAACATTCGATAAACTACTAGCAGGGTACACACCGATAGTCTGGGTGATCGTTTGTTCCAGATTATTACATGCAGTATACCCTATTGGAATTGACCAACCTATAGCCACGGTGTTTGCTTGAAAACGTAGTTTGTCCTGGTGAATTAAAACCAAACGCTCAAAACCAGGTATTGTGAATGGAAATGTAGAATCCGTTTAATTCAAACCCAACTTATATTCCGTATGTCAGCCAGTATACACTGCATTAATCATTATGAATGTTTATTTTATTGCGGTTATCGTGAATAACTGTTAACTGTGAACCCCACTGCTGATTTTAATCAATAATACCTGCGAGACTGTTATCATCTGCCTGCCTTAGTTCAACCAGTTGTCTACCAATTTCTTCCAGGTTCTTCTCTTGATATTTCGGACCGAATTTTTGCTTCCCGTTCCGGATCCGATCGCCAAGTTTATGCGGCCTACGGCGGTCCTGGAGTACCCGTTATTGACAACACTTCCGAAAAGGTTGGAACAGGTACTGTGCTATTTTTCCCGAACTCCAAGGACACCGAAGAGATGGGCATTCGTCCTGTGCTCCGGGTTGATGGTCAGAAGTTCGGTAGTCGATTTGGCCATTCCTTGATCCTTGTGGACATAAATGGAGACAAGTAGGTAAACGTATGTGATTCGGCAAGGCTAGTTCTATAAGAATACACACTAGACAATTCAGGTTTGTTCGTGTTGAATGGAGCTATGAGAGGACAATATGGTTTCTGTTATATATACTTTTTTTCAGTATGGTCAGAAAAGTGTGATTTTGATAGCCATGTGAAAAGTTGGTAACCACACTAGTTCTTCTATGAAAACTATGCAACTATTCATAGTCCGTTGAGTTTTTGAGAGATATCTCACTTGAACTTACACAAACCCTCCGTTCCCATCGCTATTATTGGTCCACTCACATATGTAAATATTTGAGGGAAATTCCGCCTCACAAGTGCGTAAGCGTACGCATCGGAAACAGTAATGTCCTGCACAATATGCACCAGTTTCGGCTAGTTATCTCTATCTCTTTTGAATTGCTTTTGATCGTTCCTCTAGCGAAATCTTTTACGGGTTTAGATAACCTAATGCACAATGCACGTGTCTTTGGAACGAGTTTCTGAAAACTACTTGTGGGCACCCAAGTACCACCTTCATTCAGAAAGTTTTTCTTTCGACTCATTAGACGGCAAGATGTGTACAGTCTGTAAATTAAGTGTCCATGAAAGAGGTTGAACAGGTGACATTGGAGCGTTTGAGCACACTCCGAGACTGTGCAATTATGACTGCTGGTGAGAAGTAAGCATATTTATCTTTCAAGCTGTACATCACTCGCTCTGTTTGTAGCCTTTACACTCGGGTAAACCGCCCATCTAGCCTCTTTTTAAGAGAATCAAAAGGTCCGAGTGGTTCTCTCATCAGAGCTGATGCGCGGCATGTAATTTTGTAATGGCCACGATAAGGACTGGTTTCATACGAAATGAAAATCGCTTATAGCTGATCACAGCCGTCGCATTGCCATAGACCTTCCAGTTAGCCAGTTTCGAAATGGCATCACACTCGAGTTAATCAGCAGTGCATATCCTTGCGACGGCCGGCAGCCAGAACTCTGATCACGCCATCTTGTCGATTGCTATGTCGCTGACTTTGTTTTAAGTAAAAACAAATTGTCCCATGCAAACAAAGCCGCATCCGCGTGTGAACAGTACTCTTTTTAACAGGGTGAGCAGTAAATTTCCTCTCAACCGCAGTCGATGACCCCAGGATAAGGACTACAATCCAAGTTAAGTTCAGAGAAGTCATTAAACTTTAGGGCATCGCTTTGATCACCACTGAGACATTGAGAATTCTGGTTTTATGTAAGCCAAATATCACTCACAATTGAACACAATTGTCTTATTCTCATAGAAGTTTCACAAGCCCCTTTCGTGACGAAGTGTTAGACCGGAGTTTCTTCAGAAGGGCAGTTAGACTTGACTGAAGCTCTGGGAATTGGATCGAGATTTGGAATGGTCAGTTTGTGAATAAAACTTGTTCCGAAATTCGTCAAGGACAAACATGCGCAAAAGAAAACGAAACAATTGTGTGATGGTCGGCAAAACTTTGGGCGGTTTGTGCGATCGTGGGATGATGCCAGTATAATCAGCTTCGCAGCAAACTCATGTATCATGAAGACGACTGTTGCGAAAAATGTTGTTCAACAGGCACGGTCGAATCATGGTATATCTCTTCTTCGTATAAGAGAGAAAATAACATTTTAACTTTTAAACCATCAGTTACTTTACTGACTGCTGGGTAGTCTTAATTCTCAACAAGAATGGACTCGTGAAATTGTGGCAAAAGAAGACTTGAAAAAGTGGTCGTCAAGTTCACTTGAGAAAGCTACCATCGTAAATGTAGGATAGTACAATGACTGATCGATTAGAGTAACCTCTCCGCCGGAAGAAAACAAAAACGGTTGGGAAGGGTCAGGCAGACAAGTTAAAAACAAGTGTCGTTAGTTCATTAACGGCAATCATTATGAAAACTATGGAAGAATGTTTTGTACTGTGATATCCACTAATTTAATGTGCAGTCTATGATCCAACTAAAACTTGTGTTAGAGGAGATCAACAATTATCATCTATTGAAAGGCTGATGACGTTTTTGGTCAGGGAGTACATAAATTAAAATGTGATGGATTTGCAATGTCATCTCAAGTAAGTGACGTAGTAAAAAGGTAACTTCGCGGTTGAACGCAACATCAATCACGGTTTACCACTCTACAGAAGTCAAACGGAAATAACAAGAACAGCTTGATAACGGTGATTTTTAAGGATCGGATGCCAGTTTGATCTTCTTAAAAACCTCTGATGTACAGGCTACCGAAAGAACATGGTTCGATTTTTCTAAAGTATACGTCAAGTCTCTGTTTGACGTCAGCGACTGATCACGTTGGCATGACGGTCTTTTTTAGGTCACTTCAGATTAGACGCTCGTAAGCCAAATGGACACTGTCTGTTAGCCAGGCCGCTTAGCCGATTTCAGTGCATCTTCGCGCTCATAAACAAACCGACGTGAACGGTTACTTCTTTGTTTAAACAAAACAAGCACAGATAGTTTTAGTGGAAGATCAGAAGGGCAACCCCTGGCGTTAAGAGCTTATCCAGCTCCATGAAAATAGTTTGGTAGAGTTGATGTCAAAACCTTGTCGAGTTATCCTCGAAGCGACAATGTTGGCAAACGGAAAGTTGGTTACGATGGTAAATAGTGACAAGCTTAATAACCTACAGGAGACCGGTTGCGAAAAACCTGGACTCCGATTGAGACCGGACCGGAGGCAGGGACATCATACTCAGATGCAACAAATCATCTGCCATTTGAACTATGAAGCCATGCCAGGAACTCACGAAAGTTACATTTCGTCCTAGGTCCCCGCACAACCCACTGTGCCACATGGAATCCACCGAGTAACTCATCATGAATTCTCAACCAGCGGCGGTGTTGACGGTTTCCAGCATGTAGTGAAGTGAGTGAAGGATGAATTTCAATAAAAACGGGCTTCTGGTGAGACTGAAGTGCATTACGGAGACACAGCAAATCGCTCAGACCGATCGCTCGAAAACACCAAGCAGTGATATTGACATTTCTGTTTTCAAGGGGCTACTCGATACAGCATTGGTGTAATTGTATTCCTAAAAATAACAGTCCAAACGACAATTGGAGGACCCTATCTCAATGACTTAGAATGTATGGGTCTTTCTACAGCTCGGTTGTCTCTGTTACACTGTCCATTACCCCCAAAACTTTGGCACAACGCTTAAACTTCGAACAGTACGTCAATCTGTCAGACGTATTTTATATCTGCAGTGAAAAGCTATTCGATTCGCTGCTCATTTAAATCTCGACGTAATAGACAAACTAGCAACGAACCAATCCAACAGAGCTTTAGGGTATGGCATCAGGATTGTTATACCCGGATTTCCCTCCAGTTTTTGCCCTGTATTGAGCCAATCAGATTACAGCTTGTAACGTTGTACGTGTTACTGATGTCAGTCATTGGCAGACCCTGAGTTCTTTTAGAGCGATGTACACTTGTACATGTCTTTTCCTGTCCCATGAATAACAACTGCCTCCAGAAGCAAGTCCCGGGTCTTCCCCCTGTTACTTAAGTGGTAGAATTTGACTCGACTACTATTCTTAATACTGTTCAAAGACCTTGGTTACTCAGGGTGCACTAGCCCTCCTAATTTAAATTGTCCCGGTATCACCGTCGTGTTTCTACACCGGTTTTCGAAGAAGTAATGCCATTTGGGAAAAAACCGATAAGTTTGACTGGTATTATCCTGTGTCCAGCATGACTGACACTAAGCAGATCATACTAGCTTAACGTGGCCAAGAATGGAACCAGATTGAGCTATTGAAGTCACCGTAATGTCTGCGGGATCACGCTAACATGTCTTCAAAAGCTCCAACCAAATTCAGGTTGACTGCGGTATCCAGATCGGAAGAGAGATAGGTACTCCAGACATGACACACAACATAAAATTAGTTGTGCACAGTGAATATTTGCTGACATGAACAGGTTAGAACACTTACCAGATTGAATCTTTGCACTATGTTGGGGCTCCGGTGCTATATCTCTGGTTTTACCCCCTGGCCTAGGGCACTAGAATGATCCATCCGAGGTAAACCATTTTAGAGGCAGGGTAATATTGGAGGAGCTCTCAGGGTATCTGAAACTGATAGAGTTACGGAAAAGTGACTTCGAAACATTTTAGAATGGAAATGAGAAAGACGAACATAGCTCTAGATCAAGAAGGCATGCTATGTTTTAGGGTAGTGTGTTAAAACGATTAACGATATTATGTGACTATAATACAATTAGCTCGCCTGGATCCCTGTTTTTACTTAAAGCGTTCGTTATTGAACATGATAATTTAATTTCGGATTACTTGTTCGTCAGTGTGAACGCAAAAACAACGGCAATGAAACCGGTCTGTTAGAAAAGTAAATAGGAGGTGGGGCGAAATGAAAATAGGTGTCATGCTATTCAGCAACTACTTCCAGTAAAATTTACTCACCGGATGAGTACATACAATCCATGTTCCTTTTGTTAAAAATGTCGAAGGAGCAGATAACTTTCGCCACTGTGATCCGCGGAGACAGGATTGAGACGATATTCCCTCGAACTAGATATGCACATCAGTTTACATAAAAGAAGCGGCCCTGCACTCACTTGTTGCGCACAAGAAAGATTTGTTAAAGCTTTCTAACATACAATCAATAACTGAATACATAATTTGAAGTACAGGGTTAATTGCAGTATTGTTATGGACAAATTGCATGATGGTGTGACGGAACTTAACTGACATCAACGACTAGTTTTGAGGCATTCACAACATCTTCATTAATAGCAGTTGAGACTGTGTAATCTATAGTGTGACGTCGCTCCCTGCACATAAGTCCTGGAATCAAAATGTGAGATCAAAGTAAGCTCACACAAATGCCGATACAATCGAAAAAGGGTAAGTCAAGTATATTGTAAATAGCATCTACAGTTTGGGATCCGCGGTAAAATTGCAACCGGTTTGGGGAGTTGAAATTAGCTGAAACTTGTTGATGGATAGATTGACAAATCAGCAGGCTACAGATTATTTTGTTGGGGCAATGTTTGACCATGGGAGCAGCCTACCTACTAGAATGCATTAACCCCGTATGAACTTTTAAACCTTGTAATTCAGTCTACCATTCACACTTGATTAAATGCGGTCTTTATTCTTGTGTTTGTGCAACTTAGCGATGATCTGTCGCCCTCAGATGCGTTTCATGTGTGAGGTTTTGTTTGGTCTAAATAAAACGCTTCACAATAAATACAGCTGATGTGATTCTACAAAATTCCACTAGCGGACATCGCCGTTGGTCAGTCTGGGGTTGTGTGTAATATGTGGATTCCCAATATGTAGCAGAAGCCTTATGTCGAAGACCACCATCCTTCTGGCAACAAATAGGCGGTTAGCCAATATGATGACTCAGAGTGTTCAAATGGGTCTCCTTCCATATTTTTCTCTACTCAGGCAGATTTGTTCACATGATGATTGCTAACCTGGGCTTGCTTCACGCCTGGTTTTACAATGTTTCGAATTTTATCAAATAAATTGCAGCCTGTTTACTAAAGTACGACAAAGCAGACCCACACTGGAAATATCTCATTTTCATCTTGGTATGGTCGAACTGCAATATGTGTTTTGATATATCGCTATGCAGCAAGCAGCTTCCGTCTATTTGGATTTGCGGGGGGGGGAGGCTAATTATGAATCAAAACTGAAATGTGTTAGAAAAAATTGGTGAACTGTCAAACTTTCATCAGTTCACTCCACACTTAAAATAGCTAAGTGTAAGTGAGCTCAGCATGTTGTGAACTCCAACCAGATTGAACATTAGAAACGGGTCATATTAGTACAGTTCACAAGATTTCTAAACAGCAGCATGTACCACTCGAATAAGTCATGCTGTCGCTGTTATTTCTAGCAGACAATGAATGTAGAAGACAATTTTTGTTTCACGTGCCCTTCTATCCATCTTGTATCAGAAGTGAATATACGGTTTAGGCTTATCATTTTAATGCTCAGTGCGCTATAAGTCATGTTATCACCAACCTGTTGAGTACAACTGTGGAATGTGAGAAACAGAGCAGTACAGCTTGATCAGGGCGTCACAAACAAAACAATATCGATTTTATTGCAACATGACACATATGAACGTAGTCTCACGTCAACCTACAACAAGCACATGAATATTTCAAAGTTCGTTCAGTTTGGTCTACACGCAATAAGACATGCACATTCAAGCAGGTAAGGCGGTGGTTTCAGGTGAAGGTCGATTAACTGGCGCAGACATGTATTAAGGTCAGGATTAATCTGTTCTCTCAGATCGATGGGTGCTACTTTTCGCTTTCTGGTAATTATTTTAAAGAACAGTAATCTTCCAAGACGGAGCATTGCTGATTAGTTGGTGCACCGTTATAAATTGGTCCTTCCGCTTGCACAGTTTATTCCCAAATTGATTATCTCTGTAAAAACTATTAATATTATGTATATGCCCACCAACATCAGCTGGGAAGATTTGATTGTCGGCGCACCGTATGAGAAGCTGGAAGCCTTGGCGGGAAGCCAGTCGGAGTACGGAGCTGTCCACGTTTTCTTAAACCTACAAAATAACTTCTCCAGCCCTGTGAACGATTTGTCTGGTGAAAGTCCGTTCGCCTACCAACCGCGGGGTGCACATCAACTCCTCACTCCGTTGGATAAGAATCACGATTGTGGTACAACGCCCATCTCCGCATATGGGTCTACTCTGGTCGAGCTTGGAGATATTAATCACGACGGATTCCAAGGTGAGCAAATGGAAATTTAGGTTTGTCTGGACTATCAGGTTGCTAGTCACTTGTGGCTGAGTATACGGAATGCAGCAAAACATTGGCTAGGGTGATGAAGACTAAGTTGAATTTTTCACACAAGAATTCACCACAGTGGTCCAAATGACAAAAATTCAGGGGACATTAATTCTCAGTAATTTATAGAGGAGGTCTTTACGAATCAGTTCCAAGCAACCCTAAACTAAAACTCGTTTTTAGACAGTAACGTCGACTTATTCGCTATTATCCAATACCAGCTGTCTAGCTGGATTCTAAACTATTGTAAGATAGGGTGTAACTCAAATAACACGTCAGGATCCTCCGAGTTGTTAATACACATGTACACATATACAGGAATTTTAAAGGATGCGCAGAAATAAATGTACCTTGAATATTCAGAAAAGCCGGAAATAAACTATCCCATCAAGAATAGGTGGGCGGACGCGCCACTCAGTTACACATATGCTTGCAGTCCATGAACACTACTTCGGTTTGGTGGTATGCAAACCGTTGGGTAACTTAACAGCAACATTATAGAAAAATTACAAACTATACAATAATCAGCTCGAGAAAAATATCCCAGAGAGTAAAAGCTTTCATACAAGAAGTGACTAAACTGGATAAAAAATCCTCCTCCATTATGTGCCTTCAAATTAGCGCAGAATCTCACAAAAAATTTGCAATAGAAAAGAACCTGATGGCCCCTTCAGAATAAAGTTCAACAGTCACAGTAGAATAAATGCAGCGAGTTCACACGGTGACCTCAGGATGGAGCATTTCAATGCATGAATCAGTCTCTCAGAAATTTTCTTATGTCTAGCTGGCATGCTAGAATCTGACCTTCGCTAGATTTTATAACCTAACTGCGTCACAACAAGACTGGACCTTGACGTGGTGTGACGGCTTGCGCATCTCGATGACCTTTTGGGCTAAACTGGACAGAGTTACTCATACCAGGCAGGCCAACAGGTAGAGGTCTGACAAACCACAGTCTCCTGGTCCTCCAGGTTGGGGGTTGGAAGATGGTTGGCATCTCTTCCTGAAAAACGTACCATTTCTGGTACACCGCCACCCACCCGCTGCCTTGCGGTACAGGCTTTTGAGCCAAAGGCTTTGGTTGAGAACCCTAATCGTTCTCCTGTCTAGGTCTGGGCGTCCTGGCAGTATCTCAGCCCACACACAACCATGAATTCTCACAACATCAGCAATTCCATACTGCATCGGCCGTCTCGTAGTACCAAGCGAGTCGCCCTATTTGCTGCATACAGCAGGGTGGATAGGCGAAAAAATGCTGCTGCTGACACCTCCTCCAGTGTCCTATCAAATTTGGCTTTCAGTCTCCTCCTGATCTCCATTCCTGATAATTACTCCACAGGTCTCACAACAGATATAGCTTATTATAGTAACATTGAGCCGGTAAGTTCCATCTCGTCATTCAGCTTCAAGCCTCCCTCGTCCCTTGCTTAGACCTATAATGCGAGTTAATATAGGCTCTTTCAACGTTCGCACGCTGAAACGGGTAGGTCAGCAGGTCGTTCTTGTGCGAACGTTAAGCACGTTGAATGCCGACGTCTGCTGTATCTCGGAGACTAGAATCCAGAAAAGTAGTCGACGTATGGAACTAACAGCAACCACATTATCCACTCGATGCTGGCTATACACTTTCATTGACTCTACGGCCGCCGTTACCGAGTAAGTTGGTGTAGGCGTAGTTCTCAGCACGATGGCAGCACCCACACCGGTATATTAGAAATTTGTTAAAAGTAGGCTATGTGCCATCCGCTTGACAGGTTCTGCCAATGCCACCTGTAGACCCAATACTTCCGGAAATCTAATCATTCAGTCTGTTTACACTCCTACTGACTGTAGTGACTTCAGCATCGAGGATGTCTTTTACTCGCATCTGGCAGCTCTCCTTCGGTCGACACGTGGCTGGGATATAGTCTTTCTGACCTGAGAAATGAATGCACAGGTCAACCGTCTTGGTGAGGCCGGATCTCCTCTAGGTGACAGGTCCAGGATAGCTTCACATAGATCAGAAAATTGCTGAGAATTGTTGCAGATGTGCGCTGAGCACAAGCTATTTTTAGCCAACACTAGTTTTAGGCATCATGCACGTCATTAATATACTTGGTGTCCGTCTTCTTCGAATCAGGCCTGGTCTCAGATGGACCACATTACCTTTAGTTATAGGTGGCATGGCTCCGTTCAGGACTGTCGTTTACATTGGAACACTTACTTGGACTCAGATCGTGCGTTGGTACTTTGTCCCTTTGTTCTTACTTTTGCTGGGCAACGGCCCCATTGACAGTAACGACTTACTGTTGAGAAATTGGCTATGCGGTTGGTAAACTCTAAGCACCGAACTAGCCTCGAAAGCAGTCTTGGCAGTTCTCACCCTGTAGATCCTAATAGCTGCTGAACCCAAAGCTCAAGCCATTCGGGAAGCAGACACGGTGACATGTGGCACGGGGATACATTGGATCTCGGATTAATTTTTGGAGTTGTTAGAAACCAGACGGAACATTCCTCCTGGAACTTTGCGTGAAAGTCTAGAAGATATATCTGTGGGAAACCGAAACGTGGCATACAGGCTGATCGTGTGGGAAGGTTTAAGAAATGAAAACCGCTTTTGCTGATTCGTGTTAGTGGTCCCAGGTGGACGTCTGTCAGTGATGCTATCAACGATAGAGATAACAAACTCGTCTGTGATGAGTCCAGAAGGTCACAACGGTGGGCGGAAAACTTTGTGGGTCAATTTAGTTAGCCTCCTGCTTCTATCGTGGTGCCGCCACAAGCTTGTAATGCGGCACGCTGGTCTACCCATTTGGGACCACCTAATGAGACTGAGGTTCGTAATCGCACATCGGCTCCCAAACGTAATAGGGGTGCTGGTCCAGATGATCTCGTGTTGACACTTTTCAAAGAAGGTGAGGAGGCGTTGCTAGAGGCCGTCCACCCAGTTGTTTGAACGTACGTGGATGACGGATCCCATCCCTCCGTGTTGGGGTCACGCGATAATATTCTTCCTATTCAAGAAAGGAATCAGGGGCTCTTATGAAATCCAGAGGGAAATTAGCCTGACCCCAGTCATTAGTAAGGTTATGACATCCATTATACTTTTTCGGCTCACTGCAGTTTGCGAAGCAAACCTCAGGCCAGAAAAGGCAGCGTCATATGCACGACAGGCCGAAAATTGCCGCACTACACGAATACAGAGGTGTGTTAGATTCGATGGATAGATCTGCATTTTCACAGTCCTTATGGGCAGGGTTATACTGACTAGGTATTTGGACGTACTGTCAGCGCTCTACTGTTATACTTCAGCTCAGGTTAGGGTTTACAGTGACCTGTCTTTCAGTTTCAGCACCTTGGGGACGTACATCAAGGCTATCCAGTTTTCACCATTTCTGTTTAATTTTTTGATGGACGAAATAATGAAGGATCTTCCCCGGCACTCATAAGTTGCTGGCGTGAACTTCTTACTTGGTGATAAACTGATTGATCCTGATTATGCTGACGACAATGTGTTGCTGTCTGACAACTTTCTAGCAGCACATACATTGCTAGACACCATTTCACGTTCTGCTAAATACTTTGGAATGCGCTTTGTAGGTTCAAAACGCGAAGTGTTCCTGCAAGATTGTTGAGATTATGTAGATTTATTGTTACCTAATGTGGTCATGGATTTTGTTGACCGGGTTTTATATAGGGAGCCGAATTAGTGACAGTAGAGTTGTAGGGAATGAAATAGAGGCGCTTGTCTGTAAGGCTAGGGAAGTATTCACCAACATGGATCATCTCTGGCGACAGAGTGGTATCTCTGTGATGCTTAAGGGTCACGTATATAAGGCGACAGTGAGGACCTTATTACTTTACGGTAACGAAACTTGGTCGGTCAGAGTGGACCATGTGAACCGTCTCCAGGTATTTGAACACAGATGTCTATGGTCAGTCACTCGTATCGAGCAAGTAAGTAGCGAAGAGATTGGGAAGCGCGTATTTGATACCGATTATCAGGCGGATTATTTTGTTAAATCTCTTCATTTTCACAGGCATAGATTGTTAGGTCATGTATTACGGATGCCAGCTAGTAGCCTGCTACACCGAGCACTCTTTGATGACATTGCGGCCGACTGGCACAAGGCGCGGGTTGGACAGATGATGAACTGCCTTAGAGAAATGAAGTGGTTTACGAAGGCGTTGGTCCCTGTTGATCGGGTTCCTCTCCCGGGCTGGGGCCCTCGCGACTCAAAGTCGATGGCTGGAGACTGTGGGTGAGATGGCGGCTAATTGAGCTCAGTGGCGCGAATGTTGTCGTTGTTTAGCCAAGTTGTCTGTGAAGTGAGTGGATTTAATGAAGCGGGGCACTGAAATCTGTAAGAAAGCTGCCTTGTTGATGACACCTTACTTTCACTTACAGTTTGGTTGTTTGTTTTCACGTTGTAGGCATCTCGATGATGAATGTTTGAATAGCTAGTTTTAAGTAATCAGGTTCCTTCCCCCATCCTTTGTTCTTCTCCCTTTCCGTACAGGGTTTGACTTTTTCTACTGCATGGCTGTGTGGCAATCAAGCATCAGTGAGAACCACGGGTGTGTTGCTTTCTCTGATGATGACGATGCTGATGATGGTGATTATGACAGTGATAATGATATGACCCAGCTTGAGTCGTGCGTGACGATAATTTAGTTCTCCACTCACCGCCAAGACAAGTTCCACAGAACGATCACTGGAACGCACAAGTGCTGGAATTTCGGCATCGCCCATCATAAATTTGGCAGCCCAGACAACATTGAAGATCTAGTATCGAGAGCTAAGAATCCATAATTTACTAAGGTGACATGCATGCAATATGAGCTGAAGGTAGTCGGTCGAAAAGTCAGAACAAATAAGCTAAACCCGCAATTTTGGAGCTCGTGTGCACGATAGCTGACCGAACGGCTTTCCCTAAAATACACTGCTTATACTCATGTTGGCTTAATTTAACCAGTCATGAACCCGTTCAAAACTTTAGTAACATTGTTCTGTTACCAGGTGAGGGTTCCTGGTTTTAAACACATTTTGAATTTCATCCAGACTTAGACAGCTTTACATTATCTTAGCCTGCATGAATATTCAGAGTTGTGAGGCAAGAACCGCTAGATGGTGTATAGTTATTAGGTTGACTGACGTACAGTTTTTATTAACATTTTTCTTCCTAAGTGATCCCGAATTAACTTTCGATGACTGCTGAATCTCTAGAATAATCTGTGGACTAAGATTACACGAAAGAGGCTTCTAGTACAAGGGCAACCGTGCTGAGTGGTAGAACTGCATAAACACAACCAGCATTACAGTTAATAGGCCTGTCATGCCATCAAAAACGTAAAACAAACTCTTTCAGGAAAAAGGGTTTGCAAAGTAAGGTCATCCCTACTGACTTATAGAAAAAAATTCTTGGTGAAAAAAGGAATACTCCCCAACTTTAATTTGTCTGGTAGTGTTAATTCCGGCCAACCTTAGATTGGGTTTACTTCACATATTCGCCGTAGTCAGCTGCAACGTATACATAAGCTTATTCAGTCAACCCGGTATGATTGTCACCTTTGGTCATTTCATTAAACATTCAATACAAAATCTATCCAACTTCTAGTACTAGCGACAGAAGAGACGAACGTTGATGCATCTTATCTGGGTACCAGTATTCCACACTGCACAATCTGTTGATTTGTCCAAAAACGAATTTCACGGTAGATAAATGTAGAAGAACGGACTCATCCGAATCTGCTTGAAGAAGTGTGAGAAGTCTTCCTATCAACAAATAATTCTTTAGCGTTGTTCGTAGGACGGAATCCTGAACAACTGTTTTCCTCGACTGCCTTCTTTCTTTCAAATGTAAGAATTCGGCTTCCGGTGAAGTACACGCTGTATAAGACCATCCAAAATACTGACTTTTCTATTGTGTGCTAGTAGGTATGTCAGATACAGGCGCACGTAGTTAATATATGTATGGGACTGCAAAACATTTCAAACACTGATTCCTTAAGTGTTTCTCACAATTGTCTTATGCTGTCCGTGGACATTCATAAAGAGGCTACACAAAAGAGAATAACGTATTGTTGAAGAAACACGTTCAACTCTCATTCACTGTGTGAATCCACATTGGCCCACTGGTAACAGCAACAACTGCTGAGTGCATCTGCACAGCAAAATTCACGCGAACCGTTTCCATGAGAAAATACATAGTCAGCCTAGCAAGACTCGATATAGACTTGAAACGTGAGAAAACGAGTACTGAGAAAACGTGCCCACCGTTAACGATAAAATTGAAAAAAAATCAATTGATAACCTTCACAAATCGTTTTGCAAATTGGGAATAAGTCGTTCACAGAAAGATAGTAATCAGGACAGCATAAAGATCAATACTGAATTTGACCACTTATTTTGACTGTTTGAGTGCATGACGGAAACCCTCCTGAACACTACATCATGGCCCAACCTCGTTTAACCCCGTGCCTATCAGACGTCATGGTAACCCAGACATTCCATACATCTACTTGCGTGTACTGATGGAATATTCAATTATTCGGATTGGATAAACCGGTCGGTGTTTGCGATAGGCCTTTCAGTATTCACTGATTACTGTAATGAGTATCGGCCCTCCACACCTTCCTTACAAGGTCTTATTGGTTTTTTTAATCCAAAGTTGTACTAAGTTTTGTGTAGCTGGAATTCTTCCCACTTGCGTCATTTACTTGAACATAGAGATAGTTACGAACACTTGAGAGATGCCACGCTATGATCAGCAAATTGTTTGCGTGCGAATAAATATGTCTGCGGCTGGAGAATACTTTTGGAATGTTTTCAAGGGAATACAACTTCTAACAGACCTATTGCGGAAATGAGGCAGTTAGTTTGCTTAAACCCATGGTAGCAACTCCTAATGTCTTAAGAAAGTGAACTCCCAAAATTAGTGCGCGATACATTTGTGCTGTGTAGACTGAAGCAGAGTTACACACAGTGTCACCTAAGAAGTGCTGACAGGACCAGTGATCAACAATTATCAAAAACACGTAACAAATGGCTACCGAGGGGATAGTAGAAACGGTAAATGGTTTTATTCACTTCGAAAGAGTAAAGACACCACCATCAAGTTTAGGCAAAATTGTGATAAATCTGGACGATGAAAGTGTGGTTATCTTCTAAGGGCGGGATGAAATTTAATTTCAATAGCAGAAGTTATTTCAGAGCAGATTCTGCCTATGGGATTTTGGTTGGGCCCGGTCTGTTTTAGATCAGTCAGTAAGCAGTGTCTCAGAACAATACAAGCATCATGTAAAAGATATATATTGCACGATATAAAAGGACGAACACCAAATTACTCGCACATCTGCCCTCTTAACATGTGTTCATTCTTCTTCCGGGAATAAAAGCTTTTTGAAGTTAACTACTATTAAACTGCTCGTTTCAAACATGCGGTTTGCTCGTAATTATGGTGAGAGCTGAACAACGCATGAGATTCAACAGATACAAGCATAACTTAAACGGGCTTTTTGAAGGTTATATCGTAAACAAATTTGGGGCACGTTTTCGAAGAATGCCGAAAACTACTTGACTGCTGACCCAACTTTTAAAAGCGATGATTTTATGACAATGTTTCGAAATCGATCCACTTGCATATGCGGTTCTGAGCGCTACTCACATTGTCGTTTAAATAAACCTCATGATATTCTACCAATAATACTGCCGATTGGTTACCTGTTGTCACGTATATGTGTACTCGTGCCTGTGTGCTACATGAACACATGGACGCATTTTAACCACATTCTGTAGGTTGGTTTGTTTACCTTTTAACCTGCTGTGCCAGAGGTCCATTGTTTCACAGTTCACCTGTGCAGACAACCATTTTTCAGACTGCAAGAAATGCTGGTGTCCGAACAACTGCTTGTGTTTTAGCACCGCAGCCAAGACAGTGACCAAGGAAGCACAAACAAAATACGTTCCAGCATTAGGACCAGCAGTTAGTCCGATGTCGGTAAAAAGTTAAACCAAGTCAATATGATGAAATTACACTTTGTATTGCTGAAGATTTTTCTTTAATTTCGCGTTATACTCTCGTCGTTTGAATATGTCGAAGGCTAATCAGTAATGAGTACCTCTTGTTACTTATTGTCAGACTTCGCTGTTGGCGCACCGTACGGTGCAGGCGGTGGAATAGTGTTCATTTATCACGGATCAAAAACCGGGCGAATAGGCCTTCCGGCTCAGGTATGCAAACAATCCCCTTGGGCTTCGATTTCACTTCTGTGTGATGCAATAGAAACCAGGTATTTTGATGATATCTTGCAAATTAATTTCCCAAAACTCCCGGTGGGATTTTGTTCACACTGTGGCAGAAAGTGGAATTTGTTTTACAGGCTTGAAACGACAGTTGGTTCAGACATGAGATTCCATATGACGTAGGGTGAATTTCCGCATCTAATGGCGAACATACAATTTACCTAACATAATTTCATCTGATAAAAATGACTGTTCCTGTTTTTATTACATGGTGGCAAGTTTTCCTGTAAATAAAATAAATAAGACCTCAGAATTCTTAGTACCATGACCACTACCCATCGTTAATATGGTTTGCAATAATAACGAAAACCCCCCTCCAAAAGAAAACAAAGTTTACATGGTGTGGATTCGCCAAACGCAAGGGGGCCCAAAACTGTGCCCGCAGTGAATTTGCTTTGTTCTCAGCATTTGATTAAAAAATCTATCCCTGGTTGACTTTTCTGACTTGATTCACTGAGTCGCGTGCTCTCACACGTCAGTGTCGCTACTACTCTCTACTGGACATATCACATTTGATTTACTCGCACTCCAAATTAACTACCAGGTTGCAGGCATTATTGCAGTTTAAACGTCATTCCCCACTTTTTGAAGCTGCACCCTCAATTTTAACTAACGAATAACGACAGCGATCTGCTCATGTGTCCGGAGCATCGGTACTCACTATATCAACTAAGCTTACTTGAGGTGGAATACGGTCGAACAAGGTTAATGCAATCGATCCCGTTCACTCTCTTAAGCGGTCACAATTAACTCGTTGGACAGCTGTTGTGCATGCAACGCGTCTGTAGTAACGCCTACACGCTATGGGCGTAGTAACTTTGCCCATTCAAAGGTAGTGAGTCAGCTGGATTGCAGTGGGCGCGCTATTCAATACCAGTGGGAACGTAATTTAAGATGTAGACGTGGCCAGGCTTAATAAAGCCTCTAACAAAGAGATATTTGAACGGAATACGTAGTTTTGGACAATATATTTAAAAGTGCGATGACTTTGAAAGAAAGACAAATTGGGGAGTTACATAGTTTCCTTTTCTAGCAGAGTTATGAGCAGTCAGTACGAGGCGAGAAAGTATCCCACAGTCAACCATAATAAGGTTTGCTGGAGACAACAGCACCCGTAATACATACTGAGGTATTAAATGTCTGGAAAGCTTCGAGGATGAAATGGAGGTTTTGAAACGATCAGTCGACCCTTAAGGTTCCAGCCCATACGAATGTGGTTCCGGAGGAAAACATCATTAGATTCCACAGCAGAACACAAAATTATGCTGGCGTTTAACTGAATCTGTGACAGCAATTGTCTTTTCAACATGGTCCTCTTCGAAGTTACACTTCACGCTTCAAATACAATTTCATCCGGTCCTGTAACAAGCCTACGAAGTAGTTAGCATTTGGGAACAATTCTTTCTCATTTAGTTAAAATTTCATCAATTTGTCCCTTATTGACTCTCAGTTCGCCAAGTTCAACAAAGCACTTGCGCAATACATAGCTGTTGTTAACTTTGTGAATTTCAACACTAAAATTGATATTCTCATACGATATGCAATAGATTTTGTCTGTCCGCAAAAAGCCCGACAATCAACACGGGTAATCATGATTTCTATTGTCATTTGACTACACTGAACGCAAAGAAAATAGTAGTTGCCTTCCACTCGGCTGAGGAACGTTAATACACATGTTCAACTTATAAAGGTTAATGTCGATCACTGAGTTATTCATCGGTAATCCCGAAATACACCAAACCATGTACTTAAGTAACCGCTTAAACGAGATGACGTTTCACTCTTTTTACGTATTGTAGTTTACATTGTGGCACACATTATTACCAGATGGCTCCAGAGCTATCACTATCTCGATTAATAATTGGGGACAGTTCGAAACTAAACTGAGACTCAGGTACAATTTTGGTATTCCGGATATGATCGTGATATCAGTACTGATCAATATTGGGGACACCGATTATCCCGTCTCACCGTCATGTACCACAAATTGGTTGGAAACTCAGACGGCCAACAACAATTGCGGACGTACACTTCTATTAGCGGCAATCTGTGTGCGTGTCCGTGATTGCGTACAATTCAGTCTGCACTAACAGAATGACTGTGTTAACCCCTTTTGTTGTCAACCCTACATTTCGGCCCTACATGTTGTTGAGCACGCACGGAGTCTGTATGTACGTTCACCTTGCGAAACACCCTACTGGTGTGTGGTGAACGTTGTAGCGCACGTCAGCTTGCTGTCAAAGCCAGAGACATATTTGCAAGTAAAAACAATTCATGAATTTGTCGGCATCAATTAACTGCGCTAATATCAACCAATAGTTAATTTCACTTGAATAGATTAAACTAATTCAACCTGCTGTTCACCCAGAATATTTTTTGTATTTCACAACATACCAAAAATTCACTACGTAAAATGCCCCCAGAACCTCCTGTTGCAGAACGCTCCATTCGAACATTTAACCGCACAGCATGAAAGCACTGTTTTTGGGCTGTCGGCTAATTAGTTAAAAGTACTATCAACAGTCCTAACAGAATAAACGTAAACTAAATCTACTGCTGATCCGCTGTGAACAAGCTGCCAGTCCACAACGGCAATACTAGTGGTGTTACAGTGTTGCTTGGGTTCAAAATACACTGCTAGCCCACGTTTCTCTCGACGACCGTCATTCACGGCAGAACACACTTTGGTACATGTGGTTGGTGTTTACAATTCCGTTCTACTGTGTCGTATATGTCGGCCTCATTGAAAAAACGCAGTGTGAAATCGGAACCCCGCAATTGGCCACATTCTGGGTTGAAAAATGCACTTGTTTGTGCTGCGAATTGCACAAATATGATCGGTATTAAACCAAAAAATGTACGGACGGTTTTATAGTTTGGGTGCCTAACTATCAAGACCTGATGTAATGCCAACAAATAAAACTTACCACAAAAAGTGCACTGATAAATGTGTATTTATTTTCGACTGACATTATTGTTGCGGCTCTTAATAATGCAACCTACTCGTGAGCTTTACAATACCGCACTTTTTGGTAAACAGACTGAGAATAACACAACCTTTCGACCAATTTGTAATACTCAACTTTCCAACCGCCTCGGGTGACCTTCCACAGGAGTGTTGTAATCGAATTTCGATTTCGATTACAACACTCCTGAGGACAGCCACCCGAGATGGTTGAAGCATTAATTATTACAACTCGGTCGTAACGTTGTGTTATTATCAATCTGTTTATCAATAACATGTCAAACACGACGTCCAAACTGTTCAACTTCATTCGTGCTAAATTTGGTGCGGATATTTTATAATACCGCACTTCATTCTCACATGTTCAGATAAAGGTTTTTCATTTCAGATAATTTGCACCGCGAAACTTGCAATCCAAAATACCTTAAGTGGCTTTGGTTTTTCTATGGGACTCAAAGGTCTTGATCTGGATGGTAACGGCTACGCAGATATGGCCATTGGTGCACCGCTATCCGACTCCGTGGTGGTTTTAAGATCCAGACCAATTATAAAGTAAGTTTAAATTCTATCGTTGTAAGACTAACAGGTGAATGGTTACCTTTCAGTAGCCGATCACTGAAGTGCATGACCAAGCAATATGACATTAAGTCTTCTTTTCTCCACCTGAAAACTCCGGCATAACCAGCATTTGTTTTTTCCTAGTTACGTCCCGAGTTATCTCTAATGAATTATATGTTCAATGTGAGTTGTTCAACCGAGAGGGACAATTCCAATACAGTTATCTTGTATATACAGATATAAAACGATCGAGCGCCTACTGGTTACAGTGCCAAGATATGGGAAAATATCCATGAATAGTGACGAACATTTTATTTTCTTCAAAACATGATTGGAAAAGCTACGGTTTTTCTGAGTTTTCATTCTAAATATTCTCAAAAAGCAGCCTTTCTTGTGAAAGGATGAAAATGGAAAGATTTGTGTACATCGCAACAGTGAGAACGGTAAGGTATCGTGATTGTTTGGATAAAGATAGACATAATGAAGTTTGAATAAAATTTGCATACGAAAAGCAGATCGCTGTTCGTACGTATCATCAAACTTGGGAGAAGTGGTACTGTTTTTGAATTGGCAGCACTAAACTGGTGTATTAGTTATGTAGACAAAGCATACCAATTCAAACTATTTGCAAAAAGTCATATTCAACCCTCAGACGGAACCACTGACTCATGAACCTTGGCATTAATGGATTGATGCTGGGTGAAATTATTCAGTCTCTGCGGGGAACTCAGGCTAAGGCGCGTCAAAGTAGAATCATAATACCTAAGTTATTTTACTGAATCATTTTTGAACGCATTAACAACAAGTATCATGACCTCAAACGTAAGATTTCTACACATTCGAATGGAAGCTTTCTGAATATGCCAAAATGGTTAAAGGGGGCAGAAACATATGTCCAAGAATGTGGTTTGATAGGAAGTTTGCATTGCTGAGTGCTATGTGCAGAATTTACAGAAATTTCAAGGTAAGACGTATTGATCGCCAGTTTGTTCGACTTTCAGTAAATTATCAAATGTTTACATGGTTTCAAAGCTGAGCTGGTTAACATTTTAGAAATTAGTGAAGTTTATTCAACTTTGAGTAGTGTACTTACCAGCCCAACTGACAGTTAAAGTTCAGACGTGGACTCGCTTAAGAGAGCCGCATCCGGGGCTACGATACCTAACGCTTTTAACGCAACTTAACAGTTTACTCACGTTCAGAAGCGGAACACACCAAATTTTTAGTGTGGTCAGTATCACCTGTTTTACGCGCTTATCTATAGACCGGATGAAATTCAGCTGATTACCCGGCCAAACTGGAAATGTCCGCCCCATGTACTGGTGATCTGTGTTGACCGCCTTTTTGTACAACGTGGTTGTCTCTACCGTTGCAACTTAGCTTTGGGTACTTTCGTGTTTGGAATTTGGTCCGAAATAGACTTTGTGTGATATAATGGTCTGCTTCCAGTGTATTATGGTTTATACTTGCGAGTTATAAATTACTTGTCATTAAACGAAAACCACGTCAACAGTGAAAACCTCAGAGGGTCAAGTAGGCTTACAGTTTCGCTGGCTGGTGCCACAGTAGCAAATGTTTTTTTCAAGGAAATCGTTGCACTTCAAAATGCTATGCGGTGGCATGAATGCAGTTGCCAATAGAAGTATCAAGCTGGCTTTAGGAGGTCAACTTGTAACTAAGTTTATGTGCGTAAACGTTTTGAGAATATAAAATCCGCCTCTACGGCAACAGACCAGAACTCTGTTTGGAGAAGTATTATACTGAACCCACTTTGAACGAGTTCCGGAAGAGGCGACGGAACAGTTTTCAATCAGAAACTCGTAACAGTGAAATTTGCAAGCAGTTGGTGCCGGAGGCCACCAGCAAAGTAATGGACAACTGTTTCAACCGAGATGGGTCTCATCAACACTATGCACGTTGGAGCATCGAATTCACCGCCCAGGAATAGGCGGGAAGTTTTAGTGCAGACACGATTTCACTAGACCACGAGGTTATGGTCACCAGGGTTGCCGGAAGGTGTATGACTGACTTTCCTTGGCTGGTTGATTTCAGCCTGTGAAAACGAGCAACAGCCAAGGAAAGTAGTTCATGAACCTTGCTGAAACACAAGTGAACGCGGAGCTCTAACCTGATAGATAAATGTCCAGACTGTAATCTGCCATTTATTCACGGGTCGCGGGTTCCATACTCTGGCCTGCGTGTTGTCGATGAAACCCAACTGAGTTAAAAAGGTTGTCCACCACTTCTCTGGTAGTACTTAGGACTAGTTTCTCTGAAAAAGCTTCCCCGACCCTGTCTCGGGCTAACAAAAAACGATTGTATGGATTTCAGCTTGTTAACAAAGGGGAGTACAATAGTTAACGGAGGTAACAGGATGAGTTATATACATGGGCAAAGTTATGTCGTAGTATAGGTACACAATAATTTTGTGTTCCCACATGTTGGGAAAGACTTTCTGTTAAGAGAACTACCAGTGCATCACGTAGAAGTGTGGATTTAATAAACTCTCGTAGTTCCGTTGCAGCCATGTCACAGATACTAACGCGTTCAACAGGTGCATTATCATACCGCGCCGCAGAAAATATTGAGCACTTTATTCCTAATGGTTACGCTGTAGTATGAACCCAAAGTATAATGTACACATCACGAGAATGAAGTATTTGCACAAGTAGACTATTTTCAGTTCAATGCATCTACATATGCTTGCCAAGTAGAATTCATTTGAATCACATGATCATGAGCTATAATAACTGCTTAAAGTGCGCAATCCATATCTTTCATTTAAGGCTCATTACTGAATTGTCTGCCTCGTTGGGCTGCGCTAATATTCCACGATATTACCCAAACTATTATTTGCATATACTGTAAGCGTCAGGAGTACGTGTATGGTAGTATTATGTACCTGGTCGAATAATCCATAATCGTCATGACAGCGAAAATGTGCGAATATAACGCATGAACAAATCCACTCTCATAATATATTTCCTCATTTGTATATTAACTGGAGCACACTCAAGAGGTCATAATCAACCCGACATTGCAGTTAGCAAGCGGGAAATGAAACCCGTAAAACTCAGACTAAGCGATTGATTTTCTCCAAGTTTGTGACACACAAAGCTGGATACTATGGATCAGCTTATGTGGAAATCAGGACAAACAAAGTATCTGACCTCAGTAAAGCGAGAGAGGAGTAACCGAATATTTAAGTGGAAGAAGTTCTTTTGTCGGAGTAGAGAAAATAGGGCACCTATAGGAATTTGTGTCAGCTTTACCGTTTCTTTGGATAAGTTTTACGAACGCTGACTAACACACCCGTAAGCAATAGGGTGAGATGTATTGCTCCAGTGAGCTCATGTATTATATGATAGAATACGCAACCCATTTGATTCATCAAGATTTGGCTTGATTCATCAAGGTGAAGCAGAATCGAGCAATTCATGCATCTGACTAAGCTGTAATTGAATCAACGTGAATATCTCTGGAGTACCTCCGGACAGTTGTATCAGCTTACTACTGCAAACTACATAGTGACACCTAACAGCACAAGAAATATCGAATAGAAACGTGAAACGGTCTACATATCCACTTGTGCATATATGTCTCGAGGAAGTGTAGGACTCTCATAACTAGACTACTGTATAAAATATCAAAATTCCGTAAAAAATTACTCACATCCCAATGAGAATGCGGTGAGCAGCAAGTTTGTTAGTTCAGGTGGTTTTATGAAATAAAGGACAGAAATGTGGACGCTTTTGCACTGAATGGACTAGAACCAACGAGGAATTTGTATGCTTGTAAAAGGCGTGCGTTCTACCGTCTTAGCCGTGAAACCACGCCCGGTGCCTGGAAATTATAACTTACGACTCCATTGGCTAGCAACTCAGACAGACGATTGTGCGGGGGGTCTATGGTAATGACGTCTTATCACAATACCCACCCCAGCTACTGTTGGACTTCAAAATATATTACTAGTGAGTGATATGTGAAGTTAATTTTAACGGGACCCAGATACGAAGATTCCGGTTTTTATGCGGATTTAAAACATCAGTGAAAACCATATGTTCAGAAGGCGGCGTCGAAGAAAAACTCGATAACTTTCGAGGAAGGTCGTCATTTCAAAAATGTGAACCAACGTAATTTGGAAGAATAACTGAACATGCATCTATCAACTGTCGACACGCAAATTACTCAGTGAAAACTGAGTATACACTGTGTTGACAATTTGATCGAATCACTATGAAAATGAATATATAAGTTCTGTAGACAAAGGGCTTGAATTAAAATTCAAAGTGGCATTGTTACTTTTTAAGACGAGTGTAGATTGAATCGGTTCAAACGTCAGAACAAATCGTACAGGCAGTAGCCGTGGCAATCAATAGACATCTACTTACAACTTTGAACGAGTGTACACATCCCTCCTAAAATGAATTCAGACCTACGAATATGTTACATCAAGATGAGATCTGTGAATGTTCCATTCTACATGGACAGTAACTTGTTTTGTACGGTTGCTTTTCATGAATAATCACGAAACCCAAAGTACGAAACTTATGGTCCTATTTTTACCCAAATGTGTGACCGCTGACTAGAATTTCTTGAAGAACTATTTACACTTTTGTACTTTTACAACGTTTACTGATATTGTGCAACGCGTCAAGTGGCAGATATGGATAGATGGAGATTAGGATTTCTTCATCGTCTTCTATGCAGATTGTATAGTTGTAATTAGTCTTGATAACGATTTTTCCTTATTCACTGATCGCAAGACGGTGAAATTTAACGCAAAAATGATTGTCACGGTTGTGCTGAACTGCAATCTCGAAACAAAGTTTCGGGAACATGAGGTCAGCCTGCGGTTTTAGGGATTTATTCCGAATGTTGTGAAGCAAACGTTCCATCTTGTCCACGTGACATTCCCAAAACACGCGAGGCGTCAAGAAGACAGTAAACTTACAGAAAATTTTAAAGCACAACATGGTTTTCCTCGTTTGGTGCTTTATTTCAGGTTCAGTATGAACATGGTAACCGGCGTGAGGGAAGGTGAAGCGAAAGTAGACATACCTGGTGGATTTCATGTTTCTGTTATCACAGCGTAATCAACGAGCGCACCAGCTGTCTGCATCTCACGGAAAGATGACGGTTCTACATTTCATACCTCCTTACTTTGTTGTTTCAAGGTTCGCAAGTGGACTGATAATAATGGTCATGAATATTTAACCACTTGAGACAATTTCCCACAATCGAATTTTGGCACTGTTTAAATCGTGCTTCACGAACAACATATGTACAAATGCCAAGGAGGATGCAACCTTTATCCTACGTCGTTCACGATATTTTCTGGTTTTATAACTTATCTTGAAGAAGTGGTATCATTTTGGTCTGGCTGGAATTGTTTTGACGAAATCTTGCAACCTAACCTATGTATTGGATCTTCTACAATCGTACGCAAAAAGTGGTGGCCCCACTGAAAGATTTTGAAACTGATTTATTCGGACTGTTTTTATCGCTTTTCAGATTTGTCCTCTTTGTAAAGAATTTTCCAGAAAACTCACATACTCTAACACAAAAGTTGGATGATCATTTTGCAGCCGGTTGAATTTTGTAGGGAACTGTTCCCATTGTTTACTACCTCTAATTCCCGTATCCATAGCGGTTCTATATCAGGAGTTTTATTCAACACTGGCTTGTAGGATACACCGGAAGACGTGCTCAGATATTCCCAGTATCCTGGTATCTAACTTTCTCGGCAGTATTCTTAAATATGCTGACTATAGAGATGATATGTCGTTGGTTAGCCTCTCTAACCGTGATATATAAACGTTATTGAAATACTTGAAGGGTTGGGGTAATAAGTAGGGGGCGCTGTTTTCACTCCCAAAGTTCAAAGTATTACAAAGTGATCGGTGTATTTTTTTCTCACGTGATTTTGTAAGCAGTTCACTTGTAGCAAACGTATGCAATGAAATGAAGGATACAATCTCAAGGTCAGAAGGTTATGCATGGGAAATTTGTGAGAACATAAGGGGCATACGTTGTCCCTGACAGTTGTAGCATCTAAACTGAGCCATTCAATCTTCTTGAGATATGTGTGTAATTACAGTTTGCAGTTTACCTTGCTCCGTTACTCACAGGCGTAATTTGTTCTCACCTCACCAAATGTGAATCTCGGTTTCCTAATTTATAAACCCGCATCTAACAAAATGAGTTCGCAAGCAGTGTGGCAGTCACTTAAGTTTGAGTAAACAAGAAGAGGACTCAGTACATTGAACACTGTCTACAATGGCCGTTTATATTACTGAACACCTCTGATGTAAGCTGTCAACGACTGGCTAATATCAACAGGTGGTGTAATCAAGGAGCTACGGACCGTTAATATCCCAAGGTATTTTAACGAACAAATTTCGTGGATTTTACTTGCTTGCCAGATGTAGTGGGCTTAAAAGCTGTCTGTTATGTCAGAGAGCATCAACCAGTCGCTCGCTGGCACTCGTAGCTTCATTATTTAACCTCGTTTCATTTTATATTTACGCTTGTACCTTACAAAACTAAGGCTGGAATTAGTTATCGTTGTTAGGGACAATCATAACAGAGAACAACTGGATATATATACGTTCGGGCAATAGTTATGAGGTGTACGTGCCAGTGTTCGACCGATATTCACACTCAAACCCATCAGAGTTTCGCCCTGCACTCTCATTCAAATCATCCGCAAGCTATTTAAATCTGTGCATTTTCTCCCGAAAGGTTTGACGTACACATAACTTTGGAAGATGGATCAACTGTGATACCCACCAATCTTGACACACTTTCGGACTGTACCGTGGAAGCGTTAACTCTTCCAGGATATAAAGCACGCAAAGTTCGTTGTTTGGATACGAAGATCTTCGTGACGTACACAAGCATCGATGGGTAAGTTTTACGTGCAACTTGGTAAACAGATAAGCAACGAACCAAAGTTATTTGAACAGGAACCAATACGCCTAATGGGCGTTTCGGAAAGTTCTTGACGCTCTGAGGAAATCCCGTTTCTCTTGTCTGCCTAATAGGACTTGGTCACGAGGTTACAGACTGAAAAAACACACAACAATCACTGCTTCTCCGATCGGGATAACCAAGCAATCTCAGCATCACTTTCAAGTGGTTGTTCCCGCATGTCCAAATGCACTGATTCTGCTTTAACAAGCTGTGGGTGTAGGATAAGGCTATTTAACCAGCGACCCGTAGAAGGTTTATTAGCATCCAAGGCTTTTAAGCACAACACCGGACACGCCTGATCCCAAAAGCTTTCCGTTTATCAAGTGTATCGCGAAGAGCTTAAAATTTCGGAAGGTGAACACTAGCACCAAAAGATTTAGGTTCGTTCAAGTAAAAATCATGCCGAAAAAATCAGCACAAATTACCCTGAGTTTCGTAAAGGAATTTGAGGAATTTCTTGCCACGAGTATCTTTTCATAATCTTTTAACCGATTTCACCGTCCCACGTGGAAGTCGGCATACGGGTGTCCGAGGACTGTATAATGAGAGACTCAAGAGCCTCGAATTAACTCGTTCCTAGTAAAACTGACAAAATTAAATCAACGCCAACTAAATAATGGGTACCTGAGAGACGAATCAAGAGAGGTATAATCTCATTCACCTTCACTACATGGTAGTCACTGTTGTATTATCTTGACAAAGGCTACCATAGGGCTCTCGTTTAAATTGACGCTGTACTGCGCGAGGTTATCCGTAGGCATAACTTTTCAGCTGTTGTCCGCTCATTGTGTAGTATACATCTTAGATCTGTGATCATGGCCAACCTCTTTAAGGCATTCAAAGTTGTACTCGACTGTCTTGTAGATGACAATGTACCGGCCTCATGATTCTCCTAGGATACTTTCGAACGAACTCCTAAAGACCGCCGTATATTTGTCTATATATATGTTGGTTGACTTCAGAGTTATGGATGCTGGTAAGTAGAAGTGAGCGCGTACATAGTGTATCAGCTAAATCCCCAAGTTCCGCGCAGTGAACAAAACATTGCTCGGGGAGTTTAAGTTAGCTGCGGAGTCTGAACTGTGAGGCAGTCGACTGTTGTTAACAGAACGATTACTGTGTCCCTTCCGATGCAGCCGGAAAACCAGAGCAAAGGTTATACGCGACAGTCGCTGTGCATTTCAGTATGATAAGTTGGTGCTGACAAAAGTGAGGTCCATATCGTAGCTGTCGACGAGGCCATCTCCTAAGAATGTGCTCTGTGGTTCAGCCCCTGTTCCCTGAGACGGTATGCCATAGTAGGGAGCTTCACTGTCAGCAAACTCCGAATAGAAAATTTCATTTTGGGAGGGGTTCAACTGGAATGACTGTCCGAGAGTTAGTGTTCTGATCGTATGTGAAAGGCTCTCAGTTCATGAGGCATAATGTGACGCGGAAATTCCGCGGAAATCTGAGAAGTTACCTTCATACCTTTTCGTCTTATAACTGCACGTCATCCAGACGGAGAGGGTGATTACTGTGAGAGGGAATAAGAAAGGACTACCGCGTCCTCAAAAATGTTACAACAGTGGTAGCATTCAGTTTAACATCACACAATTAACCACGAACTTCGTGTCCGGATATATGTACTCACCACCCTCTTTTGAAAATGAGCACTTGATTCCAGCCTCGCGCTCATTAAAGTTCGTCAGTAGCACATCTCCTCGTTAGGGCCAGGGTGCAATTGGCCTCACATTAGGCACTATCAAATTATCTGAACGCCTAAACACATTCGCACGTATTCTGGATAAGATTACATTAAGAAACCGGAGACTGGGTAAACCCTATCAATCACATCCATCCAGCGGGTTATTTTGTATACATAATTCAATGTCTGTTCAGCTTTGAAGCAATTTCACCACAATTTACCTTAGTGTTGAAATATTCACCCGAAGCTAAACGTGAGTCAGTTTTAGTTGACCTATTAAAAGCGATACTGACAATCTTGAAGATTGAACTGTTAAAAATCACTCAGTTCTGTCTAGCCTAAACTGACATTGATCACAATTTGCAATATCTTGAGGACTGCTTGGTAAACACAATTGTGAACCCTCATGAGGTTTATAAGGCTTCGATTTTCTGCACACGTTCGTCGACCACAAATGTCTTCAAAAATTTTGCCTTCTGCTAACCATCTGCTTTGTCGATTTTAACATACACAAATGCTGAGGCGATGCAGTGCATACAAGAACCACAATAGATATCGGGTTTCTATTACAGCCTGCCATGCAAATACGGCAAACGCTACAAAGTATCACTCTTGCTCAAAGCAGATCCCGTCGATGCTTGGCTGGCAGAATGGACGGATCCAGATGATGATCAGACGAGAATGGTCACAAAAGACCGGCGGAAAGCTCCCGGTCAGTGTGCGCTGTCCGATGAATCTACAGGGCAGCAAGTCATCCCTAATGTCTTTCAAATATATCGTGACCTAGCGATCGCTCCGGTCAGTTTTATTGGGGAAAAAAGCGTCCTGGAATTCGGAAACCAATCCGATCCATTTTTTACAGTCAACAAATCAGCCAACTCCGCCGGTGTTCAAAGTCCTGGTGGGTATCTGTCAGTCGAACTGGAGGCCACCTGTCGGGAACTGTCTGACTTCTCAAGCAAAACACTACCTAACCTGGATGAGATGAATGCAGCCAAGAAACTCCGGCTGGTGTTTCGGGTAGGTTTGTATATGAACCCGTGAATTAGTTTATCTCACTGCTTCCGTTTCATGTGTGACTGTCACCAATCCAAATAACTGGATGATTTGTTTCTCATGCTCTGTCGTCTGGCAAGAAGCGGCTAACGTACGAGTACATTTTCCAGCATTAGGTGGTGCAAAAAAAACAGTAAAAATCACATAGTGGAATTAACTATTGAATTAACTACTGGAATTAAGTAATGGAATTAACTACTGCACGAACCATAACCGTAATGAAGAATAAACCGAACGAAACGGAAACAACTTTGTGCCCGAAAGATTTTCCGTCAGTCTCTCCCAGGCTTATAAGATTGCGCAAAATTCACCGGAAAAGGCCAATTAACTGAAGGTTGAATCCGAGAAATGGTTGCGGAGGTGAAGAAATAACGGAACATGCCGAGCTTACAAACAGGCACTACTCGAAAACAAAGTGCGTAGCGTCACAAACATCGTGGGTGCACATTCCACTCAAACAAGCTTATGAACAAGTGACATAAAACATCTCAAATTATCTGAGGAGTTGGCATTATCAAAGTTAAGATAGTCCGGCAGCTCATTTTGAGGGCTGCTGGATAAACCTATCTACATTAGGGTGTATAAAGTAAACATGTACACCTTTGCAGACCTTTGGTTGTTGTTAATTCAGTGGCTCCAGTTCGACCCCGACCGGCTTGACCACTCTTAAAAAATTATGAAGTATAACGGTCACCTAGTGGACTTTCAAAACCTTAGATATTCTCGTGAATTTTACTATTTACTATATCGAGAGCAAATATCATTAGAGAGTATTGGCGCTGTAGGCTGTACTGCTGCCAACAAGCTTTCTGAAGTACCTATGGGGACAGCCCAGTTTTTGTTCCTGTCGAATTCTATTCGGTTCCGCTATACTTTTCCTGGTTTTAATTCTGAAATTCCACTGACTTCCTTTACGAAGCTGTTGTGTTGAATAGATTAGTAACTGCAGTATTTCAAGTGCTTATTCCATTTGCAAGCTCATTTGACGAACAGTTAAACAAATCAGAAATGCTGGTATGTAGAATTTCGGCTTTAGGTGAAACAATCGTAAATATACTCAATGGACTACAAATGATCGTTACAGTTGGCACGGTTTTGTAATCGTCTGCAGTCTGATAATTCGACATTTTTGGGACTACTTCCCCTCACGAGTTGGTACGGTGAAGTGAGAAGGTGGAAATCAGTGTACACTGACTTTTCATACTCAGTTTACTCCGTCAAACAACAAAACCAAGAGCATATGTGGTGAGTATATATAATAACAGATCGGTCACAGGTAGAAAGCAAGTCCGAACGTTAGCTATATGGAAATCCCAGGCCTTAGAACGGATGTTTCTATCAGCTTAATTTTCGCTTGAGCCGACTACTTTCTATTGGTTTCAGCAGAATGTACGGGTAATCTTAGCGTCGTGTTTTCTAGAAGGTCAAGTGGGTGTCCGATAAATGAGACGGTTGCAGTGTTGCATGAACCTCGAATGAACAAAGCAAGGTTAGCGATATTAGGCCAAATCCACTTTACAAGGGTTTCTTTATCCCGGAAATTATACTCCTATTGGCTTGCCCATGTTATACATCGAATGCTTTATCTATAGAATGTTCTATCTTGGATGAAGGTAATGATTAGTCGTAGCTTTTCCCTTGTAGAACCATTTCGGCTGTTCTAAGCTCACATTTCATCTAACGCGCCACGCATATTGTGGTTCGCAGCAAGCAGGCATTATTTAATAAAAGAAACTAAACAGCGAATAAAAAGAACTCAACTACAAAGAATAAAGACAGTCTGCAAAATAACTCCTTTAGTAGATTATCATTAGTATGATGCTAAACTGTGAATTCATAGAATCCTTAGCAAGTCTACCGTGTGTTCTTCTACTTATGCAGTACCGATGGCAACATTAAAATTACAATGTGCCACCACGAGAGGACGTAATATCTAATCAACCTAAAGTTATTAATAACTAGGTTGAGAATAACACAACCTTATAAATGACAAGCACAAAGCCCGAGCTTCGTGATTCTTTTTCGAAAAAAACTCAGTGGAAGTTTTATGGGAATGTGAGATTTGTGAGTGGTTTTTAAATTGTATTTTTCTGCCGTTCATTTCTTCTAAAACCAGTAAGTGTAGTGACAAAGACGGCGACAGACCACCGGTTAGTTTCCCGAAACGGTTTCTACAAACCTCGCATTTCCGTATTTTTTAACTTTTCTGCACATCGTGCAACCAGCTGTACAATTCGAGAAAATGCCATCCTTTTGTATGAAGCTGCAGCCTGTGCTCATGAGCTCAGATTAACATGGTCTAGAAAATCATTCACCAACAATCCTGGACAGAATACTACATAATAATGACTTTGCATATCATATAAACAACATTTTGGAATTCCTCTCACAAAAATTCTAGTCGCACAAAAATACTGACTATGCACAAGGTAGGACAGTTTGTGAGGATTTGCTCCCGTTAATCAAATTGCCCTTCAGTTCGTTCGTAAATCGTTCTCCTTTTACTCAGCCGTAGCTTCCTAAGCACAACAATAAAGCGAGATACACCTTAATTACTTCAAAATTTCAATGAGAGACTATTTCTAATTTTCACGACTAATATTGATTCCATCATGTGCCGCTGGCAACTTATGGAGAGTTGCACGCTTCAACTGTTGGGCCAAGCTCATTCGGTCACACGTGCTGACTCGCATGATTAACCTTGGAACGTCACGTTTCACGTGATGTACCATTGCTGAACTTCAAGCCAAATGCACTAGGAGCACAGTGAGAGCAAATATTTGTGAATAAAACTTCTACCTGCAAGAAAAGAACGTTAAATTTTGATAACGGCTGTTTACCAGGCAAACGATTGGCCGACGTTAGGACTGACCCATTTAGGCGACAGCTTACTGTGGCGGTTCTCTTGGCTGAATCACATCACTCTACGGGCAGCCTAATTGCTTACACCTGTTCATATCCTGTGATGACGTACCTGCGCATAAATTTCAAGCTAACAGGGTCACCTGAGTTAAGCCCAAATAACCAGTTGGTCTTTCATTTTCACGTCACAATATGAAAACGCCACCACTACGTAAACTTTATTCTGTCATCCTTCTTTATAGTGTGAGAGTTACAGTCCGATAGTACAATTCATATAGGTGCGCCAGTGAGTATATCCTTCTTACAAACAAATTTCGCGTAGCAGCTGATCCCCCTCCTAGATTGGTTGGCACCAATCGACCGCAGTTCCTCTTGCAGCGGGTTGTATTTTAGCCCACATTGGCCGAACTTTCGCTAATCAGCACCACTGCGAACTCACTACATTGTCCATATTAGTGTAGCTCCAGGGGTTTATTTGGCGAAGCTGTCACTGTGCACATATAGAACGGAACAGTCAAGCCCGACACATACGAGGAAACAAACAGGCAGTAGGTGTCAGGTTTCATTTTGGCCAGTCGGATAATTGCATAGTGCTGTGATCTGCTTCAGAAGAAGGGCTGCTCTACCCATGAAGAGTGAAAGGACCGAAATTATGTCGTTGATGGTGCGACCCTTTAGAATGCACGAAATCGAAGTTCCACAAGAGGGAAAGCGTCTAGCTCATAGTCACTGGAGGCGCATTCAAGCTAAATGTGCTTACTTTAACGACAAGTCGCCTTTGGAAAAGGAGTGGCGAAGAGGCGATCACCAAACTCAACCCTCCAATTGACTCAAACTCCAGGGATGCTATTAAATAACCAGTTAGAAATTTAAATTAAGTACTTGATTTTTTCAGTTATGGCGTTTGGTGTCAACAAGAGAGAACGGAATTACGCGAAGTTAGTGATCTGGCAGAAACTTGAGCATAAATTGTTTCCAGTCCAAAATGAACATAACAGTTAGTCTCTCGGTGAAATACCTTTGGGGGATGTTAAGTTAAATAGCGAATTTAAATAACTCGATTCCTGGAGATGCTCCAAAGAATTTTCCAGGTCTTAGATCACAAGAGGTCACAACGATTTAAATTGGTAGTCAGGTTGAACTCGATCTGGTATCTGAAAATTAATCTGCGTCGTATCAAATTCACGTCTGACAGTAAACAAAATAGTCTAATTAAACAAATACAACTATACAAAGCAGATCACGTGCGTTCCCCTACTGTCCACTGACAGGTTGGTGTAAAATACTGCACGAATGTCAATTTGCATGGCTTCACTAATTAACCTTAGAGAAAGACTTAAGATATTAGGGGAAAAAACCAAGTCTATCAAGAAAGAACAGTTTGGTTGGCCCTACAAATTATACGATCATCTATTTTTAGCTGTTGTCTCAGTTAACACCGTAAACTATCGAATATTTTGTTTACCCATTTCAGTGTGAAGTGTGGGATTCAAGTGTACTTAAGTGCAATAGGAACTATTACCAGTTTGCACAGGCTTACATCCTAACGTAAATAAGCAGTGATTCATCAAGCCATACAATTCATTTGTTAACACTGTGGATTAAAGTGCTCGGGGGACAAGAAATTATAATTTTCCCAATTTGAGGCAGAGCAAGACATTGTATTTATACGTGTGACTCGAAAAATCAACTTATTCTGATTATGCATTGTGACGGTCATTCGTTTGTTTCAGTGCTTATGGCTAAATACAATCTTTTTTCGTAACTTTCGTAACTTTACTGGCATAAAGGATATCAACTTGATCGACCAGACACGTCCAATCGCGATTGGGGTTCGATGGGTCGCCCATACACCACCACCGTTTCCAATGGCCAACAATATTCATGAATTCCCCATCTCGAATCCCCGAGAAAACAGCCAACTTATTGAGGTGAGCCTTTTGTCTACACTAGTAAACAGCATATACACGGATGGTGTGTACTCACGTGAAAGGTCTAGGGAAAACACTTCTATGGTTGCACGGTGGTGATGTGAGTTGTTCCAGCACACAATTTCTCAAACTGATTGCGATTGCAATGGGCACTCAGTAATCATTGACACAAGTAATTAGGTGTTGCATCAGCTATCACTATGTGGCTATGCTTCGTGTACAAATACGGCTGGCCACACTTATTTGAAAAACCGTACTTAATACCCCGTCGAAGCTTTGTCCATAGTCAACTTATTCAGAACCACTGTTGCCGAACAGTCAAGTTTAACAAACGGATTCCTCATCACTATGCACACCTTGAAGTGAAAAGCCAGTCAGATATGAGTCCAAACGAAAGCAGTTTGCAGTTCTTCGATTCTGATCCAAATGCGATCTCGCGTGATGATGGAGCCTCTAAACTGGCATCGATTTGCACAGACAGCGTGCTGAACGTAAGTTTATTGTCAAGCAGGAGGGCGGTATGTAGCTTGTTCAAAGCACCTCACGGACTGTTGACGCCCGTACAGTGGTTGATTGTAGGTCACACTAGACCTACGCGTTTGTGTGTGCATGTGTTGCAGTTAGAGTTGACATAGTTTATTATCAAGTCTTACAATACTGAATAGTGACAAGCGGATGGATCGATGTAAAAATGTGAAACACACTGAAGTATGTGATACCTGAAAGATATGTTTAAAATATGCTAATATTTTTTACGCTATCCTCAACCTCTGAAAGTATGTGGCATACTTCGCATGCGTTTTAGCAGAGCGCAGGCAACATCTGAAAACGACTTGATATTTATAAGGAATGATAGTAGTAGTAGTATTCGCTTTTCGATCTCTGAAACACATGGCAATCTTCACCATGTGACACAATAAGCCAAGTGAGACCTGGATGTTGCTATCATCCTGTCCAGACCTAGGCAGAGGCAAATGCAATAACAGGATCTCGACAAGTAACAACTTGTTTGAAGAGGGATATCATCAATGCTAAGCCAATATGCCTCATTCGCGTAATGTCTTAGTAAGCCTTTTTTTCTCATCATTATGAAATTATCTAATAACTATCGTTTACGGAGAATGTTTTGTACGCAAAATTCCACAGTCACCGCAACTATAACAGGTGGATAAACTCCGTTTACTCAACTGCTGCACATCTCAATTTAAGAAAATTAAAGAATACTGCATACATACTTTCTTACAACTCAAATTGAACGCGTAAGCATTGTCTAGTTGTAACTGTACTAGACTCTCTAATACATGCACTCAGACTATGGATTCGAGTCTAGTGTGATCCAATCACGTCCAGACTGTTCTTCACCATCTCACTGGTGGTTACTAGAAATAACTACCCGGAATAATTATGTCGTCATGGTAACTTCAGGTTTGACGTTGAAGCAGGTATTTCTCCACAGTGTGTTTCATAGTTTTGCTCATGCGTACCGGTATAAAAAAAACCAGCGAGTATTTTTCAGTGGAATGATTTGTTTCCAGTGAGTGAAGTGTAATTTATGAATCCAGAGTATTTTGTTGCCTGTCAGTCATATTTTTTTAATAGGTGTCTCAAAATTTTTGCTGAAGCGATTGTGTACAAATTTGAAGAGTGTTTTACACAAGTGTTGTTTCATCCTTTCTTGACATCTTGATGTCGACTGAGCGGTACTCACTTACATATGAAGGAAAAGAAAGTAACGGCTCTGCAATATGAGATTAGCACCTGAATGCTATAACGATTGTACCAGCTCCTGCTGTGGAGATGACACATTTAGCGGAAATAATTATGAACTAGTTTACGTCGTCTTACGTATGAACAACAAAATATGATCTAAAATGTCAGAACTTTCTTAAAGGCAGGTAGATTGCAGACAGCTTGCTTACAATCCCTTCAAGTTAGTAACTAAGGAATAGATGATAATTCGTTTCATAGACACATTTGTCTTGGCATTATCCTTAAGGTAACGGAAAAATCGTCCATCAAGTTTTCAGTATACAAATCGTGACCATCAGAAAGATGGAGGGTTGGCTAAAGTATTATCGTAAACTAATTCGTAAGTTCCGAACTTATTATCGATAACAAAACTGTCAAGATTACCAAACAGTATTCTTTTTGCTGATCATATGTGGGCTCTCGCGCATTAGACCCCTCATAGTAAACTGATACGCAATATTTCCAGGTAAATGGACGATGATCTGTGATCATGGGTGAATGAAACACGGAGACAGAATACACTGTAAATACAAACGAATATACCAGGCCAGTCTCTAAGTGACACGCAACTTTAACTGGACATCCATCAGCCGAAGGGAAAATCACATCAAAACACACATTCAGAAGTGCAGTACATTCTACTGTTTTGAAATCAGTGAAAAGTGAAAACAAGAGATCCAACTGTCTTGAGCTATGCATTTCACCATTCTTTCGAAATCGGCAATATGAACGCAGTCTCGTCAAATGTATATTTCCTCAAACCGTACGAATTAAAATACTTATGCATGTTCAATCCGCTTTTCCTAGTGTCCACTTTACTGCTGATTCAGGTGAGCTAAGCAAGTGCACAAACCACTATGGAGCGTTAACAGTGATCAGTATAAAGGAGCGCTCGAACTTTTTTATTCGAAATGTGGACTACGTTTTAATTGCTCTGTGACAAAATCAACAGCAGCTAAATCCTACAGGATGAACCCAACACAGTAAAAACAGAGTAGAGCCATGATAAGCGCAAAGAGAGAATCGGAGTATCTTGCAAAAGTTAAAACAGCTCGGTTAATTCCCAGTTATAACGAACTATGTGTATGTACCTGTATGGTCATCTAAGTGTGCCGGGTGATATTAGATCAACATGGTTCAGATGAGTACAATTGAATACGGCGGCTGGGAGCATCTGTTGAGTGCATTTCTTACCGATTATATCCCTATTACCGGCTAGTATATAAAACGTTACTAAACAATGTTCTCGACTCCTGTGACTTCAACTGTTAAGGAAGTTCCAGTAGCTGGAACGTCGACTGAAGTAAACAAAACGGTCAGCGTTTCAGTCTGCAATAGGGTCTGGTAACCTGACTGTTAATAAAAAGCAGCCGTGAATAAGGTTTGAAATATTATAACTCAATCGTGGCTAGTGCGAGACCAGTGTTGTATTGGTAAAGATGTTTGCCTCAGTGAAGCCCAATAAGGTTTTTAATGTCACCCTTGCCGAAAATAAGCTCAACTAATGAGATGAGTAAGCATTTAAACTGACTCTAAGGTTTCTTCCGGAGTAGGTGCGGATGGGAAATCTAATTGGAACTGAGTAATGTTTCAGTTTTATGAGGAAAACCCTTTAGTAATGAATGGTTATTCTATTAATGTAAAAAAGCACACGATTATAACGAACTGACTTGCCCTTCATATTTATAATTAACTTACAAATGAGTACGTACTCAGTAAAAAAGTTGTTATTTTTCAGTCGTGTTCTCAACGATAATCACAATCTTCTCTTCACCGCGATCTACCGTAAACATTACTTTTATCTCAGGTATTGAAGTCATTTCCGGGGATCTAATCTGGTTACTAGATAGTCGTCAATCTGAGCACGACATACGCCCGCATTACAATAAACCGTCTGCTCGACTACCGTATATTTTCCCATTATTCACAAGTGATCCATTTTTGCACCATAACTGTCTTCAATTGCTCTTAAACAGCTCACATTTGACAATCAGTGTACGGCCCGGATCTGCTGTCCACACCTGAGAGTGACTTACAGCGTGGACATCACACGGTTAGTACGGTTGATCATTCAGTAGTATTTTCTCTCCCTAATTTTTGCACGAGTTTTTTTATGACTTTGTGAATAAACACCATAGATGTCATTCGTGTAAGACTGATTCAACAAAAAACTGCTGGTGATATATGTCCGTTCGATCCAGATCCCATAGTGCATATCTTTTCCACAGGATCACTCAGTCATATCACTAAAAAGGTAATTTAACGAGGTTGTGGATTCTGGTTCTGGAGACATTGAACAAAGAGTCGTTATGCAAATAGATAACCACTGAGAGAACTGCTTCATTACTAAGAATTAATCATTGTCCAAGGCGGTTGTAGGCTGCATATTCGTACGTACCTTTTCAAGCGCTTACTATTAAAAGATGTCATATTCCGGGTTCACCCGCGTTAGGGCTCATCAGTAGAGCCTATCTTTGTTGCAATCAAAATTTGATTCCATATCCACGTTCTAAGGAGGCAGCCGCGTTGAACAATGCACCTAATTCGAGGTCGGCAAGGTTCAAATTCCTGTTCTGGCAAACATGCACTGTTGATGAGTCTTAAGAAGAACCTCAGTTCGGGACCTGATTCAGAAGAAGCCGACTAGCAAGTCTGTTTGGAAGCAAAAGTTGCGATCATATGTGAGTGGTATTCCCGTCACACTGAAAATATTCATTTTTTGAAATCATGACTTCCGAAAGCATTGCGTGTTCAAGCTTTCAATACAGGTTTTTGAGGGATGGGAGATGAAGCGTAAAGGAATTAAATAGACACTTATTAGAACAAGTCAGGATATGTTAGTTTGAATGTTAGTACTTATGGAGGAAAATGTAGCTTTACGTGTTCAATTGCAAAACTAAGAATAACGTTAAAGCGTAATCAATATTGCTGTAGATACTATTTATCAAATTTCCACAGCAGTGTTATACACGTGACAGTGGAACAAACAGCCCTAGACGATGAAACTGTGCAAGATATTAGTGACCAGAGCACTATAAAAACAAGTTTTATATAAAAAAAGGAATAGTTTTATGTTGAAGTCAAAAATAGATCATTCCTCACTGTCTGTTCAAAGAATGTAGATAACCGCAGAATTCGTCGCTAGCTTAGTTTCACTTCGAAGTATCCGCAACATCTTTGCTTTGTGATACGCCTGAAGGTACCTTACTGAGCTAGTTGAAATCTGACCTATGGTTCTTACTTGCTGAACAATAGATTCATACAGATTACCCGTACACTTGATCCGAAAGGTCTGTCAAATCCAGTCAGTAGCCTAATTCCAAAGACTAAGCAAATATGAGTGATTATTTTTCTTATCTTACCGGAATGTTTATAGTTCACACCATCGTCTACCGGCAGCTGTTTATTCACGATGCAGTCTGTTTACTCTAAGTAGCTTTGTTTACTGTAGTCTTGGTAACGCATATTGGTGGTCCACGTCACCCTAATAGAAAGCTAGAGAATTGTAATGGATTGTTTAAGCATAATTTTGGAAAAGCGATAAGAGGTAAATCGGTGTGAGATTTCGTCCTCTGGATCACTTTGTTTTGGAAGAGATGAAGGTGCATCTTTATTTTTTATTTGGTTGGTTGAACTGTTTGCTTCCATCTTGTAATCCACTCCTGCTGGCGGCAAACGCGATGTTCGGAATTCAGGCTAAACAGCTTTATCTCGTTGAACTGACAAACCTGAACAAAGCAAACAATAATGATGAGGCAATAATGTCATGGTATCTGATTCAGCTGTGCTACTGAAGCATAAGTGTTAGTGGTCCCCGGAAAAACACCTCTTGGATCTGATCCCCTGAGTTTCTTCATGGATTTACTACTTTTCGAGATAATGGCCATCCAATCCTCAAAAGCGATCACCTACAAATTCCCTCCCTATAAGACAGACTAGGAACATCACGTGTACATTGTATACACCATAGATTTGTGCACGGAACCCCCATAATATTTTCGAAAGCAGGGGAAAGTTAAATGTGTTGTTTGTGGGACGATACACGCACATCACCTCTGGCGATGAAATGTGTATTTGCGCACATCTAGAGCTTACTCCACTCGTGCGTACATTTACACATCATTACAAACTGGACAGTAACGGGTTGCTGAAACCAAACCGGCACACAATCTTGAAAAAAAGAACTTTGTGCACTCAGCGTCGCATTGAGAACGAGACGATGATCATGTGTCATGCAATCGGCTACCTGGATTCGTGTGTAACGCTGGTAAGTTGTGCCCACCAAACATCTCTTTCTCGGTGTTCAGGCAATCTACCGAAAACTGTTGCATTCAACAGGAGAGCTGTAATGAGAGTCGGCAATCGGATAGGACCTATCTGATCAAAAGCGCTTTATCCGGAAGCGAAGGCAATTTTTACTTCATAAATCTTCACAGGCTGTTTGAAATGCGGGAAACGGTGTACCCCTCCTGTTGGAATGGGGTTAAACAAATTATTCCTAGTCAGATTTGAAAATCTTTAAGACCTATTGCTAAAATCCTAGTCGTCAAGATATAACGTTTAACACAATGAAAAGAATCGCAATTACTGGAAAAACCATAGACAAATCTGGCTATAACTGAACTGGCCAATGGCTTGGAGCGTTTAAAGACGTTAACACAAATTCACAACCATCCTGTCAGCAAGTGAGATCAAACATGGCGTCAGTTTCCCGGTCAATTGAAAGGATGTTCACGTGCTTCGAGTCATTCGGGCTTTAGCCTCTTCAACAGTTAGCGTTTTGAATTCGAAGTGCTTAATTAATTTTAGAAAAAGCGAAAAAGCAACCATCTGAGTAGAAAGAGAATAATCGTCACACACATTGACTCTTTAGTACTATTAGTAAAATTCAAACTCTTCCTACGTTTAACCCCCAAACTTCATTGACTTTGTTATATTTACCCGTGAAAGATAAATTTATGATCAGTGATTTGGCGAGCAGGTGTTTTGGCTACTTCACGAGAATTCCCAGTTCGATAGCTACGTAGATCAACCTCCTATTTAAAACACAAACAAAGGCAACCGAGGTGAACATATATTTGAAGAGTGGTGATCGCAAAACATTCAAGTCGAAACATGTTTCGTTGGCGAACTCCATAAGGGGTTTTCCGTTTCCGTTGTCTCATCATAGTATTCATCAGTTTCAAGTGTGTGCGTTTAAAAACATACAGATTTCGGTTAACCGGGTCTGAATTTAACAAAACAACTGGTTGACTCGATAAGTATTGTAACACCACTTGCTACTTTTATGTTCTTGAGAACATACATGATTGTTCTACGAATAATTCAGCAAGGAGAGAAGACAATCAATTATCGCTTTGTTGTGTTTTCTTCAAACGTGATATAACCATATTCAAAACAGGTCAGTATATATTATAAAGTCTTTTCCATGTTTAATTTAACTTGGTGCCTTTTTACCAACTTACTACAGTGATAAAAGCGGACCTGTTGTGTATGTTGGTGACGACAACGCTCAAACCATCCAAATCAAGGTCCGAGTGACAAATATGGGTGTGGATCCCGCTTATATGCTAAATCTAGTTAGCAACTATCCTTCAAACTTGTTGGAATTGGATCCCTCAGTAAGTCATTCTCTAGCAGTTTCTCAGTTCCACTGTATATATGCTCAGATATGAAAACCGATATTATATTTACCTGTAACACCGTCTATCGGTGTGGCTTAGTCTGGTTATTTGTCAGTTTGCCAGCGTGCTTGTCACTACCAATGGTTGTATGCTGATTTGGAGGATACTAGGAGAAACAGAGCTTCTACATTGAAACTTTTTCAGTTATTCCTGCAGCGAAACAGATATTGGTAATCTTGTAAATAATTCCGCAATGTCTAATAATTCAATTCTGCTAGCTTTCGTTCGAACACTAGTTCACGAGGGTACCAGATTTCCAGCTCTAATACACCTGAGGATAATGACGGTGGAACGATATTGGCGCCCTTAGAACATATCCGGTCCTTTCTTGCCGAATTTTGCAGATCTTTGTGTGGCTTTCGAAATACTACAAAAACCATTTCACTTAACTCGCTTATATGTGTAGTTGATCAAAGCGCAACGTTTACACTGATCTGGTTGGGTCACTCTGTGTAGATCACGCCTTTTCTGTCACCACGTAGGTTCAATCCCATACAAATGTTGCGCCAAACTCAGCCAGCTGCCATTTGGCCAATCCGCTATGGCCTGGTCAGTCAGCAGAATGCACACTGCGGTGGTTGGTTATTGGACATCAACTTGCAGTTCAAATGGCTCAGTTCAGCGTAAACAGCAGTGTTGTCATGTAAGTACTATTTCATTTGTCATTTACTTCAGAATGAATGCAGGCATCTTTCCAATCAGACACCAGTGAGCACTTGATGCACAAAGATTTACGCGATGAAGTGAAAGCAAGCTTGATTTCATGAGATCGATTGTATTTTCAGTCAGTGCACTCCCACAAGCATTTTTACGCACACACAAGAAGGTTTGAAATGTCAGTGAGCGAGCTGTGGGAGTAGCGTTGAGTGACTACAGGTAGTTTCAGTTTTTGTATATGTTCTTGATTCCATAATCCCCCACTTCTTGGGGCTGGCGCGGAAAATCTTACTGAAATTTCACCCACCTAATGAATAGTGTCGTTAGTCGGTCTGCGAAATAGGTCTCTGAATCAGAAGCATCAACGTGACTGGTTTTGGTAAATACTGTTAACTGAGCTCTGCATAGTGCATACCGGGATCGGAGTCAGACTTTGAGATTGCCACATGAAAGAGACAACAAGTTCAGGATTAATTCTGAGATAAATTACACGTTGTTTCACGTGTACACTGGTACACGCGCACTTGAACAAATTAGAAAAAAATCATAAAACTACAAATTGGTCGTACTGCTCCGCACGTTTTACAAACCACAGTGAAACCGGTATCACAAATGTATGAACCCATCAGACTTTTATCAGGATTCCTCGTTGGTCAATAAAGGTTTTGACTGTTAGGAACAGCTACCGCACTGTTCTCAGTCATCAGAAATTTTAATACCAATATAGAAAATTTCAAGTAGACTTATTTTTGAACACAGTTCCACCGCATTACCTTCCGGGGACAGTGTGGTATGAATGACCTATGCGTTAGAGAAAGCACCATTGCTATGATTTCAATGGGTGGCAGACTGACAAAATCGATTCACCGAATATGGCGTAATCTGATCTAACGAATATGTGTGATTAATTTTGGCCAGCTTCTACCTATTCAGTATAATGCACTACATTAATTCCTCTTAAATCGGAACACATTCCGGAGAAAGTGAATATTTTTGCCAAATGGAAGATGACTCTAACACGCTCAAGACCGGTCGATGTAAATGCGACGCAACGCGTAAGAAAATTTTAGTCAGAGCCCTTTAAACTTCCATGCCGCTCGGTTGTCGTTACAGACTAAAAATATACTGCTTACAGTTTACTATATCTTTGAAAGGAAGTATGTAATTGTATGACCTTAGGTTGCGGATTGTGGTGATGGTTGTTTAGTCATCACACAAAGATGGAGGAACATGTGTCAAAGTGAAGAATAGTATCACACGCTGTCCGGATCAACAGAAGAGAAGCCAAATAACTCTAGATTTCCCGTCACAGGCTGCCGTGCATCTATAGGACTGCAGTCACCCTTGGATACTGTCGGGCTGATCACATCTAGGCAAGACACATATTGGAACCCATTGAGCCCAGCCACACTGAAGGTCTTAACTACAATTTATTTAGACTGAAAATCACGTTTGAAAAAAGACTACGAAGGACATAACGCTTCATGATTGCAGACATATGTATGTAGGTATATATTGCGATATGTTAACGTTTCCATTACTCTCTTCAGTCGCGAACGTATAACATGCAGCCTATACACAGCCGACAAAGACAGACATATAGAGTATGGACACACATAACACCACATCGTGCATTATGTCATCAACCTCATGACCACCCGATATGTTGCTTCACCAAATTTTCTGCACACACAGCAGGCTGGTGAGTTCTAATCGACAAAGCTTGGCTAAAGGCAAGTAATTTAGGGTTCTGATTGCGCAACAATTATTTGAATGAGCTGTGCAACCATGTGGTGATCTGCTACCACGAGGGATTTAGTAATCGATGATGTGAGACTTCGAGCAACGGACTGACCGGTTTGTTACACCATGAGTTATTTCAACTATTTTGGGATTTGTTCTGCAACTTACTGTGATAGTTGGGTGTACCTAGAAATCAGTGACTTTCCTTAGACTACGGTTATTGATGAATCAACATATTAGTAGGATGGACTCTGTCAAAACTTCGACTATTTGGTTATTGAAAACAAAGCCAACATAACGCGATTTGAACGCTGTTAATTACCGAAGTTGGAATGTGGGTTAGAAACGTGGGATGATTTGGAACCCTGCTTTGCTGAAGTAATCGCCACCAGTGAGCTTCGAAACAGCATTGGACGAAACCCTAACCTGTTTAAGGTCCTGCTCATCTTCGAATGCTGCTGAATAACAGGTCGCCGTATTTATTTGCAAACAAAACGAGCGTTTCAATCACTACCTCACTGAAGCGACAATAAACGACCGAATTATCCTATCCAAACTTTCAGCGTGCCCAACTATAACGAGAGCTAGAGGGATATCGTCATTCATCACCAGAGCCGATAGGTCCTACCAGAAAAGTGTGGTCGAATGGTTAGAAGTAATTTCACTGAGCAATATCAGCTTTAGTTTGGCCAAGTCGCAGCCGATGACATCGTATGAGTGCAGATGTAGAGGTGGTTGAAATAAACGTGTTTTTCTATCCATTTTCAGAAAAGTTTGGTTATTTGTTGCTCGCTGAAGGTTATAACTAACCTGGCCGATAACTATTTCAAAAGCAGAGTTATGCTTAAAGATAGCTGTTTCATGCAATTAACTAGTGGGAATAGGCAAAGTGCGCGCATTTGCTCAATTTTGTTAGGAGTTTACTGTTTAAAGTAGTCTGGTAGAATGTGGAACACCACATTCATGTTATCAATTTTTATTTATCCGAGCACCCAAGATGTGAGTGCCAATCCACAGATATTCGCACTATACTAACCAACCAATCGTCATATTAAAGACAAACGGAATTAACACTTGTGAACACTTGAATTTTCAAACGGAACCATAGCACTATCTTGAAGAGTACCGACAAAAGTATCACCTTTGGAAAGTTTACTTCTCCCCATCACATTGTACGTGTCATTGTGCTGAAAGTCTAACAGTTTACGATGTGTAAACTACAACGTATTCTATGTGATTCCACAGTACACACATGAAACAACAGAACAACCCACACATTTTAAAATAAATCACAACTTTTCAAAAATTAATGCACATATAAAAGACCCAAAGTTAACACAATTGTCACCCTAGTAGAGAAATCGTTCATCTTCTAAGTTTTAATATAGCATTATTAAATAATCGAAACAAAGCCTTATGTGTGTTGAGTTCAGTGAATATCGTTCGATCATACGGACTTGTAACGAATGTTTGATAGTAAGAGTTCCAAGGGTGTGCAATTTTTTGCGAGTGTTTCTAAAAAAACAGGAAGAAGCGCTTCGAAATTCCAGTCAAATGAACCAAGAGAGTAATGCAACCTGAAAAACAGCAGTAGATAAGTTGCTACACGTTGTCGTGATAACTATGTGACCCTTACAACTACTTAATGGGTAGCAAGACGCCCATTTTTAAGACTGTGGATGTTATGTGGACTTGGTGAGAACTGTGGTGAGAACCCCAAAAGTTCTTGAGACGAACTCTAGCGATCTGTGTTAAAACCCCAGGCCTTCTGTAAGCTCGTGTGTGGATATAAAAGGCTGTTTCACCAATAACCTGCAGAAGTGAGTAGTCTGTCTGAATCTGTTACTGTGCACTTGGTTGTCGATAAACCCATATGCCGTAACAGCTACATCTTGATTACATACATGTCCAATTAATGTGAAATGATTCTGTCCCGTTTTACACTCAAAATGACTGTTGTAATCTTCTGTGGAAAAACTTTGACACGTTTCTTGCAACTGACACAAATTCCATAGTTCCATCGTCTCGATTAATCTGTTCCAAAGGATAAGCTATACAACTCAAAAATACCGCAACCCGTAGCACTAGATTAAATACGTTGTTTCAGCGCCCAAAAAATGAAATTAGGTATACCTCACGTTGGTTTTTTTACTCGGGCGTGAAGGACTTGAAAATATTTCCAAAAATAGTGAACGTTTTGCAGCGTTTTACCAACATTTTAAGTCGAGCATCGTGTCCTCCTCCTATCTCTCACTCTTTAAAAGTATTAATTCTTCATTAGTCATTTTGCTTTACACCAACTCTATGTGGTAGAATACTGATCACTCCTAATTTCCTAGTGCCCAAATTATTTTTGGAAATCGTGTAATCGGAATCCTTGATAGTTCAGGAAGGTAAGTAAGTTACATCTCGTAGTCACCTCACCTTGTAGTTACATGGCCTGACTGACAGGTGGTTGAACAAGCACAGGTTGTAGTACCAATGCAAACCAATCGAAATGAGTGAAATATCCACGAACTACCCAACCCAATTCCTACTGGTTTGCAGTCTAATCACGAATAGCTCATCGGTCCGTCCACAAAAAGGAAAATGTAGCAACTAGAGGAAATTATGTACAGTTTGATTCGTGAGAACGACATAAAACAATATATAGCTGGTTCATGTGAATCCGTAAGGTTGCTACAGGAGAAATTGGTCAAGTCAACAACAAATATCTGAGTCCCAGCCCGATGAGCAACTGCAGTTTTTGGGTAACTGAACAAACGAGACATCGAACGGCAGTAGAAAATTCGCTAAGTATAAAGGTGAGAAACCTACATTCTTACATTTTAAATAGCTCCGATGAATGGCGGACAGAAAATGGAGTGACTGTTTGTGGAAAGGAATGAATTAATCCAAAACAGCCAATTTATGCCCAGTGTGGTTAATTCGTCATACACACAGATGTACACGTATATGTCTGAATAACTTACTGCCAACCCCTTTGGGTGAACACAAGTTCTGAACAACAGACGAAGTACTATTCAGTGATTTCTCTGGAACATTCTGACCCATATATTCAACCACCATTACGCCACACGCCACGGACAATCCATCAGGTTTCCGACATATACACATATGTGTTTAGGAGATCCACTGGTCACAATTTCAATAAACATTACTTCCCAATCTGCTTACTTTACAGTGGTACAGAAGCCCCAGTTACGGTTGAAGGATCCCTAACACACGAGCTTCGGGTCAACATTAAAATGATAGCCAATATCTCCATAACCGGGTAAGTTATCGCCCCATGTGATTATGCGCTGATTCGAGCGTATTTAAAAATCCAAGTATACTAGCATGAAACTGGGGGTAAGTCAAAGCAAACCTTACTGTTAGACAGTGCTCTTTTTAGCGTAAAGTCATATGCTCTGAATCGTCAAAGTTGTTAGATGGTGAATGCTTGCAATACTGCATCTGCAACAGAATGTTTTGATTATATTATATGAAAAATAGCCGTAACCTACAGTCTCAGCCTGTCGTTCGAAAAAGTTTAAGTTAAAAACAGAAATTCTGGAATGTTGACGCAGTCAGCTATTAGGAAAACTAGATACCTCTCAAGTGAAGACTTGTGGTTAGACTCAACACGTTTGATTAGTATGTTAAGACCCAAAAGAACGTGACTCAACAACGAAAAAACGTGCGTCAATGAGCAAAGCAGTTGTGACTGTACAAGAGAGAAACAGAAGTGGTAGTATCAGCTAACTGGAGCTCGAATTTGGGGTTTTTTTGGCAGGTGATGTATATTGCACTAAGCCATATTGTCGAGCTCAATTAGGTCAAAGTATCAGAGTGGTAACTGATGATTTACGCGATAGAATGTATAGCCACCTTAACTGAATCAGAGGTATTTCCTCTGAAATCTAATGGTCGAGACAGTAGAACTGTAAATATGTCGTTTTCTGATTCAGTACTAAGTAGTGTGATTATCATGATTAGAACTAAGTATGTGGTTGGAAGAATCAGCGCAGTCTTAATGAGCACGATCAGGGTCGTGTTCTGCGAAGCCTTTCGTATTGGTGTGCACCATCGTCATGCAGAGTGCCGGTTGAAATCAAAGAAAGAGGTTGGCAACTCAAATTCATGATGCATTGGGACGGCTTGAGTAACTACTTTGTCGCAATCCGTACTTATTAAACACACTCGGCCGGTTGAACGACCTTGAATTAGGGTAAAACCCGGTTGCAAAAATCCATCGACTTTGAATCGATATACATCTTACAAGGGTACTAAATTCCCACTGGATGTTCCTAAAACACTTGCGTGATCTAGCTGAACAAGGGAACTTCATATATACACCTATCTACTTTTGAAACTACATCAAGAGAAGCATGTTTTTAGCAAGTGTGCTTACGGTGCTACATGTAGATTGTCGGAAACTTATGCAGATTTAGCTTGGTTTGGCGATCCACAAGAGGCTTAGGATAACCCCGCAAACAGAATTTACTTAAGCCTTGTGATCCGGATTCACCCACCATCCATGTTTATGCAGATGCAACTGACTTATGCTCCTTCTGCCCCTCAGAATAAACTGCGTTAATGGCAGGTACACAGTGAACCGAAAGTACACTCCACAAACTACGCCCTGCTCACTGCTCTGGCACGGCCGTGTTCTAACAGTTTGTTTCATCTAAATCTTCTAATTATCGAATACCAAAGTTAGAGGAAAACCATGAAACAAAAACATCATTTTTTATTTTAATTAAGATGTCTATCAACGCAGTCGGCACTCGATTAACTCCCCACAACCCTTCGTTATAGGTTTCCAAATATCCGATTAAAAAATACATCAGCATTTGCTGTAACATGTTATCAGGTTTCCGAAATCGAGAAACGATTCAAGTTATTTGACTTTGTCATATAAACACACACATATGCCTAACGGACCTCAGGTCTAGTGAACGTATCACTCACAAAGGGACTGGTGTGCCGCAGCCACGAACGTAGGATGTCTACACTTGCGATATGTATCATTCAATCGCACCAAAATTCTTCGGGTGGAGATATAAAACTGACATTTCTGCGACGTTTCTCACTATGTGAAGAAACTACCTCTTATCGTTTTTTGCTGCCGACAACATTCTGCGCGAAACTTCCACGATTACCAAAACTCTGATAGTACTCGAACTACGTCTCAAAGATTACTCCAGGTCTCACATGTTTTGGCCGTGATAATCAGCCTACCACACTACTATCGATTAATCACAACAACTACTTGTAAGTCTCATCCAAGTAAGTGACATTTCTGGAAGGAATCTACCTGTGAAATAGGTATTTGAATGGTGTAATTCGTGAGAAGCATATTGTAGGGTCATGACTGTGCCACGACGAAGACGTTTTGAGACACAAGGCGTAGTCTTGTTGCTTGGTCAGAATCACCTATCTCAACTGCATAGTTGAAGCATTGATAATTTTTATTGTGATATTATTGAGCATGTTTGTGACGCACAATACGTTGTAGGCGTGCTGGATACGGTCCAGGCTGTTCGGCTCAATCATCTTAAGATTTGAACCTATCACCGTCGAGGTAGTGTAGAGTGAAAGTGGTTCCATCGTTTTTGTTTGTACGCGTCAAAATGCGCTCTCGTGTAGGTGGTTATTTTTAACGAAATGAAACCGGTACAACACACCGCAACTAGCATAAATAGACTTACCGAAGAGGAAAGAAGAAAACTGATGAGTAGTCGGGAATTTGGTTTATTTTCAAGTTGACCATCACTCACATTTGGTCGCAGCCTTCGCATTCAGGTAGACTTTCCAGCCAGCCTCTTTCGAAAAGAAGCACTAGACTCAAGTTTTGCTCTCATTATAGCTCATCAGACAAGAATATGCACCACTGATTAGCTCTAATGAGAGTGAAACTCGAGTCTAATGCTCCTTTTCGAAAGATACTGGCTGGAAAGTCTATCTGAATGCGAAGGCTGCGATCAAATATGAGTGGTGGTCAACTTGAGAATGAAGAAGAGTCGACATTTAATAAAGCATGTGATTGCAGTCAAGCCGGACTTTAGTGTCATAAATGCTTCACCAAGATTGGTACGTCACACTTAAAACACCGGTGTCGCTGGAGTTATTTAATAGCAGTCTGTAAATACAATCCGGAAAATACCTGTGACTGATTCCCAACAAAACTTCGCATAGTCTGTCCGGGTAATATATCAATCACCCAACACCGAAAAATTAACTTGAATAACCCATTACCTAAACAGCACTTCAAAACGTTCGGTACCTCCGACTTAAAGTATCTGGAAGATCGAGTGGAAACACTTGATGATGTTAAAGAACATACCTTGATGTCAAAGTTGACGACTGTACCAAACGGGTTGGTAGCAGTCTAAGGTCTGTCGTCGTATGCACACTCAATCGGCTCCTTCACGTGTTAAGGTGACCTGGCCGAACAGCGTAGGTCGAGTTTGATGGCGCATGGATTAACTTCATAATAAACACCGATCGGTTTTCCTATTCTGTGCGCAATCCAATTTTTCAAGAGTATTCAGTAGAGGTGCAGTCCAGTGACCACAAAAATGGAATGTGTTTGTTTGCATTGAGACCGATCAATCTTGACTTCATAGTGGCACGTAGAGACGGGGTAGCTATGTAATGCTGTCGCTAGATGTATTAGTCGTGAATGTTTCTGTGACCACGTATCACTTGCTGCCATACTGTCTATCTTAAGACAAACACAAGACATTCAAGCTAATGAGGTCCCTTCAATCCCAACCATTTCTTTGTATCCCGTGCACTACACCCCATTTACAGTTGTTTAGTTATTACTCGTCCACATGTCTGCCTACCGCACGACCTACCGATGTGCACTTACACTCTCGCGACCTCAACGCTGTGCTAGATTCCTTGTTTGTTGCCTAAAAATGATGGCTGGTTGCGATAACTGACGCACACACCAGACCCTGGGTGCTATGATGAGGACAGTTCAACCTGGTCCCGTGGCAATGAAACAGTGACCGATGTTGTATATTGACAGAGTTTACGCCTGACAGGTTTGTATTTCTAAACAAGACAGTCTGACTCATTCAAACTTGTCACCGGCTGAACATGATGCGTCATTCTCACCTCTGTGTGTTTTCTAGTGTGCACTGCAGGAAAATAACGGAACAAAAACCGAAGGTTCTTTCTGGTTTTAAAGTGATATGGTGAAACGGCCAGATTGCAAATTTCATCAGGAAGTTCCACAACACAGCTCTCAATATATTATCGTCTGAAGAATCCCAAATAAACTCATACGGACGAAAGCATAAATCAGCAGAGATAACAAGCAGATGGTAATCAGTTTACAAAGTTAGATCAACTGAACTCATGGAGTGGCCACTTAATTTGTCCGGTTATCTGTTCTAGCGGTTGTTTAGTACGCCTTATTGGCAGCCATCTTATTAAGACGTCTGGTTCCTCCTTACTTCTATAAACGCGACGGTGTTCACTAGAGCATTCATTTTTTCTATGACCGTTTGACAAGGGACACTACAACGAGGCAGGCTGAATCCAGTTATCCAATTATGGGTCTTAAATCATTTTACCGTTTACATGGATGCTTCCTCAAAGTCTGCTCTTGGTTTACCTTCACAGACGTTAACATATGCGTTGATCCCTGTCTCATACGCTCAAACTGTTCTCCAAAATCGAGGACTCTGATGAACCAATAAACAAACCTAATTAATCGATGCTAAATTACAAAGGGGTAAATAGTTTTCTTACCTCGGACCAAGGAAACAATGGCCATGCTACTGATTCCATTGCACTATTTCGAGGGGCCATTTTAACATAACGTGATGTTTGCTAGTGCCGTCTCAGTCTGAAGGAAGCCAACCTAACACAAGTTCCCAGTTCACGCTAGCTACAGTCCACACGCGACAAGGAAATCACCTAACCACCGGTTTCGCTATGGTGTGATCTCCCAGGTAGACACAATGTAAACGAATGTTGAACAAAAAAACCTCTTTAGGATTCGGGCTATTTCATAGGAAAGCACCTGTTTCATAAGCCTCTGTTGAGGAAGAATGATGAAGACATTATCGCGTGATTTGGTAACACTTAGTTGACTCGATCGAACACAGTCCAGTGGCGATACGGATACAAAACCTATATATATATATAGATGTTTCTTGCTGTCACGATTTAAATCCATGTATTTTATCTGATTCCGCTCGAAAGTACAAACATAATATTGATGGTCAATTTATCCTGGATCAGTGTTGATTATCTAATTTATAATCAACATGTAATTCTTGAATTTTTCGTTGTAAACCATAGGCAGTTTTCTTACTGTTTTGCATACCTCCTTGAATGTTGTAAGTGGATTCCGAAGCCAGGCACCAATAATTTGCAGTCAAATAATTTTCCGGTCACGGTCACTGCCTTTGCTGTGTTTCACTGTGCTCAATCAGGAATTCATAGATGGCTAAGTGTTAAAAGTAAATTTAAAGGATTTGAAGTTCACAATGTTTTGCACTGCGTGACGATGTTGGCCCCCATCAAGTTACTTAACTGCACTGGCCCTTTCAATTGTGATTTAACCAAACCGGTTAGTTTGAAAGTGGTAACAACGGACACATGCAATTACCTTTATTTTGTATAAGACAAGATCCAGTTTCTTCCGTTTTTCTATCCATTTTTGTCTCACCTGTCATTTTAAAATAAACTTCTAACCCAACCAGATTTCAACTACAGACGCATGAAAAATAACATTCAACTGGCAATTTCCTACAACAAAGCGAATTTCCTTGTTTTTCTGACCTCCTGCAGAGCGTTCTCAGTGAAGTTCTAAGTATATTTTGACTCCAGTAATCGATTTTTATTATAGGTAGTGCAAATCACATATTGTTAATAGTCTATTAGTGCTCCGCTCAACCGCCTCCAACTCTTGCTTGAACAGGGATATAGTCATGCGAGAAAACAAACATGCTCCATTATGATCGCTTTCCTCTAATAATTGGTCATCATGTAGACTAATCATAAAGCACACGGAGACAAATCGGCATGTGTCGTTGAATATTTCGCGATGCGTTAATTGAGTGCGTCCTGAACTTAACGTCCCACTTATATCTTGCTGTCAACCGTGTTCGCATTTTCAGGCCGGGTTGGGAGAACAATGTGATATCTTTAAAACTGTTTTTACAAGACTCATTCCAAACGGTTGACGGATACATTTGGTTGTATCACGTCAATTTAGCGATGTCTAATTTTCCATATTCCATTTTATTGATACAAATGATTTGAGCAAACCACACACATAAGGAACAGTGACATCAGAAAATCTCAGAATAAAATACCTCAAACTTACGAGGACAGAAAGTCCTATTCCCCAGTGAGAGAGCCAATTCCCCCTGAATCTGAATTATTCAAGAAGTTCTAGGCAAGATAGATTCTCTTATTCTGCTTCGCCCCTCACTTTACCATATCCAGCTCAATATTGGCAGATCGTACACGAGGTTTCGCTCGTCGTACGCTTTACACATCTTTGCGTTCTGAATATGAGTTTTACAAACACGAGTCCATCTATGAGGCGCAGTTTTTAAGCCTGTTACAAAAAAAACAAATGGCTGGCATTCACCGTTTTTGTGACACCTGGTTTAGTACAGACCGAGCAGTCGAAAATTGAAAAACAACTACGTTACCTCATAACTCATTGCCAAATTCGTTTTAGTACACGAGTCAATTTGAGACACTAACTTACGTACGTCTCTTCACTATGGAGTAATCAATGTGAAGTGTATGTTCCCGAAAATTCAAATTATTCTTACACAACTGGTTGCCCAAAGCTAATTTATACCCTTTGAAATTTCAAGTTTTTTCAAGTGAATCAGAAGCTACCAATTTAACATTTTCTCAACTTTGATACCGTCTTTAATATAGTTTTAACCCTTGATTGCAAGATTAGTAGTAAAATCTAACCTACATATCACATGGCCTTAGCTAGGTAGTTGTTTATTTGAGGACGATAGCAATGACTTACGGGGTGATGAAGCGACTTCACGGTCTGCCTAACGTATCGCAGCCACGCAGTACAACTGTGATGGCTACAGTCAATAGTAACTCTCATTAAACCAAGTCTGATCACTTATTTTCTCCGATTTCTTCACTCAGAACCATAGATCCAAACACAGTCTACTTCTCCGGCAACGTGAGTGACGGTATTAGTTCCATATTAGCAGAGAATCAGATCGGAGATTCTCAGCTGCTGATCAAATTCACCGTAAGTTTCCGGTTTATGACAAACGAGTGTGTCAATTAGATTTAAGGTATTTAATATGTACACACATATATATATATGTATACATATATGACGAAATCGGTTTTGTGGCTCTTTGTAGATAGACTTCGAAAACTGTCGGCCTCTATAGCAAAACAATCACATCGGTGTACTTGTGAAATCATTAGTTGCAATTACATGCCGATTGAGCCTAGGTCCAAGCGGTACATATAGTGGTGACTGCTTGATATTGTTGTGAATAAACCAGTATCGAACCGAACAAAAATCCGTATGTTTGGGACAACCAATTTTCAAGTAACTGCCGCGATCTATTCAGTGTTACTTTGTCTAAACCCTCTGAATGGCCCATCTGTTGTGCATTTAAACAATTGTGTCTACTACGGTGCGACATTCTTTACTCGTTTTCTGAATTTCCAATCTATCGGATAAATTCTGTTGCATGTTATATGAGTTACAATTTGAAGTTTCGTAAAGATTGATGGGTTGTTTGCTGCTGCAAAAAGATAGACGGTAAAGATAGAGAAAGAGGTAAAACGAAAGTAAAACGGGAAAGATAATCTTAACACTATTTTCAAATTTTGTTCGTTTGTAGGGACATTTAGGTACTTATCTTCAGAATGAAGTTTTTATGCGGGTGGTCAACGGCAATCAAAGCAACAAAGAGAAGAACAGGACCTCCACTGAGAACGGCTGGTGGCCATGTTCTTCAGTGCCTCTAGTTAACAGCAGTCAGCATCTGAAAACCAACAGATGAGGCAAGCGGAGAAAAGTGGAGACAAATTCAATAGCAATTTCTTCATACCACGACGCTCTCTTGTACACCCATAGTGTTGCCCATTCTGGATATATCCACTGACTGCAAATAAGGCGTTTTTAGGCATGCGTGAAGTATGTCAGAGGAATCCTACACAATGAATGACGGTTGTTCGTTTCCTATACCTGAAATCACGTCACCTTGGTTGCGTACGGTTGTGATAAACGCGGGAGTATAAGGTCACTTGGAACCAACCACTAACACTGAATTTTCTATCGCGGATTCGGACAGACTGACACAAAAAGCATACCATCAGGTCTGCCATATATAAAATTTCTTCGAAAACCAAAATTGCACATAGTAGGGTTTCTAACAGATAAAAGCTAGGAACGTTACAAATTGGAACTGGTATGGCCATCAGCATGTATTTCATGTTCACCTTCAAAAGTGGTTAGCATAAACAGTGTAACAATACGTGTTAATCGTTAATTTTTTAAACTGCTGCTCACGATGTACAATCCTGATGTTCAACAGCGCGAAGCAGCAGTTTCCAATGTTAGCTGATAAAAACACATATTGCTTAACTCTGTTACTTAAAACCTATCTAACATGGACTTTTTTTACTTTGAATTCACTTTTGGATTAGTGAGGCATCTATTGTTCAATAGTTTCTTCATGCATTTAATACACCAATATCCACTCAGTTACAAGAGAACGACGATGTCGTTCATTTCTGAAAGCTTTACTCACCGTCTTCCGAGTGTGTATCTGGAGAAAACAAATAAAATTGGACTTATGGAGAGTGGAAACCGCGAAAATTTATCCACGTGATATTGAGGATTAGATGAGACATTTTTAGTGTGCATACTGATAGCTAATGTCGCATTCTGCTGACCACTTCCAGTGAGCACACTAATATGTCCACCTGTGGTATGTCTGCGGACTCGTGAAAATGATAATTTTTGTGGAATACTTCATTAACATACCCTGCTGAGAAGTGATTTTTAGACCACGTGAAACAACGAATTTTCGGTAACTATAGTATCGGTTTGATAGTCGTTATTGAGAACTTTCGTTGTACAAACTGGTGGTCACTTCAGCCTGTCCAGTGGCTTCGTTGAGCACTCGTACTTTATTCAGTGGCACAGTTAGCACACCCTTATATTAGTTTACTTGCAAATACCGACGAAGGACTAGCGTTTTAACATACATAACGATCCTCACTGCTGTCTGCAAGATTTGTCGGTGGAACAAGAAATTGGATCAAGGCCATTTCAACCTGCGTTACAGTATTCAGAACGTGCTAATAGTGCGTGCACACAAACACCTAAGGATGACCATAATGTAGGAATCGTATGGCACACGTCACCTAGAGGTTCCTACCACGTCACAGAGTCCAAATTCAATTACTAACATAACTTAACTGACATCGTCTGTGCTAGTTCACGAGATGTCCCCAATTTTCAGCACAATACCACAGGCTCGGTGGGCTTAGGAAAATGTCCAAATTCCACTTACGCAGGGTTGGCAGGAATTCCACGAACGGCGTGCAGGACGTTCACGCTTGTGAACTTGCTTAGAAAATATGAGCTACTCGCGAGTAACTCGTTGTCGATAAGAAAAAATTATCGCACCTGAATCAGTGGTCATCGTACTTATCCACACCGTGTATGCAATCTAAAACACACAACACAACAACTACCTAATCAAGCTAGTTGATTGCAGCTTGGTTCAGTTTTGGGTATTTGGATAGTGTCAACTGCGATCACTTCGTATGGTGTCAAAGATATTTGCATGTATGAATTCCTGGTTGGTTTATTGGCTGTGTAAGCAGTGCGCGGTACCGGAAAACTTTTGCTTAAGCTACTATTAACATTCTTACTTTGAAACTTTTTTCGTTGTTTACTGCAGGTGCGCAACCATCGCATTCACAGTCTGATACCAGACTCCCGTTTGATCATAGACTGGCCATACGAAATAGCTGGCGATGTGGCCGAAACCCATGGAAAATACATGCTCTACCTTTTGGAGAATCCGTCAGTCGTTCAGCACCAACTAATTATCCCCGGCGAATCCGTTGCGAATACAAGTTCTGTTGTGTGTGATTCGCTGGCGTTAACGCGCTTGGTAAACCCTCATGGATATCGCGTAAGTAAGCATGATTGAAGACAGTTATCAGCTACTTAGTCAACACATGTAGGGCAGTTGAACCGTTTTTGAGACAGTTAGTTCCATTCATAAGATTATATATATCAGTTGCCACAGTGAGTGAAGCGGACGCAATGTTTCAACACTTACTCTAAGACGCAAGCTTATCGTGATAAATCGCTGCATATACCGAGAAAAGCTGATAACCATCTCGTAATGTAGGAAATCGTACCAGTTGTGAGGCACGATCAGTTTCGTGGAGAACCATTGAAACATATGAAAAGGCATTCACGATCGCTGATCACTCTCTGGAATCCGGTCACTTTATTGCCCTGAAGTTTTCATTTCAAACTCTCTAAAACTGACAGATTCTATGAAACACTGGTCCAAGCTTTCTGCGGTTTGTTAATTCTGTTACGATCAAACGACTCAAATCGGATCTTGGTGGTAAGTGACACGAACCATACATGAATGATATTGTCTAACACTGAGATTAAGTATGTGCTCTTTGGCTGCCCGATATATGAAGTGATTCACAATTGTAATTCCGATATAGTTAAGTCACAGTGACGATAGTTTTATTTGCATGAGAGTTACCTGAAGATGCTACCTAGCATGTCAAAGAAACCTCTTCATACCAGGTAGACAGCTTGAAGAACAACCCGTTGTTAAGCTTATTCATATCCATAGTTACAAATCACCTGACTAATAGAAGAGTACACGCTGTTGGTTTTCCAAAGAGCATAATATTTTATTACAATTTCTCCACCATTCTGTGTTCGAAACAAAAATGACCCCATCGAAATGGTTCACTGCATACGTTCATCATCTTTCAGTCAACATCAGAACATTGAAATTGTGAACTTGAAACCACCTTTTGGTTTATCATTTCAAAAAAACAGATTTTCAGCTTCTTGAAACCATCTATAGATGGTGTGCCAGTACAAACCGCACCGGTCGAATTGCCAAGCGGTCACCCACCGGTCTATCCACCGCTTTCGTCTACCATGGTGATCGAAGATGTGCCAGAGAGGTTGGCGGATTCAAAACAGCGTGAAAAACGAAAAATGACTACAGTTGTAAGGAGTTTTTGCATTGCCCGGTTATTTGTACTGAAAGAGAATAATTGTTACACCTTTGAGTTTCACTCACCTCAAATTCACAATCATAGATTTTGAGGGCCCTACAAGGACTTTCGCTTAGAAGACTTTCTGAGAAACAACGACGCAATAATGCAGTGAAGTCAGTTTACATGTTCAGTATATTGTAATTGTAGATAGGATGAACGTTGTGCATCTAAACTGAATGGCAAACAGCGAGCCATAAATTTGTGGAAAGTCAGTTTGGGTCTATGATATTTAGCCCAAAAAGCCAGCAAAAGATGGAACTGTGTTAGTCTGCTATGATAAGTGGATTGTCCAAATCAAGCTATCATCAGTTTTGAAATGCTGTCTTAGAAACAAAATAATGCGTCACAATTGTGCTTTTAGTGATTTTAAGAGGAATGGCTAAGAGCGTAGAAAAATATTCGAACTGTATGGCAGTCGGACGTTACAAATTAGTCGGTCTATCGCAGCAACTCAAAGCTAGCACACACAGATTACGTGATGAACGTTTCGGGTCCGGTTGTGTTGAGATCACCTTAAGGTTTGAGAAGTCTGAGAGTATCCAGCCACCCGTGTGTAACTTAGTTTGTCCCGTGGCATCAGAAACCGTGCAGTGCAAACTCTGTAACTCTTATCTCTGTAAATCACTCAAGCAAACTGCATGGGAATAGATGAGCGGAACATAAAAATCCGAACACAATTCATAACCAACCATAACTTTCACATACTGGAGAACAGTTCGACTGACTGTTAACAGTCTTTATCTGTGAAAATTATACGCGAAAAAAAACACATAACTCGGAACCATAACAATGCCATGCTAATATGCAGGTTCATGTACTCATTACAAGATTCGTCGATTGAAATAAAACCCACCACAAAATCTAGGGTCACCGTTCCAATCTGCACTATTTGTATTCAAGCAAGCTATGTGATTGCTCTTGAGACCTAGATAATTACAAAACTGACACCAGATCGATAAACAAGCTGAGTTATTGAATTAAGTGATGTATGTGACTACAGCATAACGTGAGGACTTGTGTTGAATTGGCGAGAGGTTCGCATTGGTGAGTAAAAATTCCATACGGCGTTTAGTACACTTATTGAGTAGCTATGCACTGAGTACATACTTTCTGGTTTGTTTGTTTGTCAGCTTTACAATGATGCCTGACTAGAACTAGTTTCATATATAGTGATTGACTGACTCACATGATTCCTCAGTCGAAAAGCTTCTCTAAGTCATTGAAGGCGAGGTTTCGTTTGTTTGCAGAACTCACTGTATGTATGAATTGCTTGCAACAAAAACTGTGTATGATAAACGTCTTCTGAATTGAAGTGACACATGCATCCATGCTAACCAGACAAAACTGCGCCTTCATGATTGACGTCTACCGGACAACCAAAATGTCATGATGATATTTCACGGCCTTATTTGTTAATATCCCGGAACTTTTGTCAAACCAGAGTTGCTACAATGGTCAACTGAGATGCATTCCCATAACCTGTGATTTGGGCAAACTTTCCTACAAAGCGGGGCCGATTACGCTCGAGTTCAACGCTCGGTTATGGGACAACACAATGCGTGAGGTAAGATCATACGGCTATCATGCTTGGAATTTGAAAAGAGTCATATTTATTTTAGCACATCATGTAAAACTGAGTCGCAGGAAAACTGTCCTGTTGTTTCCTATACGTCGAAAGCAGTAAACTAGGGCTTGGTAAATAAGTTAAAACAAAAACAAATATCCCAGATTTTTAAAATGTGCAAAGTCATGAACAATCTGGAAGCTATTAAATAATAGCGGACTACGTGCTTTTCGTCTAGATATTTCACAAAGTGGATGTGAAAATACATCAAATCAACTGCAACTTGCTGGTTACGTGAACAGGTTTAATTACTTTAGCTGTCTAAATGAAGTGTGCTCATCAGCATTTGGCTATGGTTAGCTGCTCTTCCGCAAACTAAAACTTAACTACGGGACGTAACCCCAGTTATACGTGCTGGACAAAGACAGTGAAGCTGTTGCTTTTATCACCAGTCGAAGTCGGGCACCACGATTCTAGTCGTTTTGACAAGTGACATACCAGCTGATGACCCACTCAAGTTTCTATGGGTTGCGAAAATGAAAGATTATGAAGCTGTCAAACACATGTGACCTAGGAACCCAGCGGCCTGCGAAATTCTCCAGATCAACTCAAATGATGCTATGCATAACTGCGAAGGTCAATAATTAGTGCCTAAACTAGCCGTAACCTTTTATCCATTAGCTTTGTGCCCTCCTAACTGATAAATTAAAGGTATCTGACTGATTGCACTAGCCGCGCCGTGGCATGAAATAGAATAAGTCATGAGAATTATTTCATATTACCGTCTGTTTCCATTTTCAATTTCACTGTTTAACTCAAAGATAATGTACTTTGATTCTTTACGTCTAAGGGCAGAGGTGAGTGTATCCTAGGTCGGCATTCGTTTCTTTATCCTTTCACATTTGTAACCTTCATTTCTAGCCCGGTTCAAAGTAATCATCTTGTTAATTCAAATAAATAAACCATTGGAAAGAATTTCTCGGTTATTTTGAAAACAGTCTTATTTGACGGGTTGAGCAGCGTATTTGAGCACTGATATGTTGTTGGTCGCATTTTTCGCACTCCTAAAAAAGCATTGGTTTCAAGGTTTGCTTACACTGACTCTGTGATATCTTTAGTATGGTCGAACGACCTGAGATGAAATCCCAAACGAATTTGGCCGAACGCTTATAGTTGAGAATCTGATTGTTTTTCCTGTAAAGCCATGAAATTTAGTTCCCTAAATGAACGGTCAAGAAATGCTCTTGGGCTAGTTGGCGAAACATCAACAAATTCAAATAATTGTTTGCTACCTTCTTGAACAAAAGAGTAGTAATGAGCCATGTAAAAGAAACTGAATGATGTGCCGATTCCTGGAGAGCATCGTACATGTTTTCAGTCCCATTCAACTGTTACTAACTTACATAATGAAATCGAAATTTGTCATGGTTTTATATAAATATGTTTAGTAAACAATTTCTGGTGTTTTGTTATCATGCAAGGAATTCAAGCCAGTCTTTCTAACAAAACTACATATTTCGGCCACCTGGAGAGCAAACGTAAAGTACGGAATCGACCTTGGTGATTCGGATCACGCACAAAATATCGTGAGTGCTTTTTTTCTTATTAAAACAGAATTGTTCCTAGAAAATTTTGAGCGAGTCCCCCGAATCGAATACCTTATGTAACGATTACTTAACTAATGGTTAACCTTATCAGATGAATCTCAATCGTTTTATAATTTAAATAACTATTGCGGAGCACTAGTGCTGCTGAACACCAAGGCTTGCTAGCAACGTCCGTCTTTAGAGGCATTCAGTGCCGCTAAAGTTGGCCTTGAAAATACAAGTTAGTTGGACTGAAGAACAGAAGTTTGTATGTTTCCGTTCGATCAGCGATTGGTTGTTAATTTCATAAATTGGTTTATTCGGACAGTAATGCTGTTAGCAAAACAGAAGTGTGTTGGTCGCGATATTTACACCATGCATGTCATGCAGCTTAAATTTCTTGAAAGTACATACAAAATCACACCAAAAGAAGATAATGGCTCTTCAAACTTCATTGCTTTTCGAATATGTAGATACACTGTTGTCGGCCAAGTATGACCGTCCAATTATCCTCTTAGTTTCATGGAGGCTATAAAGGGACAAACATCTTTTCGAGAGTTTGTCAGAACTTCTGTGTATGTCCGTACGTTAAGATGTACCATAAAGATTCCGTGGCTCGCCTGGTTAAACCAAAAACGGCTTTCTTTGTCTGCGGATGATCTACTGCAAACCGGAGAAAATTGATCGTTGACCGATGGAGGTAAGGGGCAAAGAATTGTATGCCTACGGTTACACAGCTGAATACACTGGGCGCACGATCAGATAATTTGACTTGTTAGGAGTTTGAGTAAAGAACTTGATAACCTATGCGAAAGTTGCCCGTCCAGCAAACAAAAACCACAGGGCCAATCCGAATAAGTTTTGAAGAAACATATAATGGGTAGTCTGGCCGACCTAGTTTACTCAAGCAGCGTTGGCTAGTAATGGCAACAATTTCTGCCGTTTAATTTTAACAGCTCAAGTACTTTCTGAAAAAGTGCATGTTCTCTTTAGCTCTAGGCAGCTAACGAAAAGCTTCCCGTCGGAAAACTCACTGGAATTAAAATGCAACGTATCAAACTACGTACAAGGATTCCATTATAAAACATGACTCTTTCTACTTTAAAAATGTACTCAACTGGGTACTCCATCACACCAGTCTCCGCCCTTGAACATATATCGGGCGAGATTACAGGATGGATGAAATCACGTTTCGTTCGTCGCGCTTCACGCTTAGATTACAAAGTAATTCAGCCGATGTCTGACCGCGTATTTTGTGCGTCAACAAAGTGTACATCCCACACGCTATCGGATGTGCGCGATGACTGTTAACGCCGACGAACGAGTGGTTTAGAACAGCTGGATGATGTGCTGAATAGTTCTCAGACCAATCCACTACCCACATCTCCGGATAGAGGTTACCAGGGTATGGGCCGCCAAACAACTTTGATTACTGACTTTAAGCGCATTTAGTCAATGACGTACATACAATTCTACATACACATCCACAAGCAACATTTCAGTGTGTGCATTACACTAATTAGAATGGATACACAATCGAACCTACTACCGATAAGTAACCTTCAGGCCGTTATATAAGTAGTTAATGAAGTTAGACCGAGGTGTCGACCGGACTTATTATAGAGAAATTAGGTCACTGGTCAATCAGTTGGCGATAGCTTGATTAGTTTGTTAGGTCACGCTCGTTTGCTGGTTTTACCATGCAGGTTGGCCATCGATTCGGTGAACTTGTGAGTATAGTAGGTGCAGCACCTGAATACATCGCTTTTGATGAAATAATACCGGGTCAGGCAGTTTGATTCCGATGGCCTCAGCGGTACAAATTGTTCTCATTCGGACGACTTTTGATGGGTTGTCAGGTACTTGATATACCTCTTGGAAGGCTTGATTAGTGCTCTTCCGGTGCTCACTTTCAGTCCGATAAGCGAGGATGGCACTGTTGACAGATCGTGTTTTCCCGTCCCATAGCCACTGTGGATGGCGTTTCCGGATTCGTTTCGAAAGCTCTCTTGACTTTCGACCAATATAATCTTTTCCACAGGAACAAGTGAATGGGTGGATACATAGACAGATGAGGTCTGAACTGTCAGTGTATCTCTGTTATGAAACTTGAGAACTGGGGATGTATTGGATTGGGAGCGGAATTCAACATTTTTGCGAAATTGTAACATTTGAATGGCACTCGAATAAACATAGGCTTCTTTCTTGCGTCCTATATTTGAGGTTTAGGCGAAACTCTGTTCACGCTTTCAATGACAAATTCCTCCGGGTAGCTGTTATGATTGAGTGCGAAGCAGAAGCTGTTGTAAGTTGAGCATTGGTAACTCAACATCGGGAAGCACCAACAGAGCCTCAAGTCTAGTGCTTCTTTTTGAAAGAGGCTGACTGGAAAGTCTATCTGAATGCGAACGCTGCGATCAAATGTAAATGATAGTTAACTTGAAAATAAACCGAATCCCCGACTACTCATCAGTAATCTAAAATATCGCCCTGCGGGTTTAATGAGTTCAGTGATCTCAACCTGTCTCGGAAGTCTTAATCGCAGGGTTATCGAGTGGAGTTAACAGGACAGTTACTGTGTCCTCCCTCGAGGCGGTCGCCCAACCTGATCATTGCTCACAAGCGAGAGTGGTTGCCTAATGTGAGGTTAATGTCGCAGTGGTTAACACGGTTGCCGTGGCAAGGATATTCACATGTATATATCTACATAAATATTGTGTATCTGAGAGCAATGGACCATATGCCCGAGTTGTAAATTCAGCACTACTCACGGCGTACATTGACTACTGTATTTAGAATGAAATTTGGCTGATCTACTTCTCTTTTTGGTGATCTGGTCACACAGTTTGCAATCAATGAACTCATCAGGCAAGGGGTACTGGGGTTCACCTTCATATCCAGACAAGACTATCTGCCGCTGTTGAGCTGTTATATGAGATAAATCCCAGCATGATGCTCCTTTCCGAAGTGTGCCAGCCAACAGTTTTACCTGAAAGCAAAAGCTTCTATCCAGTCTCAACGGTATTCATTAATGAACTCGTAGTGAGCCAAGCTCCGACTACTCATGAGTAATATGTTAATGTATACTATGAACGACGTGAGAAGGTGCGCAACAGAACAAATAACAAAATGCACGTTTGTAAAATCACTGCTTATTGGTCACCATTAGGTTCTGTTTACGTCATCAATTTTTTATTGAATAATACGTCGTCTTGTGTGTTTAAAGTGGGACTATTTCCTTCTATCTTGCTTTCCTCCCAACCCCCCTCCCAATAATGAATCGGCGTACTGATTGCACATACACATACTGGGTGATTTTTACAACGTTGTCTGTGTACTGCCTTTAATTCGCGAACTATTGCTATTCGTTTCGCATTGGATTACGCACTTGGCTCAAATATGCATGTTCTGAACAACTTGGTTCAATTTTGTGTTATCGCTTTTGGTTTACTTGCTGTGTGCTACGAACAAACGTTGCAGTATTTGAGCAAATGCTGTCCGTTTGGAAAATGGGACTTTGGTTATCTTGGTCACACCCAGGTAGTTTCTTGTAAATATCTGTGTAACGGTGCATGGCACTGTCTCAAGGAAAGTATCTCATGTTTAAAATTTAACAATGCGGAAGCCAGAAAAAGTCAGCAAAACAACTCATGTAAGCAAACAATTACCGAACAGATTAGGTCACATAAGAATATTGGGCAAAGAATTCATAGTATGTATTAACAAGAAATAAAATAAAGGACAACACGCATTGGTGTTACGTAACGAACCAGTGTGCCACTTAAACGCAGTATGTGTGTGGCCAGAACCCAACAGCAGATTATTCACAGCGGTATAACGATTTGTGACAGGCAGTTTTTTCGTCCCTGAACACTGACAGAATGACGTAAACGAGAATGAACGAAACATCTCGCAAATATTCGCCTTCTAAGTTTATTGGATGTCTGTTGCCATATAAATTAGCATAAATTAACCAATCACACAGAAGTGATGGTTAGAAACAACGGTGGATGAACAGGATACAGGTTCAGTGATCCAATTCTTGGTAATGTTAATGAACTCGTTCAAAACAGATCCCGTGAGAACAAGTGGAGGACTACACGCAGAAAGAGGTCACTGAAATGGACACCTCACCTTTTGGTCATGAACGTGACGAAACAACAATTAAAACGTATAAGTAACAAGACGCTATAATGAATACATTTAAGAACATTTAGGCGATCGGATTTATTCTAGTATCTCTTTAAGTATGAATGTGTCAATGTTTTCTTCTCCACTAATGTACTGGTGTTGTGTACCTCTCTCTTTAACTCACTTCGGGTAGCCATTTGTACGGATAGTGAACGCATGTGTGGAAACGTAAATGAGCTGATAATTTTGGTACATATTATTATGGCCCAACCAGCCAAACGGTTAACGGGAGTTTCTATATTCCCCCACTTGACAGTCGACAAATTAGATGTAAGCACTTACTTGACAAGTTACCTGGACTCACCCTGTTCACTGCATCACACTTGAGTTGTAAAGGTTTACAATATCGAACAAGTGAGTTATGCTTCCGCTTACTCACACGGTATATTCAAATGCCACGATACAAGTAGAAATTTAGATCGAGAAAATATCACAGGGAAAGCATCCTGATGCTCAATCTCAAACCGGCATCTCAAAACCGGTAACCACTTTACTTTGATTCGAGCTAATCCTTTATCCTTCGTATGTAACCAACCACTTGTGAAAAAATCGGTCAGGTTGAATGATATTTAGTGTACAGACATCAAGCCGTTTTGTACGGATAACCAGTGTGTATTGGTTACTGCCATAGAAGTACAATATTGTGACAGTGTAGTGGTTCTTGGGAAAATATGTGAAACCGACTCTTCAAAGTGGCTGGATTTTTCACCGTTCAAGTCTGAGTATTATAGATCTTTCGATCGTAGATTGTGTAAGTAAGCAACGACTGTATTAGTATAGGAGAAGGGGAGATTAACAAATTGAAAAGTGGTTGAGAGCAATGAATTCTCGAGCGCAGAAGTAGCTACCTAGCAGGCAGTATACCATTATATTTGAACCTGTGCTGACATGCTGCAAGTGGAATTGACAACAGCTGTTTCTTTCCCTAAATATACTACTGACAGCCCGATATGTGTTACCAAAACAGAACCAATTGGCCCGTATGCAAGTGGTATTGAATAAGGTTTTAAACACCGTTGTGATGTAACAAAAACAAATCAATCCTAACAAATTCAGTCGACAGTTAATGGCTCACGGTACAATTATCATTTACAGTTCAAAACTCTAGTAGACGTTTTTAAACAAAAAGTTTTCGTGATTTCTGAAGTGCTTAGTTAAACGCTTTGCAACCGTGAAATGCTTTAGTTTTGCGTTTGTCTATCGAAGTCTGTCAGAACCATAGGTTTCCGCTTTGATTTCCTTGATGCTTTTCTAAAATCTGTACGATGCACACAATAGTACTTTGGTTTTTCACTGCTCCTTATGCCTGTAAACTTGCCTTTACCCATGATATATAAATGAACAAGATCGAATTAATCATTACCACGAAGTTTGTTTTAGAGTCGGCTGGCCATGCTAAACAATTTACCGCAGTGTATCACTTGTGATCAAATGGAAGTTCAATTGAGGTGTGACCCAGGAAGGCTGAGCGTAGACGGATGTTGAGGGAGGACCCAAGTTTGTATTCTTACTTTAAAAATGGCGAACGTTAGATGGTAACATGTAGACTTGCCAACAAAAGAGCGAGTATCAACGAACAACCTACCCAATGAACGGCATGTTCATGATGTTCATTCGTCACTTTGAGAATAAACTACCTCTCATATTGGGTTCAGACGTTTATTAATATAATGACACTTCATTTAAATTTTTCCGTTACCGAAGCATTCTGGTACTTGAACTCAGGTTTCGTTTGCCTTGAGACGCGTGTCTCTACGGCCAGTCTAGTAAGTAGATTAAATCTCACTAAGCCAAATACACAATCAGCCGGCGTTATCGACGACATTACCTGATCGTCACACCAGAAGACACTAACCGTTCTGCTGGTATCCATAAAGAACCCGCTCACTTCAACATCGATCAATTCGGATGACGTCGCAGATTCTGTTTATGCATTCTAAATTTTCAATGTGAAAAACGATGTGGAATGATCCTTCCTTATGAAAACAACGGTAACTCCGCCTTCAGTAGATAGATGCTTACAGTCAAATCAAGTATCGAACTTCCAGCACGATTAGATCGAGTGAGCTACCGTAACCTGAAACCGGTCGTCAAGTAGGCTGTACAACAAAAGATTATTTAACATGTTAATAGTCTGCATGTACTGGTTCAGTAAACTTTTCTCTTTCTGTTTTATACGCATGCTCACAAACAACGGTTGACCGATTTTTAAAAACTACATTTGATTGTTCTGCTTGATTTATGATCACTGTTGTCAAACCTAGTTTTTGTGTTGAAACTCCGCCTTGTTTTATTGTACGCTCCCAGCTCTGTTGTACAGTGTAAGACGTACTACAAAACGCAACCATTCCATTCCAATCTAAATAAGGGTCATGCTCTGTCGATTATAAACTTGGAAAATTTGTCTCCGAATTTACTGCTATCAATTCATTGTACGACCCACTTGTCCTGCATGATTAGTCGATCATTCGTAATCAGGTTAGTCGGATCCAATCTTTGAAAAGAAAAACATCCCCTACTTTATTACAGATTGAGCTGCCGATATTCAACAATCTGCAACCAAAGCCAATTGCTCCGAAATACATGATTCTGTACATTAGTTTGGCTGTTTTCGGTGGCGTCCTACTGCTGGCGGTTATAATAATTATTCTCAAGAAAGTGAGTTTGTGAACGTTGTAATTGTTGTTTGCTACTGCAGGCTAAAAGATATCATTCTTTTGGTAGCGTGTACGGATTTCCATTTCGATGAACAATTAGTGACATTTATTGCTAACGTCTACTACATGAAAGAGAGTAGCTACCAGTTGGTTATAGTTTGTTAGCGATAAACGATTGAATCTGATCACCTGACTTTAACTTATGCAAACCCAAACAAAACGGAACTGTCACCCGTTGCAGTCGCTCGTAGGTACTGAAAAAGACAGCCAGTTCTTCTGTCAAATGATCTGGCCGTATATTCGCACATAAAAAGTGAACAAAACGAATTGCTGCCGAAATTATATTTAGGAAACATGAAATATTTTGAATGAGTGTGAGAAACATCGTTATCTGTCGTATTAAGAACACAAGTTCTTGAACATTTCAAATATCTCTTGCAGACCTTATTTTCGAAACCTCTAGAAGTCTATCACAGCTGAATGCGCTGCACGAACTTTCCCCAGTGTAGTTTATTAGACATACAATAATCAATTTCGTGACTGTGTGGTACAGTGTGGGAAATGTTTGTGGTCACAGTACCCCGCTTTTTGTAAGCAAGCCATTATTAGTACCACGGGTAATGTGATACAAAATAGTGCTAAAATTGTGTGATCTGTGTAAAAAAAACGGCTGTGTACGTACTGTCACATGCGCCTATTTCTTCCATAGGCTGGATTCTTTAAACGGAAGCGTTTCGTTCGGAGACAGAAGAGAACACCGAAAGAACCTGAAAAACAGCCAATGACTTCCGAATATGTGGTTGCTAGAACGGCGCGTGAGCGTACACAGGCTCAAAGACAACCTATTCATACATATGGTTATGTGCCGGACTCGAGAGACAGTCAACACTCTACCCAGGTTTCATCCCCTATCACTGCTTACCAACAGCCAAGACAGTCGCAACGTCACAACGCTGGATCAGAAAATCGATCAAGTGCTGTAGCAAGCTACACAGACAGAGAGCCTCGTTCTAGAGGCTCTGCTCATTATAGATGAGAACCTTCTCAATTTCATAAACTAGGCAGAACTGCATCATGCTACCGCTGGCAGTAACAATTCTGCAATCTTGATAACCTATTCATTCGGCAACTTATCCAAACGATCAGTATATTCGCCTGTCTGACATTTTGTTGCTTCTGCTAGTTTATTTTTATATAATAATTGTATAGAAAACTACGCTCTACCGCATCCAATGAATGCAACGGGGCACAGCTGCACTCCTTGTTGCCACAATGAATGACCGACGTGCCTAAAAGGATCTTGAATATATACATATCATATTGCGATAAAAATGCTAAACGTAACCACAGCGTTTTCTTTTCGAGATCGGGTTTCTTTAGGTCAAGCCAGCCGTAATGAGAGTGCTGTCTAAAAGATTCAGGCCAGAGTTGCTTTGGAATGAAGGATGCTAAGAAATACCACGAGGGGGAAAGTGGGTATAATTTCGCTTGTTTCAATCGCCAGTAGCACTGAAAATCCTATGGCCGGGTTGACGAGCCAGCTACTGTATCTTTTCTCGAGGCTATCGAGAAATCTGGGCATGATCCACAAACGTTTGAATACAATTGTTCAGTCGTGTCTAAATTATATTCATTAGCATAGGCGTCGAAAAGGTTGCCTCGTAAAATAGTGAACAGAGTTTCAGTCCCTGCCTTGATGAGGGTATGAAATACTGAAGAGCAGTAACAAGTGTGGAACTCGAGTACAGTGCTTCTTCTAATAAAGGGCCGGCTGAAAGTTCCAGGAAATACGATAGCTGCGACTAGTTGTGAGTGGTGTTCACCATGCCACCATTAGTAATGATACGTATATAGGACGGAAATTGCATACTGCCCATCAGCAGAATCTTGCTGTCTCAACTAGGACGTAAACCTTAAGTAGAACGGTTAGCCCAAACCTGAGTTCTCCTAAGACCCTCATTGTAGCCGACCAACTTGCACTTACCCTGAGTTATTGCGAGAAATAGACAGCAGAGAACAGCTAGTTCAAAACAGGCAGCTCTCCAACAGCTCAATAACAGAGAAAAACACAAACGGGCGTAAGCCTAATGACCTGGTGGCCGTAGCCACAAGCTAGATAGCTAACGAAGAAATTGCATGCACACACTGTGTTACGTTACGAAAATCGCTTACGATGAAGTAGTGAATGTGGCGACTTGTATTATCTCAGACGTAGTGTAGTAACCTTTGTGTCGTCCGCCTTTTGGATTCACAACAGTAGTAGCAGACAATTCAAAGTGGTAGGAATACAGACGGTAAAAAAGACCATATTCCTTTATCTGACGGGATTCTAATGAACATAATTGATTCATTAAACTAAAAAGCATTTTGAAGTAATGCTGTTAGCCGTTACTCAATTTCTACTAAAATTTGCACCTTTTAAGATTATGATTATGACCAGCCTGGAAGCCAGAGGTTTTTGGCACCCAAGCAGTTATAAACGCCATGCCAGTAGTTTCCCGTTTACCGATGCCCGTGCTTCTAGCGCAGTTAGACCATGATCAGTGATATTAGCCGAAATGCCATCTTCCCGATTTCCTTATTTTCATGAACGTATGAAGTAACGATGTGACGAACACTTGTTTTTCAGAACTGTTCCTAAGATCAATATAACTACATGGGTTTCACTAAGACGTGCCGAGAGGCAAACCGTAAAAACCACGAAGCAACTGTTAGCGAATGGCAATAAAGGCTACTACTAGATTTCGCCCAATGATTAGTTGGACCAAGATCGGACGTTGACTGAATGTTACGTCACATGATCAGGTTCAAGTGGTTGTGTATAGTTAGACTGAGTGTGGTTTACCTGTGTTCACGGAATTTTCAAGGACTGAACAAATTTCGTTTGAGAGTACGAGTGAGGGTAGTGTAATCTGATTGCAGTTAATTCGCTGATCACCAGAATGCGCTGATGGACTGTTTTTGGTTGAATGTTGGTAACTCTGTAGAATGCTTTGGTGACGTCTATGTGATGGTGGGTGGGTGTGTAACAATGGCATTAGCAACTGATTCATGACAACTGGTTCCTACCCAAGCTGGACGATGTCCCTTGATCCTTTTTGACAAGCGTCTAGCCGTATGACCAACACATTGTGCAGTACAACAATAACACGGAAATGAATACAAGAACACTGGTTGATATTGGACTGATAGCCTGTCTTTCAGACTCAACTTTAGCATCGATATTACTATGATACGTCTGAATGGCCGGCATATGCACCAGCTGAACTAATCTGCTACAATATCCCCCTTAAACGGGGGTTTTATAAATACGGCTTTCTTTTCAGCTGTGGGCATTACCGCATGCGGGATTCCGGTCTTCATACTTGAAATGATAAACGGCTCCAGGTAATCGTCTTCCACTGATAGGTTTTGAACAAGTTTCAGTTTCTCCCCTACTACGTCATCCTAACAAATCTTTCTTGCTTTATTTGCTAGGCTTCGGGCTAGATTTCGTTTCTGTTTAATGGGCACAAAACTGTTAAAATGGCGTACTGATTTGCCCATATAGGTTTGCGATATACTGACCTACTCAGTGTACTGTTTTGACGACTGATCAATTTGACATTTAAGAAATAAAAATCATTGTTGGATTCCGCTTCTGAGATGAAGCGCAGTGAAATGTGTGCTGCTTTAAAAAAACTTGAAGGATGTCTGTTAGCTCGTCTTGTGGCTGTATGACAACAAACAGCAGAGAACGCGGAATTTTGTTTCCTTACGCCGATCAGTAAACGTGTACACAAATGGGATTTTCAGGTAGTGGAAATAAGGGTCAAACCAATTATCTCTTATTAACCGATCACAGCAATCCACTTATAAGTACATACTATGCTTAGAAAAAGCACCAGTATGTGATTCATAGAAAGGATGGTTGTTGCATGTGATTACCCATCCCATTGTTTGATGAGGTTAGCAGCCACTTCGAGTTTATCTCGGTAGACATTAAGCGAGTGTAAGATACTTGGTGTTACGGCCGAATTTAATTCGACTCTAATGTGTTCAACTAGAAACCACGCTCGGTTACGTGTTTCATGATTGTTAAGAATGAACGAAGTGACTGAGTCATCCCACAACCTGTGCCTTTCGAGTTCACTGTTTGAATATGTGGAAAAGTTTAATTGCAACTTACGTTAACCAAAAACTCAAACCGTCGACCCAGAAACAAAACCACAATACCATAACTATTTTACAAGCAATACACTGTGTTTCAGAGTTGGTGTGTCTAGCTGACACAAGTGTTTGTTTGTAACACCGAACGGTCATCAGTGAAGTGGTAGTATAGATGCCAATTCTACAATCACGAGGTCGCAGGTTTGAACCTGGCTACCATGATTATTTCTGTTCGGATTCGAACAGCTTAACGGCTTTCAAAACACATATGTTACACGACAGCAAACACTGTCGGGTGTAGATATAACAAAGCTCAATACATTCAAGACGTTGTTTGAGACTGGTTTATTGATTAAAAGATAGTTCATGGAAAAGGTTGCGCAGACGACTGTGACAAAACAACGCGACCATTAACAGATGAATGTTCAGTTCGTCTTCCGAACACGCACGTAAGCAACGCATGAGTCAGCATATTACCTGGTCGTCTGTCGGTCTAAGATTCCACGCAAGCTGAGACGTGCGTGCCACGTTGATGGGTCAATAATCAAGGGGCAGCTGAGCGGTCCACTATATCTCAAACGAATGCATTCAGTAAATGCATGTACTTTCTCGTTTCAATAGACCATGAAATGCAAGGCTTAGAAGACTTGTAAGACTTAACACACAACAGATCAGTAATAATCTCTGAAAATCAAGGTATACATACAACTGGCTCCTAAGAGATGTATCAACGCAAGTAAAATGAAGTCAGTTTTTGTTTTCGTTTAAACTACAGAAGCAAAGTCTTTTGGTGAGCGCCTAACGCAAAGGAGAGTAGATGAAAACAAAAACTACACTTGTACTGGACTGATCCAACAAAATCATTCAAAAGACAACACAACACTGATTCTGTCTGGATCCTGAGAAGATATCAAGGTCAATGTCTCTAAGTCATGAACAAAATACGGTTACTAACGTTTCATGAACAACTCACAGGGAATGCGTGGCCTTCCTATTAAGTAGAAATTAAGCCTGAATGAACTTGACGAGTGCAGGCTGCATGGTTTTCGAAAGGATGAGTTCTTCAGCAGGAGGACCGTCAACTGGGTGTCAATTGTCTGCGATAAAATCACCGAAACAGGCATGAGTAAATAGGCTATTGTAAACAATGCATGAAATGTTGATTCTGTTAGGAAGAGTTTATCGCCGTTAACCGCGTCGCATTCGACAGAGAGAGAGAGATCCTGCAAGAAACTAGCCTAGTATCAGTGTCACAAGTCACAGAACTGTAACGTCCTTGTGAGCTGGTTATGTTACATTAATCTGTCTGTTGGCTTGAACAAGAGGATAATAGTTCTTTCGACACAATCATTTCATGTGTTGAAAAACAGGCCAAAGTTGATCCAAATTCGGCATTGCTAACAAATAATCAGAGCCTTCGCGTTTTCAGAGAATTTTCAATCGGCACTTTTCGAAAGGAAACACTGGACATGACCAGATTACCGTGTGTAAACGCCTAGTCGCAGTCAATTGAATAATTCTCACTCAAATGGGAATATGACTACAATACCGACGAGCTCTGTGTCAAAGCTTCTAGCTTGAGATCTCTAAGAATTAGAAATCTGCAATCAAATGAGACTGATGTTCAATTTTTATTAATCAGGCCCTGATTACTCATGAACGATAAACGAATTTCAGTGACATAAACTGGGTATAACCCATCGCTACTCACAAGCAAACGCAAATGGACGTTTGCCCGTGATAAGTCAGTTTTGTCTGATGTGAAGTCAACTGTGTACTGATCAACACTGTGGTCTCGTGAAAATGAGGTCGGAGTGGAAAATCGGAACGTGATAGAGATGTGTAATACTGACGAGCTACAGCGAAGTCGAAATTTGAGTCAAGTGCCTACATCCAAAGCAGGCTGAATAAAAAGCATGAATGAATGTGTCAGCCACAATAAAGTGTGGATGATGTTCAATTCAAATCCCCAACCGCATACCGGTAATTCAAGAGGGAGGAGAAGAACGCATTAGAATGGGAGGAGAATAAGAATGAGTTTAATTTTAATGGATTGACTGGTTGGGAGAATGTCGAAATATTACGTGGAAGTTTGAAAAGATAGGTACTTGTCAAAACACTCATGATCTCTCTGAGACCAGCTTTATGACTTTTGTAAGTAACGCATTAAAAGGAAACGGTTTTACCAAAAATATAGCGATTAGTGAAACCGTCCCCAGAACAAAAAATACAACTCTAAACCGTAGGTTTTAAAAGATTAATCTTGAGACGCTGCTAAACAGATGGAATGTCCGAAATAAGGTGGTCTCTGAAAGTGCATGAGGAGAACCACAAGCAGGCAGTTTCAACTTGAAGCAAGTGCGAATGGAAATTATCAAATACTTGGTAGGTAGTTGTGTTGATCAAATAATCCTAAATGGATCTCATTAACCTTGGCTGTTTTACATTATACTGAACAGTTTCCCGTGCAACATAAAAACGTCTGCGTTCTGTGTTAAACTGCAGGGGATACTGAATGCCGCGATAATGAATGCACACGAGACTTCTACAATTCAAACGTACATATGACATCCCTGTGGTGGTAATTTTAAAGACCCAATCCAATACAATTTAGTTTGTAGGAGTTATACTGCAACCGGAATTGAGGGGTTACATATTTGGCTGTAAGACACCACATCCATGTCTACCTCTTTTAATAGCGTATTAGTTAGACTCGGTTAACGTGACCAAGATGGGCCGGACGGACACAAACCAGTTGGTCAGATTCCACTGCATTTCAGAAATATTCACACAGGAGAGCCATCCAGTTAGCTAAGACAAGGAACATGGGTTCAGGGAGAAACAACTATTTCGGAGCGGTGAAGCTTTGAATCATATGACATATAGCGCATTAGTAAACCAATCCGTTTGACAAAATGGGTCGATAATGCTGGATAGGTCACGTGTGAGAGGTATTCAGCTAGTTTCAGTCATAAGACAAACATAATGAGAATCACATGGAGAGAGAAACAACAACGGACTTTCACAAATCGTTAATGGAAAATGATACCAACAATGCGGCATTCCAAACCGCAATTGCCAAGCGGCGGCAAGCTGTGCACCTGACCGCTATCAACTAATGTTCATTTAGACAAAACTATGAGGAGGTTCTGAGTGACAAAATACCAGGAAGCCTTTTGTTGTCAGCATTCGTGATGTATTTTCATCATGAATCACTATTAGTTGCACAGAGAATTTGATTAAAATAGGCAGCACACACGAGGTGCGGCAAAATAGACTCACCCAGACCTACAATTATCTCACAAATACGTTGCAGCAATTCTGAGAATTGCCAGGACAAGTCAGATATCCCGATATCTGGAGTCTACATTCGATCAGAAAATTGTGCTATCTGCAGTTGTGGTCTTATTCTCTCAACTAGCGAATGAACAATGATCATTCTCCCTAATACGTCAGCAACTGCCATTATTAAGCATTGGAGTAAGTTTTGTGTAAATAGCTCTCAAAAATAACACATCCCCAAAGGTGAGAACAATATCCGTGTTAAACGCGTACTGCTATCCAAGGTTGGAATGGTATATTCAGGCTGTTTCACTGGCCCAACTCTGGCTGGTCGCGTGAAAGTCAGGGGCGTTGAGAATCACATAAGCACGGCTACGTAGTGGATATTGCAGCCATCGGGTTGCATGGCTACCAGTGTGAAGGTGAACTACTTGTCACGTGTGTTATGCCTCGTGAAACGAGAAGCGAAGTTCGCGTTAGCCTCATCCATATCAAATCTCGAAAGCTCAATTCGACCAGTTTTGAAAGAGCAGAGAATTTAGCGACCGAACTGATTTTGCTAGACATGATTGGAAAGATTCCAGAAGTCTGAAAAAAAGCTGCTGGGCACACTTGATGGTAAGAAAACGAGAGTTATCTCCATAAGATGGTAGGTTTTCTTGGTAGTTTTCATTTCTTTGACTCAGCAAGCGACTGCTGTTTTGAAGAAAAATGTTGTGATTCACACGTTGTATATGACGAGATGGTTGTATTTTCGAATGACGCTGAACTGCATCCACTGCAATGCAAGAATCTCGCTTTCCAAATTGCCCGGATCACATCTTTGATGCAAGACATGGACGGACCTAATTCAAAACGCAACCCTAGTTTTTTTGATAATTATTCACGCCAGTGCGCTGATAGTGCTGTCCGGTAACTCTGTTTTCCTTACACTGTTTTTCATTTCCAACGTACCTGATGTTTACGCGACCACTTAACGTTGGGTTGATGAAACTGTCTGAATCCACAAATTCAGCCGTATAATTTTATCGTGACTAGTTTTCATACTTTTTTAAACGCATCAATTTCTCCGAAGGTCGTTCACATAAAACTCTGCTTGATGCTTTGCAATGATCTTTGCTCGGTTTGAAGAATAATCTTAATTGTCCTCCTGTTAGTGGAGAGAATAAACTCCAAATGTTAGATTGCCACATTGCTGAGGTGTAGTTTCCGTGCGCGGTTTATGGTAAAACAACCGAAACCTTCTAATTTACCGCATATCAGTATATTGCTCTCAGTAAGGAGGACAAATGCAACGAGATTAGGTTGAAATGAAGGATTAAACAGGCTACTGAAGATGCTAAATATGCATTTGCAACAGTAGAATGGTTAATAAGCGTTTAAATGTCAAAAGTTGTCAGAAGCATAATATTGCCTTCGTGGACGTTGTCACCGACGGTCTTCGACTACATCTGACTCTAAAGCGAATACGGCAGAAATAAGAGAAAAACTGTTCGCCTGCGGTTTATTTTTGATGTGATAAGTAACATCAACTATAAAACTGATCACTCATTTCTGAGGACTTTTCTCAATGAACACGCGCTACTTATAATGGCATATATATACAAACGTAACAGATTGCTCGTTCCATGCGAACGGTCTTTAAAATCTGCATTGTTCTACGGAGTCTGCAAAGTCTCAGACATACGGTAAAACGAACGGTTAGGTCTTCAGACGCCTGTTATCATATGTCTAGTGTCGTCGGTTTGGATTGATGTGTCTTTCGCACCATCCGCATTTCACTGTAAAACTAGGATGACACTTTCTCTTAAGAACTGCAGGAGGCCGTTTTCGAAACCAATGTTAACCAGTCAACCGTCAAAACGTGGACCGTCGAGGAGCCTTCAATTTTACCTCCGACCAGTGCACTGATTCATCAGCAATATGCAAATGCTTCATTCCGCGTAAACAGCAAATCGTACGAAATTAAGTAAACTGCTGTGATTGCCTAAACGTACTAAATCTGAAAGTGAACCACAAGCCATAGGCCAGACAATGTCAATGGTGAACATGTAAACAAACAGAAAACCGCACTTTGGGTGTACAGATTCCAGTCCCCGGTATTTTACAATCATTTTAAACTAACTGGCTCTAGTTATCTTGAATGAACCCACAAACGTGCACCATGAGTGTTTTGTGTAAAATTACCTCGCTCGTGAATAGAATGTGAGAGAATGGACATTCTGAGCTGTACCAAAATATCTACCCATGTTACTGTTAAACTTTTGCCATTAGTTTGACAAACGTTAAACCGATGGTCAATCTCAGCTAATGACAAGCCACCACACATGCTTTGGAAACACAGTTGGGTTGCTGAATTCACGAACAAATGAGGGATACGAGAAGTGAGAGGGAGGTGTGACAGCCATAAACGGACAAAAACTGTTCTGAGCCTCATCATCATACTTTTAACACTGAGCTTTGCTGCGCGTATTGTGCGTGTAATTTGAGATTATTTGCGCAAAGTGAGCCCGAGGAACTAACAGGCTACGGCCACAGTCATAAGCCGGCATCAAGAGTAATCGGACACCTAGAGTGTAATTTTTGGAAGGATTAGGATAGACAAGCACAGTTATTTAGTAGCAAGCGTAAAAAACGTAAATTCAGATGGTAGAGGGTAAAAAGCAACATACATTGGCTTATTTCGCCACATATCGGATGAATCTTGCTACGTAGTCGCAACAATCTGAATCAACACGGGAACGTAAAAAGCATGCCCGTGCAAACTAATACAATGCGGCGTTATCATGGGAGTCTAAAGTCCAACATCAGTTTTTCCGTTGACAGAAAAGCGCATCCTGTGTAGCACAGCAGGCACGCTAAATGTAAACAGACGTCAATCGAGGACGAAGCAAACAATCTTGGACTTTGTAGATCTTTGGATTTGATGTCCAAAAGTCGCTAGCAATTTTGTAACTTGTAGCTTGGATTAACCTGAACAATTTCAAGTAACTGAGCTAAACTGTGTTCAAAAGTAAGCTTGCCCTAGAGTAGACTCGAATGAAAAATTGGATGGGTGCATTTTTTGTCCAGCCACACAAACGACCACAAACGGGCAGTGCAATTAGCTAATATAATTTGGCGCACACATTCAGGATCTGATTTATATGACAGGTAAGCAGGCCGTTTTTCTCAAAGCATCGGAGTAACCGTCTAAAGAGTGTAGGTTTTAGCTGACTCGAGTACCTCGTGGACCACCATCATCCCTGTGGTAGCCTAAACGACAAAGCGGATCGAATGAGGCAAGTATAGCACAGTGGCACCGCGATCACATTACACTGTGGGATAAGAGGTCTAACAAGAAAATATCCTCGGAGGACAATAACTACTATGACAGTATGCACTCACTTCCTGAGTGAATGAAACATATATACACTCTATTACCGATTAACACACACACGAGACTCCCATTATCCGGTGCAGTAGGAGATCCCGACTATGTCATGCAGGACACTAACATTTTGTGTATATGCCGTCGGTCATTTGTAAAACAAAAAAGGATGTAAACCTCATACGCTTTGGATGAAACGATCGAATATGAAAGTCACAATCGTGATGAACCGGTAATAATATAGCCTTAAAACACAACTATTGCTGTCACCGTTTGATCACCATGAACTTTGTAACCATTTAAAGGCTGAATTTAGAACTAACTGGCAGCAAAGATATGTTGAGCTAGCCAGTATCTCCACTTGTGGTGATGTTCAAATGGATATGTTCACAACACTATGGGCCTCAAATACATTCTACAACTTAACCTATTCCGTAACCTTATGAACGTTCCGCAACCAGGTTAAGAAGATGCCCACGAACTAGGGTGAACAAACAGCCTTGTGGGGATAGAGTAGAACATAATCTCAGTAGATCAGCAGAAATCACTGGGAATCGGCACAAGCAATATATGCATTCGTTATTCTCAACGTTATCTCATCGGTCACATAACAGATTGATGAGATGACACTGCACGGTTTCGATATAACGGGCATGCCATACAGATCGGCCACACCATTCGACCAATTTGGTAGCACCTTCATATTGTCTGCAGACAAGCTAAATATAGCCCCATCGTCCACATGCATAATGAGGTCTGCTTAGTACCCCGTATGAGCTTCTCTCCGAAATCGTCGGAGCACCCTACAGAATATCATCTACCACACAGTTGGAAAGGGAAGGATAGTTTCGACAGCCCTGTCGAACGCCACCATACGTCAGGGTCGCTGTCCATAAACGAGCACTCAGTACGGACATACAGCTTCAACCAATTAACACACATTGGAGCTCCTCGGTAATGGAGGTTCTGGAATGCGTGCCCGGAAATCGAGCCAAAGACGATCTTTGGGTGCAAAATGCTCTGACCGTTGGCTGATAAAAGAAGTGTCATTAGTCAATTGTCTGTCGTGAAGGGAGTGCAGAATCAACACACTCATGGCCTAATCGGAAGCCTACCTACTGTTTTCTTATCTGGTTTTCTGTGCTTTCTAACCAACTATGATATGGGACCCATGAACATCTTGGATGGATCTTACATCATGCCACCATTTTTGAAGGCGTGAATGACTGATGATAAGCGAGTCGTGAGGCAACTCGTCAGTCTCCCGCACGGAACGAACAAAAGTGATCAGGTAAGCCAATCTCTTACCATTACACCTGAAAACAGCTGGAGTAAGGAAGTCCAAATATGGAGATTCATGGAGTTGTCAGAAACTTCAGCATTAGACGGGGGATCGTCATAACTGTCGTAAATGATTACAATGTCTTCACCGTACATAACTGAATGAGCAAGCTAAGACCAACTGAAAAGTCCTCAAAAATACGCAACCAACAATTCAGAAGAGGCCGCAACAAGTAAATTCGTGTGCGATCTTTTTCACACAGTCCCTATAACATTTCGCTGGAGATCAGTACATCGAAATGTTGAGAAAAGCAGCACCTAACTATTTCCCAACAAAAAGGCACTCCCATCTCTTTGACTTCCTTCCTCAGATTCGCGTACATATTGAGATTTCTCCATGGTAGTGACGTGGTCAACTTAGTTGCCAGCGAGTTTTGTTAAACATTTTTACAACCCCACTCCTCAATTTCCAATTGACGGTTTCACGTTAAGGAGCGGATGAACTCTGTGCGAACAATGATACCAAGCGAGCAGAAAGAACGGCACGGTCCGTAAAACCATGGTTGGGTCGAAGCAAACGATAGCGTGTGATATAGTGGCGTTGCCCCTGACTCATGACGAAATGTTCAATTTACATTCAAAGTAAAGTTGTACAGAGCAGCCTCTATGTAACGTATTGTCAAATTTTTGCGAAAACACCGTACCCAAGAAGTGGTCGCTGAAATGTGTATAGTTAGTGACTGGTTGCTAATGTCGCTGTGTTGCGCCAGAAGACAGAACACGAAACCTAGCTGAATCATTTCTGGAGAAAGTGAGTAAATGTCACCGGTAAGCACAATGACATCTCAGGGTTAGTTTGCCCCAGATATTTAAAATGGCACCCCAGAAGTCATTCACAACGCGACCTGAACAAGAATGAGGAGGGGATACACCGATAGGAGGAGTGAATAATGTCTCTCCCTTTCAGGTGGACAGAATATGACCACACACAAGCAACCATTCAATAAGTTACGGCGCAACAGACTTTGCTTCAACTTGGGCTCAATTCAATCCTCAGTCCTACTTAACCCCGAGATTCGGATTCGTCATCACCATAAACTCTGAGATAGAATTACCTATGCGTAATACTGTCAAAAAGGCGAATCTAGCTGAATAAGAATGGTAAGATCGTGAAGAGATGTTCGAGAGGCAATACATAATCAGCTGAAGAATCGAGAGAGTGCTCCCTGAAGAGCGCGAACATTAAAAGGTCAGTATTTATCAACTTCCCAAAGTTGAAAAAAACAGAGGAAGGAGGTGAAGATGAGTGGAGTTGCTTCTGAGAACAATGATATATTTGAATACTTCCAGTAATAAATAACATCCCGGTGGTCGCTAGGAAATTGTCTGAGTAACCAGGGTCCTCTCTGGCTGAAGGATACGCCTATCAAACCATCTTCCTCCTCATTTAAAAATACCAATAGTTCAACAGTAAATTTACCAATTTAGATGAGACCCAACTGTGAAAAGTCAGGGCTTCGGCTGGATTCGAACCAGAGACAGACACAGCATGCCTAAACCCGGCAAGCGCTCTACCAGCCGAAGCCCTGAATTTTCGCAGTTGGGTCTCATCTAAATTCATAAATCTGCCACACCACTTATTAGTAAATTTACCACTTTTGTACAATCACAGGACCGCGCCTTACTACCGAGACAATCCCACGTAGTGCTTCTGAATCAACAGCAATATAAGACCCGTGAACATCTTGGATGAGATGGATGTGTGATAACCAATCCTATGGGTGTAAACGCTTTAAGCCCCACTGCTTTGTTTTAGCCTACCTAACACGGCTGAACCCGGAAGGACCAAAATCTCAGTCAGCCTAGACATCTGGATTGAAACAACAAGGGAGCCTGGCCATCATGTCAGGTTAACGAAAAATCATCAGCAACAAAAATCGGCTCTCTGCAAGTTATCCAAAAGATCTTAAAAACACCTACATCTCGACAATCATATTAAATGCGATTAACTCAAGATGGAAATCGCCAGATAGGGTTTTGTAGTACAAGTTATTTACTCCGTTTTTCGTCGGTTAAACTAAATTACACACCTCTCCAATGATCGCTTTCTCGCTGAATCCGGATGGCATGCGATTGAACCTCGATATACTTGAATGAGATAACTTGGAATTTTAGAACAACCAATGCGTAGGAAACAGATTGAGGACCATCGTTTGTCCACAAAGTGGATCTTGTTTCACTTATCGATAGACTTCGTCCAACAAATGAACTCTGCAGATTGAAGTTACCGGCCCCCACTCTGGCGTTGAATAGAACACTGAATACCCACGCTATCAGGGTTGCATTCCTGGAAAATCGAGCCATTCGCTTTCAGGATATTCAACGTTTAGCGACTCATTTCTGGTGACACGCAAGATTGCAAATAGAACATCAACACAGATAGTAGTCGTAAATGAGGTAGACCGTTGGATCGTACAGTGGTCATTTTGTGCTCGTCGATTTACAAGGGTCTTCATATTGTACACAGTGTTACACCGTCTTATGAAACTGAATTGAAGAGAATGACCGAAGTTATTGTCTATATTAAACACGTGTCGGTAACCAATACTGATAGACACACAAGCAACACAGATCACACACGGATCACAGTTGGGCTCAAGTAGTCCGAACTAGTGAGTGTAAAAATGCACACGATATCCGACTAGAAAGGAAAACCCACAACTAACGTTGACCGAACCTGCAGATCAATAAAACGTGCGACCAACCCAAGTGCGGTGCGCCATCTACACGGAAGAAAAAGTGCACTGGTAGAGATCAGAAACACAAAAATACCAAAAAGTCTATGAAAATGTGCTGCGAAAAAATCGATTGGAATTAGCAGGACAGTTATTATGCTTTCTCACGAAGCGGTTGAGAAACTCGAACGGTACTCAGCAGTTAGATATGACGATATAGTCTTGCCATACGTGAGATCGCTAAAGTAACAGTCCTTACAGTCACTTAAAAAAAGTAAGCTAGGGTTCAAATCTCGGTTGAGGCAAGAAATCGCACTACACGAAAGTCAAGCCAAACGCAAAAATTGCAACCACAAGTAAGTGGTGTTCAGTTTACTAAAGCCAGAGCGCCGACTGTTACTGTCGATCAGTAGTTTGGACGGTTGGACTTAACTGAGAAGTCTTGGTCATGGGGTTATCGACTGGTAGAACAGAGCGAATCTGTTCATTTTCCTCTCGAAATGATCGGGAAATCCGAACACTGTTCATATAAAGTTTTGGTTGGGCGTTGGAATGTGATCATTTGGTCATGCCTATTGCGGGGTTAGTGCCGTTGTGGTTGCTACGGTGATCTCACAAGCATGAGGGTCGGAGTGCAAACTCCGATCCGGACAAGGATATACTCTGCTGATGAGCCCCAGTAAGAGTGGAACGCGAGTCCAGTGTTTCCTTCCTAAGTGGGCTTATGTGAACGCGAACGCTGCGATCAAGCGTGGGTGGTGCTCCCGTGTATACAGGGAAATGAATGGCTTTCTGAAAGCAAACGTATTACGTACAGGAAGTGACGCTCAACTTAGTTGTCATCGTCAAAGAAAGGATATGACAATCGGTTTGGGAAATATGAATTAGTGATCAACTGGGTAGGCTGGTTAAGTGTAATTCAGAATAAAACTTACAAAGTAACGATTAACTTAACGTGTGGCCCTAAACGAGTGGGTTGGTGAACACTCAGCACACAGGAGCTGCCGCTTGGTCTAAGTTCACGCTCCCTATCGGGTGAAAAAACTTGGTAGTGCTCAGCCCCGCCACAAACAACCACTGTTCAGGGGTCCTTATGTGCATGTATCCGCAGTGGCTTAAAACAACTGAGTTATACAACGCCTTATTTGTTCATTGCTGTCAGTTATGTAAGAGGCGTCAGTTAACACACAAACGGATACTGAGTGAATAGCATACAGACCCATTCCAGCATTGTAAACGGGATCTGGATATTCACCTCAATACACCAGACAAAACCGCCGGGACTGTCGTAATGAATAAAAGCTAGTACATCAAAAAAGTTCGCAAACGAGAGCAAGTTCAATAGACTTACCAGTGAGGAAGACACATTTTCACGCTGAATAACAGAGTACTAAATGGTTTATGTAGCTGAGTGACCAGCACCTGGTGATCGCAACGACTTATGAGCAATCATGACCACAACGGGTTACTGCGCCAACCTTATATAAGCTACCAGAAATCGACAAAAATGATTCATTAGTTCAGCAAACGCTTGACACCACGAACTCACCATAACATTCGTCGATGAAACCTATATGATACGTTCTAGTTTGTCCAATGCAGAGGACTGCAGTGCTAGTTCAAATGTTTCAGTGAGCACAATAACGTCAGTCGAAAACACGTTGCTACTGGGAACAGCTGATTTTATCGGTGGTTAGATGTCGGAAATGAGACCGAATATTAGTGTATCAGCGATGAACTTAACAGCTATTTCTGTGAATAACCTTTCTTGCACAGTTGCTATTAAAGATTGTGCTTTACCTATGAACAAATGAGGTTCCAGATGGACCTTTGTTGGTCAATAGGTTCATAGGAAAGCTGGAATGCACCACCAGATGGGTAATCGGGAGGGCGCACTCACCACCATTAATATAAACTAAGGACCGGTGGTCAACACGTTCGATCATACCCAGCAGGTTAGTGGTTTCACAGCAGAACAGGAGCTCGAAAATTACATCTGTTTCATAACTGTTGCTCGGAATGAATGGAAGACACTATTTCATGATACAAAAAGAATGCCTGCATACTACGTAAACTCTCAGTTTTGTGACTTTAAGATAGAAAAGGAATCTCGTCGATTGTCGCACTAACGCCGTTCATAAAATGAGCCCGAGTGATACTTTATACAGTAGGCTTACAAGTACACTCAAAATACCTCATTAAAACAGTCATGCAGAACGTTTCAGTCTTAGAAATAAGATGGTGGCGCTATGAAGATATACCACGCAAGGAGTAAAAGGAAACCGATGTCAATTCAACAATCTGTGCATAATCTTCCACTAGTTCCCACGAAGTGCATTACACTTGCTGAGTATCGCAACAGTGTTTCAAGCGGATACTATCCACTTTGGTCAGGATGTAACGAAACCGAATTTCTCTCCACTGGATTAAATTAAACTTTATCGCTTCCGTGTATAAGCACAGCCTCCTTAGGATGGATTATCATAAACATGCGTTTATCCGTGTTTTCTTTATCAACTTCATGTTGGGCATATCTGAAACGTGTAACATCATAAACAATCGAAGAGGGAGAGATGTGCGAAAACATGCCTTCTGTGTGTAATAAATATTGTCACTTTGTTGTGATACCCAGTATCTTCAGTTGAATATTCGAACACAAAATTCTGTTGCATCAACCCAGCTGATCTCGAATGTGATTGCTGAGGGAAACACAATCATGCAACACCATCAACCCGTTTCCTTACGCATTTGTACGTCAGCCAGGTCGAACATGTAACGATAAAACATCTCGTCCTGGATAAGTTGACATTCGTAATGTAAATTCGCTATTTAAGCTCTACGTGTCTCAGACAAGCAGCCAGATTGCTTTGACGAAAGTGGACACAGCCCCAATCATACACAAGCAAGGTTGTGTGATCCAACAGTCAATGCTGAGCAGTAAACGGAATTACTTTCAATTCATATATCAGCAGGTTGGAAACTGGCATTTACGTTTAGAACGAGATGATTATTGGCCGGACAAACGTGTAAATAGTGGAGTTAAAAATTTAAACTACGCAGAGATACGGCCATCAACATTTCGCTCGGGAACTGGCGACCCATTGCGAAATTGTAAAATAGACCACCTTCCAAAACCTGCGCATAACATTGATGGGCGTACGGCAATGGGTATTGCAACGATGAGAGATGTTAAACCAGCGGAATTTTAGTCGAGATGTGATTTCTGTTTCAAATTAAACACTAAACATACCGCCACTTATGTGTACAGACAACTGCTGTGTTTGAACATCACTGTTTCCGCCAAGTGGGATGACCATGTGAACGAGGTAACCACCCATCAGAGCGTTAACAGAAAGGCCAGGCGTGTACAATCAATTAACCAATTAACCACGTTGCGCAGTCCGCGATGACTGGGCCGTGCATTCCGCATTTCAACTGTGCGTCTAATGAGACCACCAACTATTGGGTAAAACCGCGTGGTTATCAAACAACAAATTAGCCACGAAATATGAAGACCCCGAACGTTCCATTGGGTAAAGCGAGCAAGGTTCGCCTGCCCAGTTGAAGTCCTCGTGGCAAATCAAATCACTGGCTACATACGCTATCTCTGATGGCAATCTGCGCGGTCAGTGGCCCACTTGCGTTAACACCACCACTATTTCCTCCACTCAGGTTTGGTTTTTGATCAACTTCTGACCATTTTAAGGGACTTTTCTACTTCTAGGTTATTCCACATCACTGTTGAGGTGAGCGGCGGCCCGAGTCACAGCTTAAGACAGCCATGAACAATCGAACGAGTTTAAACATAGACGGGTGTTCGTTACTCTACATGGAACCACCAAGAGCTCGGTTTGCTGAAGAATACGCATAAGGAAACAAACGGGAAGTTCGGGATTGGCCCACGGATTTATTGAAATAACTCTCCATTTTACGCGCTTAAAGCTGGTCAGAGGTTATTCAACCTACAGCCTTTCCACGGACATGCACAAAGAATAGCTGAATTTGTGACGAGTTTTTCGGCAGGTGACGAAGGTAAGATGTTCACCAAATGCCACCATACTACGATAAGCTTGATTCTGAACATGCGCGGCACCTATACAAACCAACCCCTCGCTGCTCTCGGAACAAAACGTTCTCGTGTCAACTGCATCATGTTAACTATACGGTAAGTGTTCGTCACACTGACGGAGTGATTAGAATAAATAAGATGAGGCGAAATAAATAAACTGATGCATAGCCAAACCGAACTGAGATAACGACTAATGTTTTCCGGAGCATCAAGGTCGGTTAACAAAAGGCGGCCAGCTTTGATCCTAATAGGTCTGGGAAATCAGATCCCAGTGACAAGATACCGTTGGTGTATTTCCATATTAACCAACTGCATACATCTGTAAGAATGATTCGCACTGGAACCCTAATCCGCGTTCTCGGAACACAGTGCAAATTCCAAATCTCATTGCACGTGACCTAATACACTGCGGCGTACTTTTGATATTTGATATTTAACCTTGAAAAAAATCAGCAAACGGCGTATAGCGTGAGCACTAGTGTATGCCGTAAATAAAGGTGACAGGATGAGTGATTCTTAACATATGAAATCAAGCGATGCAAGTAGTAAAAAGTGAAGCCGACAGTTTGGGTATTCTAATATCAATCACTTAATTTTGTCGCAGAAATCATTATACTGATAAGTTAAGTTTCTGATAATGAGATGAATATGGACGCTTATGATAGTACCTTGAAATTTCACATCGTTATTGCGTACCAAATTCGGTTGCTGAATTATTCAACCAACGTCAGAGGTATCAGTGGATTACTACTTAGAATTAAAAAGTCAGGGTACACATTACCATCTGGCAAGGTTCTAAGTTCAGCAGAACAATCACCGTCCCCTTCACCATTTCCAGCTTTACATGGATTAGAAAACAGAGGTGATATCTAGTAGTGCTGTTCAGCGCTACCCAGTATGAAAAATTCGTACTAAAAATGTCTTCAATATGACAGTAAATTATCAACTAGTGAACTGCAACGACAAAACCGTCGTAACTCGACTTTTGTTCAAATGCAAGATATTTACCGTGAAACTAGCCTTCCTAAACTAGTAAAAACGCCCATTAACATGTTTGATGCATCTGTTACAAATGCAAAGAGTAGATAATATGTGGCAACATAATAAAAGGCTAAACGGCGTTGACGAACACCTGCCTCACACTTTCAAAATTCTTAGGCGTTCCACGGCGTTGCGTGTTACAGTGTGGGTGATCAGATGCCAAATAACGGTATAACAGCAAAAACTGCGCCCAAACTAACCATCTATTCACCAGGTTACCGTCAAAGGCAGAAATCGATTAATTAAAATCCAAAACCTACGTCATAGTAAAATCAACTGAATAGAAAATATGACGAACACAGTAACAGTAACGCAGTTGACAGTGTGTCCTTAAGAGTTGGCGAAAAAAATTAACGAAATAAAACTAGTAAGCGCGGCTAGTTTGGATTTGCTGCCATCCGAACTGTGACCACAAAAGACAGATAATAGGATGCACGAAGCCGGAATGTGACCTAATCCACACACACACCATTAGCGTTGAGCTTCACGAAAAGTGCAACAGCCCGGTTTGCCAATGGGCTTGACAGCGATCAGCTAAGTGGTATGTTAATTAAAACGCATCAAATAAATTACGCATTTAGGAAACAAAAGAAAGAGAGACCACAAAGCAGAGAAGTCAACAATTTCGCGGGTACTAGTTGGTCGCTGCTTGTGGCACCGTCATGTCGTTTTCAACCAGAGATATCGATTGTCACATAAGACGCTCAGAGTTGGTGGCTGGAGACGTTAGGTGAGACGGTTGATCGTGCTCAGTGGTGTGAAAGCTGTGTGGCCAGGTTGCCGTTAAAAGAGCGCATTCACTGACGCGGAGCAGTGGAAGCCGTGAGGAATGATGAAGCCTTACTTCGTGTAGGCACCTTGGTGATGAATGTTTGAATATAGATGTAGCTATTTTTAGTAGTAAGGTCCTTCTCGTCCCATTCTTTTTCTCCTCTCTTTCCATCTAGGTTTGATTTTTGTTTCGTGGTTGTGTGGCATTTAAGCCTCAATGTGAACCCCCGATGTACTGCTGTCTATGGTGATGATGATGACTGCCATACGCTTAACAAATGACGCCAACCAACATTATTCAGTGGGGCGGTCAAGGTTTTCGTAGCCTGTGGTCACGTGACCACGCCGTAACCACGTGATCCCTTTCAACCGTCAGTTGGTGAAGTCACCTGCATTGGATACGAAGAAGTTAAACCAGCCGGCGCAGACTGTGTTTTTTTGTAACATCAATGATCCGTCCTTGAGATTTAACAAATATGTGCAGATGGACTATTAGGTTACCTAGTACAGTTTAATTTGGGAAAACGACGGTAGTCGAATATCGGGTCGCATCGCACAACTGATTGTGTAGTACGGTCAGGACCGCTGAGATGTATTCAGAGATACTAATAAGGAGTTAGCCTTGTCGGAATAAACCTCAGACTTCTAAGTTCCATCACCTCATCAATAGATCAAACAATCGTTCACCTGGACAGTTGTGGCCAGTAAGCAAAAGAGCACGCAAGACCATAAAAGTCTAAAAACACCATACCAAGGGTGTTGCGATTAGTGTGAAAGCACACTTCGATGTTAGGAATATGTGAAGAGTTACGAAAATTAACACGAGTTAAGAAGGCTTCAGAAAATCGCGGAAATGTAATAACAGTTTTCCGATGCGTTAAACCGAAAATCATAGTTGTATCATTAAACCTAGAAGTCATGTAGATAAAAACAGATTTATTCCAAAGGTGAAACCAGAAAGCTGCACTAAAACAATTGAAAACTAAGCAAAATAAGTAAGAAATGTGAATAGAACTGTAGGAGCGCGTTGTCACGAGTCAGTTTATGAGAGTGAGGGTCGAAAGTGACAAAATAATTGAAAGCGATAGGCAAAACAAAAGATGTGAATGTACATGAATGGTTTACAGTTATGTACATAGAACATGCTTACACAAGACTGACGTGGTCATGAGCCTTACGTCAAAGCGTTTCGAATATCCGGATGTCGGATGAGCGGACCGGCAAGGTGACCTAGAACCACGTGGCCGACCATGTAGACGTTGTCATACAAACCGCCCAAATACTCATCGGAAGCTGCCCGGGTTACGTGACGCGTGTTGCGGATAAATTCACGTTTGGACATTTTGTTCTTCACATGAGGACACCACAAATCCACAGAGAGCATGATCAACGAGAAGCACAGCATGTAGACCTCATCTGCAAGTGACAGGGGTTGATACATCATCATCAACATCATCATCACACACGGCGATAAATCAGTGGTTCACAATGAGGCTTCAATGCCACACAACCATGGAAAAAAGGCAAACCCTACGCAGAAAGAGAAAAGAAAGAAGATGGAGACAGGAGGGCACCTAAATACTAAAAATAGCTGTATACCTTCAAACATTCATCATCAAGGTGTCTACACTAAGTAAAAAAAACCTTACGGCCTTCACTGCCCCGTGTGATTAAATGCGCTCACTTAACGGCAACCTGGCCAAACAGCATTCACGACAATGAGCACGATCAACTACCATCTCACCTAACTTCTCCAGTCACAGATGCTGTGAGTCGCGAGGTCCTCAGCCCAGGAGACAAACCCGATCTATAGTGGCCAACCTCTTCTTGAACGATTTTAGTCCCCTACTGGAGTTGACATAAAGTGATAATAGAGTATTATGAGTGTCAACACGGAGCTCTAATTAAAAATAAGTACGCTCATGGAAATCAACGTATGAGATGACATGAGGCGTAACTTCCAAACTCATTGTTCGGAAGGATTAAACAAGTTGAATGCAACCATTTCTAGACTGTAGTCTCTACACCTGGAAAATTGCCAGGGCGTATGTAGGGACGCCTAAATACACTACAGGGCCGACAGTTTCGGAGGATTAATGTCACCGTTTGTCTGGGACAAGGCAGCGATACAGCACACAGCCCGTGTGCGAACCTGTATACCACGGGGGCGGCAAACAACTTGCGGTGTAAAAGTTAGAAGCCCTCCTGTGGAGAGCACAAATAGGCCCTAAGCTATTCTGCAACCTTGATGTGGCCGTCAGATTTGCACGGAACGACATGCAGACTCGAGTTTCCGTCTTACCAGCAGTAACAATGTGAAACAAGCCAAAGATGAGTGTTAAAAAAATAATCATATACTGATCATGTGCAAGTCCTTCGGCAAGGGGACATGATTTCAACAACATACAGCAGAGCATTTTTTTAGAGGTACGACAACTTTCAAACAAGTAGAGTTTAAAAAGGCACCAACAAACAATGAGCACCTTGAGCATCTATTAAGCCAGTCGCGACCACCACCGCGTTGACCTACATGATTGAAAAACTCCGAAAAATGCAAGAGCTTCATTTAACTTCGAAAAGCAGTACCTAAAAATAGATGATTATTCCCCAATCACTCACCCTCGAACTGAAAAAGATCCCTAATGCCATACACATAGCAGCTGTGTAATGAGATTGGAGGTTGAAGAAACCACTGAGTGTCACGCACTGACGTCTACAGCGGATAATGATCAGGCTGCAAAAGCTTGGTTGCGAGCCAGTCTACCAGCCCGAAGATCAGCTACATATCGCTGATACCCTCTCTCACCTGTATACCCGATGCTCCCACAGATGATTCTGAGTTCAAGACCTTCTCTCTAACGGACTACAGGACGGTACTGATGAACAGGAGGGTGGAGCTGACAGAAGCCAGAGAAAGGGATCGAGCACTTAGAAGGCTGACTCGTGTGATAAAAGACGGCTGGCCCCAGGATGAGAATCTGCCCGAAGAACTGGGAGTATTCTTCGAAAACCGCGATCATCATCAACATAAACAGCAATACATCAGTGGTTCACTCTAATGCTTAACTGCCAC
>QNGE01000630.1:0-44001 GCA_008508345.1 Paragonimus westermani
TCGGAAGAGACAGCTCATACAGATAAATGATCTTTTTGAAGAAATGAGCAAGGCGTACTGGTCATCCCTGAGGCCAGTACACTTAAAGTGGTACCAGTGTAGGTAAGTCTGGCATTGCATACCGTTCTGAACAGTCATGCGGCAGCCGAAACGACCACAAGCACTCGATACCTCCGATCCACCGATGCTGCTGGATCTCGGGCGTGTCATTGTGTTATAGTCTGTGAGTAAATGACGGTTGTTAATGGAAAGTAAACACGAGGCTAGAAAATAATACGGATACTATCAAACACAAATAGGCTAATACACAGTGATTTATGTTATTCTTTAACGAACAGCGATGATCGTATACAATTGTTTTTTGATGCAATAGGCACTAAAAGGAAACACAAGTCTAGAGGATACTGCGGATAATATCGAACACGAATAATACAATACTCGATGAGTTATGCTATTTGACAAAGAATAGCAATGATCGTGTATAATTTTTTGATGCACTGGACACCAAATTAGAAAAAAATATGAATAGACAACGACAGCGAGGAAATTTAAACCAAATTTCGAGTTACCCGCGCAACCAACGTTAACCTTGTTCGCGTACGGAAAATTTGACTTCTTTGTCTGCTGGGTACTGGGTTTGAAAGAGAGCATTGCACACTGTTTAATGGGGCCATTGATAGAAATATTTGATGGAGCGGTCCAAATAGGTTCTTTTTTTGTCGTCGGAGGCATCGCCGGTGTGCTGAGGTTCAAAAGTTACTCGGTTGCGAGTTCGTATGCCAGAATCACATCTTTGCCTCCTGAGGATTATTCGGTGTCCCCAAGGTTGTCCCACTAGTGGACGCACGCAATATCGAATGACAGTACATTCATTCGGGTTACCTCATCTCCCTTTCTGTACAAATTTCGCCTTGAGGAGGACGGCGGATGCATTTAGGCATGTGTATCACGAGAGCGGTTGTTAAACCGTTCACACGGGATTTTACGTTTATCACTGTCAGTCCTTCTTGCCAGATGCTTCCTCGAAATTCAGCATTGTTCACAGTTTAACTCCACTGCTGCTCAAAAGATTCCGCTTAACCAAGTGGTCATCAAATGGCTGTTCTGTGAGTGCGGGATAACTAAGAAACGGTAGGTAACCGAACACACCCTGGATATCAAGTGGAACGCAAAAGTGCACCGATTCAGTGTAAGCCTCAGAATGCCCGTGAAATCAGACACGGGAAGAGGTATCCATCCGACCATCTTTAGAGTGTATGCCTGTTACGGTCAGCGTAAACCTGACCCGAAGAACATGTTCTTCATCATATGATGCCGTTGTCAGAAATCAGATATCTCAAGCCGTGACTGAAATATGCACCGGCATGGGATTGGAACAATTCCTCGCGCACCCATGCGGCCACGAGACCAGTCGTTTTCTATGAATTCCGACCAGTTTCTCTTGTCGGTTGGCAAAGAGTCTGGTTGGTGGAATCATTGCCTAGTGGGAGTCTGCCTTATCCGTGTTTTCATTGGGTTTTGTCGTTCGCAGTTTGGGAGCCAATCGGAAGAGGGTTCTTTGTTCATTGTTTGTAGATAGAGGGCAAGAGTCACCGACTTTGTGAACCTCTTCATGGAGTATATCGTCATCGGAATAAACAGGGCATTAACCATCCTCCTTCTCCCAGCCCCCATTATGTGCTCATCTTGTAGCCACCTCAATGGTTGCTGGTGTAACACGCGACCGAAACTAGTTAGCGCGCTCGGTCGAATTTCAAGTGACCGCTACGTCAACGTTGCGCACGAAACTCTCGGGCCAACGGTCAGTCAGTCAAACAAGCAGGACACGTGTATTTAAACTATCGCCGCGTGTTGCGTAGTACATCTTTGGCCATAATCTTTGTCTGCTGATAGCACGTTTCAGCTTTTGACGGCCGTTCGAGACAGACGAAAGACTGAGTGGAGCAGTCTCGGTCACTGCTCGAGAATCTTCAGTGGATGGCCCGAGAATCCGCTTATTTTAGAGAGGGGAGTCTCCTTGAATCTCGTTCCCCACGTTAACTCCGGGGCTATATTGTTAGATACCCTGGCCACCGGTTGTAGGAGATACCTCTCATCCCAATATTCATACTCGTCGCTGCTCTCCGTACTCTTTTTAGTCGAAACGTCCTGTTTTGTGTACAGAAAACACTACGGAGTAGCCGCACGGCAATCTCGGACGACCATGAGATGGAAAGAGTAAGAGGGAGACCTCCCTGAGCGCCTTAGCAAGTGGTCGACGGAAAACCCCAAGCACCTTCTTAACTTTACCAACGGTCTGCGTTGTGTGAATCTGCGTTATGGGGGTGTCTGACGCCAGCACTCGGAGGCCGCGCTCAGTGTCACACTGTTTCAACAGGTGACATCCATCATGATATGCCTTGACGTCCCTGATATCCTCCAGGTGCATGAAGGAGTACTTCCACGGGTTTATAAGCAAGTTCCGTTGAACGATCTATGTCGATATCGTGTTCAAGTCTCGTTGCAAAATTTCACTATCTTTGTCTGAACAGACTGTTTTCCACACTTTCGTGTCGTCAGCAAATGGAGGAGCAGTTCACCGCAACTGGTTCAATAAATCATTATCGAAAACCAAGAACAACAAGGGTCTGAATACTGACCCTTGTGACACACCGCTTGGATCAGGCAGCCACTCCTCACTCATTCCTTTCGGTTACCTCAAGGAAATGATTCTTATGTGTGCCGAGAGCTTTTGGTTTTTGTTCGATGAATGTGCTTATAGGCAAGATGATGGTGTATCAATGGATACCCCGTTGGATCGAGGATGGGCTGTCGAACTATATTGACTGTTTTTCGCCTTATAAAGAGTATGTCTGTTGTTTTTGTCTGTTTTGGTCATTTCATAACTCCTTTACGTCAGTTTAACTCCACTCATCAAAATCTCGATGGCACTCGTGAACAAGAGTTAGGAAAACACACTACTATTCATAGGCGCCCATATTTCTAGACCCTTAGACGGTACACGTAGTAAGTTCATTTGTTGAAAAACCACACGGAGTGAGAAGCACCTATAATTCTCTTAATTTCTGCCGGTAGCTCACAAACATAGTTAAGTGGGGGTTGTTTTTCAGCAAGCAAGGATACTCTGCACGGCGGACAGCCTAAAGTCTTAAGAGGAGCTTTTGAACAGTGTTCCGCTTGCGGATGGATATCCGGTCGAATTTCTTACAAGGGAGGAGTGACTGCCTCCCAATCACGATTAGTGCCGAAAAAGAAGGTTTTTACCAGCCTCCCTTACACAGGTGACCACAATATCACCGACGTAGGCCGAAAGTTGAAGTCTACCATTGGTCACACATATCCCGCGGTAGACTTGCTCATGTTGATCTCCACCCGCAGGAAGAACCTCCACCGCCCTGATTATTCTTTCTGGGAAAACTCTGCCTCCCGTGTTATCTACGAACTTATTTGCAGTTGCGGTGACTCATACACTGACAGAACGGACCGAAGTTTTCGACGAAGGAAGTTGGAACACATCGCCAAGTGGCTGGTGCAAAAAATGACTCAAGGCGGGTCAGCATACCAACATCCGGACAGAAATCTGATGCCTTCGACAGCCGAACACCCTGTCTGATCTGAACGAGCCATGTGGTTGACCCTGTCACTTCTTTCAAAGTCCTACTGCGCAATCGCATCCCTAGATTTTGTGAGTTCTTCGAGGTAAGTTTGATCGAGCGACACGCATGGGCCCTTTGTAAGCAAAAGGTACTGACGCAATCAATTTTGTTGTCGTGGTAGTGAATCCTATTTGCGCATATGTGATGTTTGCTCATTTCACTGTTTTTGGCTGCGTGCTCAACCTACATAACAAAATGTTTTATGTAGCCGACAGATGAGGATAAAAGAAATGCTTACTTCTCGCAATGTATATCTTTTTGCTGTCGTGATGAGCTGGATAAGGGGAACTCACCGTTTCATATTCAGATAAGTGTTGACTGACCGTGGCAGTGAATGACTCACCATGGAGAAAGTCAACTATTCGGCTTACCATAGGCGAGCTGATAGCGTACGCCAACGGCTTGGTGAGCAAGTGGTTGTGCCAAAGGCCTAGACTAAATAAAGGAGCACCACGTCCAGGGTCTTACCGTTAGCTTTTGCCTCCACCTATTGCTCTCTGGCAAGCATGACTGCCCGCCACAGAATCCGCGTTGTCTATTACTGAAGATCGAGATTTGGTCCAAATGCCCCTGAGGGCGACGAGCTCTCAGCCGCTCCATCACTGCCGAACACACAGGTCAGGCATACTGATTGGTATCTGACAACTTCCGACCGTCCTCCTTCCCTGTACATAGGTGAGTCCAGAGCTTTTATCCACTCCTTTAACGGTTTGCATTTGACAAGAGGCCACTGATACAGCTCCTTCAAGGGCACAGAAATTTCACTGCCAGTTCGCGTATCAACAAAGGTGGATTCCCTACAGGCACTGAGATTCGCTGGAAGCGACCAACTCCAGCTCCTGCTCCATCTAATCGACGCTAAATGGCATTTCGATGAAGCATGGTCTGGCCTCGTTGAGCAAGACATCCCGCGCGTTCTCCTGGGATTAGACCGAAGCGTAATGCTGAGCCATTAGTTAAGCCTTGTTCAAGTCCAAAGCAACCTCGTCCGTCGGTACCGGGTATTTTGCCTTGATTCTAGCCCGTCGACGGATGTACGCCCACAGTCTGTTGGATGCTGTCGCCCATTCCACGGCCATCTTCTTCTCGTACTGCTGATACTTGCTCGGCTTTATGGCATTACATTCGTCCCTTGTTTTTTACCACGCATCGTAGGAGCCAAGTTCAGTACGGTAGCTCGTCACTGTAGGTGTCAGCGCCTGAGGAGGGCACGCATTTCAACATCGGACCACGATGGCCTTTTAAGTTGAGGACGAACACGAAACATCGGTTAGGATGTTTCCACGAGTGCCAGCAATATTTCCCTAATTTGGCATAAGCGCGCATCGACCGTGATCATACTATCGGCCCAGTCGTGGGTGCGTGTTGTCTCCCCCATTTGTTTCAATGGAATTCTGCATGTGTTCTGTTAAACTGGGTGGGTGCTGCCCGCAGTTCACCTCCAGCCCGCCAAATGTTCAACAGCGCATGGCTACTCTTGCCTGCCGGAGGCAGAATACCTACTTGATTGTTGCCGAACTCTGGGGCTGGGAACACCTAATCCAACTTGAAGCGACATCCGGTCTGCAACCGCGTGGGGACCTCCAGGTGCTGGTATAAGCACGGCTCGTCGATGATCAGTCAAAGCGGTGTCTTCAAAAAATAGTCTGAACCAGTCGTGTTTGCTTGTGTTCTCCAGATGACGTTAGGTGCTTTGAAGTCTTCCAATATCGAGCAGTGGCTAGTTGCTGCAAGCGTTTTTAGATCGCCCAAAAGTCGAACTGGGAACGATCTGGGGGCGATCAATAACGCCGAGCATAGTGGAGCCGGTGTTTTAACCTTCCTTCGCATCACGGACTTTACCACTTGTTACCAGTGGCTGGCGCAGGAGTGGTGGGAATATCATGACGAATGAGAAGTTTAACTCCCTCTGCGTGCCGACCACTAACACTAGAGTGGTCCGCGCGGAAGAGGGTGTATCCGGGAAAGAGAACTTCAGCACCCATCACTTCCGCGGACAATCACGTTCCAGCAAGGGCCATGACTGTGGGGTTATTACTTCTGATCCACTCTTCCACCGCGTCCACCTTGTTTAAGAGGTTACGAGTGTTTTGGCAAACCAATCTCATCCGATTTAAGCTTGCTTCCCCGCCTGTGGAGGGGATATCGGCGAGAGGTGTTGCCGAAAACTCTTTCGCTCTTCCTTGCCCGGGGGGAACAAGGGGAACAAAAATGGCTTTCATCGGATTTGAGGCATCTTCCGCTCGACCTGCAAATCCTAGATGAACAGGTCGAGCTCCTCTTTATTTCTTCTGTCATGCAATATATATGAATTTATGAGTCGTCAACGAAGAAGCAAGCATTCGCTGCGTACAATCAGTTGCCCCACTGAAGAAAGCGGCACTGAGTTCATCTCAGGCCTTCTATAGCAGGCGTATACAGAACCATGCGTACGGAACAGGCAGGCCATAAAACATGGTTGCAACGGGGACCCTCATAGGAACCACGCGATCGCTGATCACCACAGGCGGCGCGTAGTGGGTGCACCTTACCAGATCACGACTGAGATCCTTCCATCTGAGTGTCCGCGATGTGGTCTGTATGGCCACTTGGGACATAGTTAACCTCTGCGGCTTCACGTCTGGTGGCGGATATGGCCATCTTCGATCTGATCTCCGTTGTTGTCTGACATTCGTCTTCTTCTTGAGCGGTATAGCTGGGTACTTCAAGGCTGTCGCAACCGCACGCTCTGGTACCCTCGCAACTACATTCTCCAGGACTTCCACAGCAAAGTCCATCAAGACTTTCGCAACCAAAACAGCGAACGTCGGTCCAAAAGAAGCTGGAGCGTCTGCACACAACGTCGGTTCCACAGGTGTGTTACATAACTTTTGATGTGACCACTTACGTGTAATAGTCGATTCAATTTGAGATTGTGACTGCAGAGCAGAACTCAATCTACCGCCTTCTATGCAGCAATCTAGGCAACAAAATTTCAGCCGGCCCGAACGACTACTTTTAAGGCATTTGTTTGGCTCATTGGTGACGAAAGCGCAAATGCAGTGCAGCCTCCTGTCGCAGATGTCGGTCTGTAAGTTCTAAGTCCGCTTCCCAACGATCCTCTCACATTTGTGGCACAGCGTGTATTCCTCCGCAGAGCCAATTCTCATCCTGTGATGACCCGGGGAAAATGTGCCACGGATTTATTGAATGCAGAATTTGCCGAAATCTATTCGCCTTATTCGTTCACCGTTGTTCCCGTCAGTTAGTCGCGTACGTGCTCAGTAGGATTCCATTATAACAGTACCCCTTTGGCTTCTTCCGTGAGGAGTAGTACTGCCAAAGCTGTGCTGCAAAGGACTGGGTTGGGACGATGCACTTAACACGGAAGGTGGCTCGGGGTGACATAACTTGTTAAAGCACTTGCAAGGACTTGGGGAAACGTGGGTTTCCCAGGTGAGTATAACACAGTGAGTTTGTGTAGAGTGGATATTAGTCACAGGTATCTTGCAACGTAACCGACGTGGGATATAGTGCAGTTGCTTGTTTGCTTATGTAATGAAAGTGATGAACGTTTCTTTGCATTGTTTAGGTGTCACCTCTCACATCGACCCACATTTCTCGACTAGAATTGACTACAGCCCTACTTGCCGTTCATATGTTCAAACGATGAGCTCGTATGCGGATGTTCACTTCAAGGACGTGAATTTTTGGACAGACTTGATTCGCTTCGCATTGCATCCTACCACTAATGCCGTTACACATTTCAGAAGGTTTTTTACAAACAAACTCTTATATCCTTGGTATATCTGACCCACGTCATTGAAGGCATGTACAGCCATGTGTGTCTTCTGCTCGAAATAGCATCCTTTGGTATACGTGATCCATTGCTTAGCCGGTTTTCGTCATACCTTGCAGGCCGCACACAAACAGTGGAAATAGGAGACAATAGCTAAACGCTCAGACCAGTTACTAGTGGGGTGATACAAGGAAGTGTTCTGGGACCGTTACTCTTTCTAAATCCATGTTTAGAAAATATATGGAAGAACCTCATGTCATCAGAGATTTGGTGTAAAACTTGGCTGATGAAACTTTTAGCCAATAAATCCACTATCGTTGTGCATGGATATCGCGTACCAGATGGCTCTATGAAGCTGGACGGTCACGGCATATCAACCGCCAACTCAGTACGTGACCTGGGTTTGCGCTACTCAAATTCATTCAACTTCGCAGAACATATATCTATCCAAGTAGCTAAAACCAGACGGATGATAGGTTACATTAAACACTCATTCTTCCTACCCGCTACACGGTTACGCCCTTATAAACTATGTGTACGACCCTAGTTTGAGTACTTCACGTTCATATATGGCCACCTGCGCAAGTCTGATAGGCTAACTCTGGAAGGCCTCCAACGTGCATTCACGAAAAGCTTACTGGGTCATCCATCATCTCTGAGCTACAGAGAACGTTGTCGGTCGCTTGCACTCGATCCTCGCTGGTTACGGCGACTCAAGCTCAACCTTTCACTCATGTATAATTCAGTATATGGCAATAAATGCACCGTTAGCTTCGTGACTAGCTTACAACACAGGCCGAAGTATAACTTCAGAAACAAGTACTTCACCTTGGCATCTTTTGAATCCCGGAATAAACTGCGTTCAAATATTTTCCCAGTAAATATTCCTACATTTGGAACAAACTCCCGTATGCAATTAGGCCCAGTAAGAATATACACCAATTCAAACGAAACTTAGAAACTTTCCTAACAATGACGAACGTTATGTCCATTGTCAAGCTCTACTTGTCTGAGGACGTTATCTTTGAAAACGGACATAATAACATCTGACGTGATGTTGCGTGATGTTAAGTCACGCACCTTTCGAACCGACAAATACTACCGCTTTCGCAATAGATGTTTTAATTTTAGACCTACCAGCGAACAAGAAAACATGTCTATAGTCAACACGTAAAGATGTCAATATACATGCCCGTTAGTAACAACCCAGTCATCCTGGTACACCCTTACCCCATAATTATTGACAGCTTGTGTGTCTGAGTTGTAAACCACCATGCAAAAGCTGTGCACGCTAAAATCGTTAAAAAACTCAAACTGTTCATCTCATGACCGCATAATATCCTCAAGTCACAACTTCAACTTTTTCTCCCCTGATAGACCACCCGCCAACCTCTCGGCATTGTCAAACATTCTTCTCATTCTATACACCGTCTGTACAAAAATAATTGACATAGAAACTCAGCGAAAATCGAATACTAGGAACAGCTTATAATCGATATCCTTTCGCGTCATTCAATAACAGGCATTCGCATACGGGTTATATTTCGTCAATCAACACCATGCTATTAGCATCACGTAGAAGGTTATGCCAGAATATCACTTGTTCCATTGTTCGTCATAGCTCACATAGTCAGTTTCACGTTATCCGGTTTACCGCATGATTCCGCTCTCCATTCTTGGTTTCACTGTTATATCCCGTGCGAGAAAACATCCCACCCAGCCCGGAAACTTAAAATTCCGCAATGGTTGGGCATATCGCGAGCTGCTCGAAATTCTTTGGAATTTGAGCGAAGAATGACGTCCGGTCGAGAGGTCCATGTGTTCCCCGAGAAAGTATATGCATCCCCACCTCGCTCACATCATGAAAAATTCTATGCACATTTTCCCGGGATTATCTACATGGAATAATGGCCAAATTCTTCGCCAATACACCTTCTCCGTCCTCCAACTACCGTTTTGTTGGCACGACCTTGAGCATCAGGCCAGCAATCACCTTGTGGAGTCCAAATTTATGTAACAAATTTATTTTGTCGAATTGCGCAGATCCTAAGTACTATCGACTCAGATCTATGAAGCTCGAAGTTTCCTGTCTAAACTTAAATTTTCCCTTCATATAATTTCTGTTTTTGTTTGTTTTGTTGCTCTATTCACATAGCTGACTCGTACAATTTTCAAATTTGGTGTTCAAATATGCATATGCTTAAAAATCATTACGTTGATCACGCTCCCATGAGTGTGTTTCTCACAAATGCGTCGAGAAATATACCCTTATTATTATTATTATTATTATTATTATTATTATTATGATAGTCCCACGGATAAAGCATCATGCAGAATGAGAAGCGTGCAACGTGAGCAGGAGTGGTATGGTTTAAAGTCCACCAGGCAGCCGCCAGATTTCTAGGCCAGCAAACTTGGACCCATCGAACCTTCAGAAGATGTTAAGTTAGAAGATGCTTCATCACGAATGAACGTTGTTAGCAAATCTAATGAACTACGGCCAATTTACCACAAGTCTCCCGAATGGCACAACATGTTGAAAGCCATCGATTGATTGAGTCCGTTTAACTCTTACTGGGTTCTTATGGATACCGGTCATCATAGGGCCAAAATAGAGTTTAGCTGTTTGAAGCTTGTTGAGCTACAGACATCTAGGGGTAAATGTGCGGTTGGTAAAACTGGAGGCTTCTCCTTGTGAAATGCGCATTTTGTCTAATTTATGTGCTTATGGAGAAGTACATCGAAGCCAATTATATCAGCAGCGTCACACTGTAATTTACGGTCTTCTGCGAGTAGATGAAAGGTTGTTCACTTCGGTTCCGGAGTTTGACTCAAAATTTCCTGTCATATCGCCCAGAACACGTCACGTAAAAGACACTGTTATCCGCCATTTTCATTTGAATGTTGGGCTTGCTGGGAAGCTTTATGAGCTGTCACTGGTTCGTCAGCCGCTTTGAACTCCACATGGTGGAGCCGCTGTTAGATGTATCGTAGAACGAGTTGTCTTTCACCTACGCCAGAACGTGGTTGCTGGCCTCACGTCCTTCCATGAGGACACAATCCGGTTGGCATCTCTTCACACGCATCGATTCACACAATGTGAATCTGATCGAATTGAAAAGAAATAAGGTTGCATGTTTACGTGTTTGAGGTATACAGCAAATTATCTGGAGGTTGGACGATCCATGAGAACTGACTGATTTCTCACGCTGCTAATTCGTTTTGTCATAAGATGGGGAACACCACGACTATTGTTGTGATGACGGCTCAAATTTCTTGGGTGCCAACACGGAGCTCTAAAGTGGGAGTGGAACGGTCAATCAGAATGGGATGAACGTTAGACCGCTGAGAAAAAGTGACACGCAGCATTTCAGTCCACTGTGTGCTAGTCACAGTGGTGGGGACTGGATGAGGCTGATAGGGTCTGTTCGACAAGGCCTGTGTGCAGTTCGCTGAGCAGGCGTCTGACGATGAGACTGTTTAATTCTTGGTTGAAGCAGGAAGACTCCTCAAAAATTGCCCGATTCTATCATTGATGTTCGCTGAGTTAGATTATGTATGTTTGTCGCCAAATAACCTGTTACTACATGCAGGCAATGAAGAACTGAAACCTGACGTTACCCCATCTCAAGGTGCGTTGCATGATAGAACAGCGCCATTTACCTAACATCGGTAGTCTGGAGCGAGTAATTAGGGGACTATCTCCTTACTCTTGAAGCCCAGCAAAAGAGGACAAATGAGGAACGTTACTTTCGGATAGATGACTTTTTGCCGGTAACAACCGATGTAACTCGGGCCATCGGTCTAGCTGCGCAGTGTTTCTCCAGTTCGGACGGGTTGATCAGCATGCCTGTGTGAAAGCCAAAGCGGGGGTTTTAGGGCGTGATGTACGTAGCCCATGACTTTTGGAGGGTGTAGTAAAGGAGGGGCTCAGTAGATGGAGCAACGTTCACGAACAAGCACGTTACGCAGTTCGTCTATCACCGCTACAGGGTGGACCACCTAACTCTGATGCTAGAAGCGACAGCTAGGGTTTCGGTCGCATAGGAGATATAAGGTGGCAGTCGTGGAGAAGGTTTTCATCTTCATCAGGGTCCCTGATTCACAGCAGCCATCTGTGTTCGACGTCATCCAAAGGCAGCGTACTGTAAATGTTCACGAGGATCCCGACAGCAGTTGATGTGTACGGTATAATTGTCATTCTCATGGCACAAATGTTCGGGAAGAATTTCGGCGCGCAGTGTATTGGGCGTTTGCCGGATTTGTCGGGGAATCTTCCCAAAAGTTTATAATGCACAAAATTTTCAGTTTGGCCTCTTCGCATATAACTTCGTCGAAATTTTACAACTGAGCCTCACTCGCCCTCACATATGACTTTATTTGCTTGGAGGTCGCCGTGTAATCTATTCACATCTAATTAGCCTACCTCACTGGAGGCGAGCCTTTGGTGGCCTGTTTGCTTCGTTAGAGGGACTTATGGGATAACTTTCCACATCCATTCTGTTATGTTTGTTTAGATTTGGGAAGTCGTCTTGTGATTTAGGGCACATTTTTGCGATTGATAATGACCGTTACAGGTAATATGTGCAGCCGGCTGTCTCTACACATTTTATTGTCTACGAAATTGTGCCGTAGAACATTCGATGAAAATCTTGCTGTGGATTCGGTGTTCATTATTCTCCTATGCACTGCTCAAAGGCTCACTCGTAACACTAGTGGCTAACCTCCACACGCTCTCAAGGCAATGTCTATTCTTCAGCAGGCTTGAACCGAATACAGTACTTCAAACGAGGCCTAACAAACGTTTTGTGTAGCTGAGTCAGTACTCCCGGCTCCCTGGATGAGATGGCTCTTATGAGCCGAAAAATGGGGCTTCTTTCTCTCTTCGCCGCCAAAGCGTACTGCACCGAGGCTTTAAATTTACTCTCGATTAAAACTTCAGCGTCTGTAGCTTTGTAACTTGCTCAGGGTACTCGGACTACTTGAAATGGAAAAATATCTTCGAGTAGAACTGCCACCACGTCAGATCAGGTGCAAGCATGTTTCTCGACTAAGAGGTAAATCCTACTTTCCAGGCCATCCGGAAAGCTTTACCAAATCAGATTAGACGAAATCCACGTTTGGATTTCCGGCCATTTTTAAACCTTCAACAAACATAAAATATGCAGAGGATGGGGATATAATCAGGTCATCCACGTGAAGATTCTAGAAATAACCCCTGTGGCATTCCGCAAAATGTAGAGTACACTTTTGAATCGGATCTTCAGACGGCGGCTTTAGACAAGTTGTTACACAGCAAACTCAGTGTCCATCAAATGGTAACCGGTGATCTCCCGTAGTGCGTTTATCTTAGTAACAGTAGTAGGTGATCAACCAAATCAAATGCTTTAGGTCATATACTTCCACACCTCCTCCTCTATTCGAAAGTTGCGCTAATTCATCCGGAAACGGCGAAATGAAGAGCGTGTGTTACAATGGTTCATACGAAATTCTGCAATCAGCATTCGGACACCACAGCTTGGGAGCACCATGTTATTTTGTAGTTGGGTAATGTGGACATAAGTCCACACACGCCTTCGATGAAGTTGGGAAAAACATTAACAGTAAAGGGAACAGTAACAAAAGAAATGGGCGTTAGTAGAAATAGAAGAAGGAAAATATAATGAGTATAACGTCGACCCATAGTTAGTTCAAACTGACTCGATTTGTTGGGGCGGGTTCATGTGAAAAGCGCGCAACCAAGGTTAGTCCGGCAACGTGCGCACAGATACGGGGAAAATCACATAAACATGCAGGTACGCCGAGAGCTAGGCGTTCAAATGAGAGTACACCGTCCGTAGTGGCTATCTATCTAGAAGCCAATCATCAAGACGCTTTCAGAAAGTCTCCAGATTGGTAGGCCTTGCGACCTTCGCCCGAAAGGCTTTCCAGATCGAGCAAATTCCGGTAGCATAGCTGTGTTGCCTGTACATTATATCCGGCCGAGAATTGTGTTCTGATAAGCTGGTGGTCTCCGTCAGCTTGAGGAGGTTTGGAATGGGGTATTCATTTCGCTCACGAGTCGTTTTTAAGCCAGTGGAAGAAAGTTTGGCAGCTTTTGCCCGGCGAACTTAGATTCGACATTAGCGCCCGAGAAATTGGCGAAGACTTCAACTGCGATGGCATTACTCAAGTGTGCATATTGTTCCGCGCTTTCAGGGTCAATAAAGATTGTCGGGTATTAGAAGCGCATTATCTCGACATTCTCCGTATTGCTAGCTGAGAAACAAGACGGACGCATTAGTAAGGTTACGGTTGATCCAGATTTCGTAACGAACTCAATGTATCCGTGGAACCGCTTGGGACGATGGCTTCTGTGAGATTAAGCTAATGACCGCGATGGCCTACTTTCACTCCTGTTGACCACCAGTTATGGGCGCTTTTGTAAGCCTTGTGTGTGCCCTGTCCACCGGATATCAGAAAGCTGCTCCACGGAGCTTTCTTATCTTGTACGGTGCATCTTGTGTAATGCTTGTGGCAACGTTTTATTTCTTTTGAGGAGAAACAATAGGTAGCGCCTCTCAGTTCTCAAGGATTGACCAATGTTTCAGTCGTATTCCGTTGCACTTCCGTTAAACGCTTTCGTGTTAACTGGAAGGCGGCCTGGAAGAAGTAACGAAGAGTCGATTAGGGGTGGCGATTAATTTCACCGTCACGAATCAGCCTGAACCGGATAACAGCGTGATTATCGGTGCCCAGAGGGGTACCGATAGTGACGGCCTCTCCCTCGCACGACTAAGTAATGAGGATTAGGTTCAGATGAAATGGATCTCGCTGTTTATTTTAGCCAGTACCTTTCTGCACATGTTCCATTAGACCGACCTCCAACGTGGCGTTGTAGAAATCTGCAATATATCCGCCAAAACTCATCTGGTTAATATTCAGAAAGTCGAAATCCTCGCTAACCATTGCTTGGCCGTTACTGAACGCGAATTCCTGATGAATATGTGCATAGGGCTTGTGGCTGCTTGAGGCGGTTTATAAATCACGCCAGTTGTCAAATTACCTGAATGAGAGGTAGCCACTTTTGCCCAGGCAGACTCATACAGCACCAGAAGACGGGGGTCTTGCGGCACTGAGTCCCTGAAGAAGACCGAAACACTTCGCCACCCTTCCTCTTTCGTTGAGTTTATTATCACGCAAGGCGCAATAGCTTGGGATGTCGGCTTATTAATGGGAAACATGAGGGGATGACAACGTCTCAGTACAACCGATGATCGTGGGTATCTGTAACTGGGAAACCCTGACGGATTTTTTTGCAGGGATAGTGTAACAATGTACAAACGCCGTCAGCCGGAGTAACTTATATAAGTGCGAGTCTTCGTCCGGTAGGAGGAAGGCAGTCCGGAGGTGGCTGTTTCCAGGGTTAGCTCTGCCCCGTGGGTCCGGAGTCACTAGGCTTTCAAAAACCTAGTAGCTACATGGTAGGGGCTGATTTTGCGGTGGTTTGCTGGCCTCAACCTCAGTAAGCTTGGTAGATACACTTCATTCACTTCAAAGGCGTTGTGACCTGGAATAGTCTTCATGTGCCTTATTGCCGTACCCCAGCGCGCCTCTCATTGTTTCCCAAGTCTGGGGAACACCTTATAGCAACTCCTTGCTCGGTGTTGTGACCCTAAGTAGTGTGTGCTCTCGGAAAGAGGTCATATGCGTGAAGTGCTTGGTGGTCGTCTGATAGACCTGGCTAATGAGTATTGAACATTGGGAGAAAAATTACTGTACGGTTTTGATGACACTGACTGTCGAGGTTTCTGTATCTGAAATAGCGGAATTTGCTTGTAGCGACAACAGACAACGACTGATGATGCAGAAAGCTTCGTGGGTAATAGTTGTTTTCAGTTTCCCGGAAGGCACTTCGTAAGCCTCAATGTTAGTACTTTAATCGCTTGGTTGTTCAACATCGACCGCCGAATTCGCCTGGGGTAGGCCTTCTAGTATAACTTACGCAGTTCGGCAGATGGTTCGGCATTAGAGGAGGGTGGGCGTTGGTGCGTCTCTCAGCAGCTGATAGAGGTCTAAGTGGAATCCTGTGACAATTATGTTGTGTCCGGATATTAAAAAATTCGTAGGCCATCTGTTCACTGTGCCGGCCGGTCACCTTCCAGCAGACTCACATTTATATATATGTGGAGTGTCTACGCGACCCACTAGAACGGGTGATAAGAAAGGTTGCTGAGCAGCATCTCAGGACCAAGTTGTATTAGGGGTATGTCTAATCAAGAACGTGCGCAGAAAGGAAAGTCAGGACTAAGTAAATCCTGGCTGATGTGAGAGAGAAGCTTAAACAAGCTAAGGCGTAGAATATCAAAATTCCCCAGGTTAAGGAATGATAAGAAGTAAACGGAGATCGAGAAGAAAGCGTGAAGCTAACAACAGAGGGGCTACATGAGCAACCGTGTTATAATAACGGATGTAAGTAGGGCTTCCAAGGAATGTGAGGTGCTTCACCGTGTTATCTGGGTAAATTGCTGAACTGCAGAACTGGGTACAATGCATGGAATTGACGCGGTGTCACGCGACTTCTTGCCATTCTAGGTTGCTGCAATTTCCGACAGATTTCGTACTTTTGAAATAACGTTTGCGTGAGCCATTTCTGAAACTGAAATCTCTATTCCTCTCCACGCTCAACAAACGAAACTGCCCAGTTAGTCCTTGGTCCACAGTGATCGTGTTTTTAACATTTTATGAATATTTCAAACGTAGACAACAAAAGGTCATGTTGTTCGATGACCCTGTCAAAAACTTAAGCTTTCCTCGAATACCTGACTCTGATAATGAATAACTCCCGAATACGCGTTCTTGTCGTTTACAGTTGGAGGTCAGTCGGAAGGAGTTTTTATCCCTGTAGATTGTTCACCCCTGTTCTTATCAGTTATTCTCGCTCGCGTTCGAAAGGATTCCACTATAGCAACTGGCAGCGGGACCTTTTCTATGAGTTGCAGTAAGATTCTACAGTACTGAAGGCCAAAGAAGCTGCAGCTCCAGATGTGATGGGTATTTGAAGTCCAAGTTGGTGCACACGTCTTGGTACGCCATGCTTACCAGCTTTATCCCCCGAGTATCATCAAATGACAAAACAGTACTCTTGAGGATCATAGTGGGCACGTATTGTATCCTCCAGCCGGCGCCGGTAACAACCACTAAATCGCAGAGCCCAACACCTGAGGTTCTTCTTGAAAGATGGGCTGATCGAACACAACAGTCATTTACAAGTCTGCACGTTGTATCCCGAGGCCCTACGTATGGTCGACGCCATCAGAGGGGAAGCGTGAAGGTGAACCTGACCAGTTCCAATCTCAGACTTTAGAGACCTCAACCCACTGCTGAGATACCGTTCAGGGTGGAATTCAGATATTTCTCTCCGTGCTTGTGCTACCAACAGATCAATTATTTTCCATGAATGCTGCTCAGTTTCTCATGTAACTTTGCAAAGCCCCTGGTGGCCAAACACATTACCTGCTCGGATCCAGTTTTCAGCGAGTCTGCGACTGATACACGAGCTCGAGGCAGAGACTCAGGGTTCCCGGTTCCAGTCGGCTTTTCTTGCTCAGTGTCAGCGGGCGTTTGTTGATCTGGAAGACAATCACTGAAGACAGGGTGTAGCACCGCTCTTGAGGATTACAGTGAATACCAAGAACAGAGTAAGGTTACTCGCATAATGAAGTTTTAGATAAATAGGTTTCAGTTGTATCTTCTTAAATAGTCCAGTTGATGACAACGGAATATTATCTGAAGGCTTTCCGTTCATCCAACATATTGTAAGACTGACCGGCGGTATAGGAATCATCTGTTCTGCATTTGCAATTTCACCGGCCCAATATCTGGGACAAACAAGAATTAGGAAATTAGCCTTCCGATAGCCGCCTGTAAGAATACTTGCTCTTTCTGTTCCAATAGTTCAATTAAGTGAGGTTCTCAACCGTTCCGCCAGCACCTGGTCACCTAAACTTCAAGTCACCAACGACCTTCACCTTGCCTGTACCCATGTGGAAGCAAGCGACGGATGCGATAAATTGAAGTGACAAGACCAGGTGGGCGTGCACCACAACCCTGTTTGGATGGTCGGGCAGGACGACGCTAACTAATCGATAAAAACTTTTTGCATGTTGCGGCTGGGTAACGTCTGTAGTATGATCCGCTAGTCGCTTACAGTGAAATGTTTGGCGCACTCCGGAGTGCTCCGCGAAAACCATGATGAACGCCAGGCGAGAAAATTTGGTCAATCAGCAGCTAAAACGAGCGTCATATAAAAGTGCATTCAGTATTTTCGATAAGCTGGTAAGAACACCTGACTTGCAGCTGGCGGAAAAATCCGGCGGCCACCCTCGTAAACCAGAGTTGAACCCACTTCAACCTTTTACAGTTCTCAGCAACTTTAGTGATCAATACTGTCATAGGCTTACCAATCTCTTTGACCCATTCAAGTAAATTAAGATAGAGTGCATGCAGTCTTGGAGAGCTACCGCTGAGGTAACGTGTTTTCTTCATTACGGAACAGGTAGAAACACGCTTTTTTGCACACATGATTTGTCAGAACAACTGCAGGTCTACTGGCAATGCCTCTCAATATGATGCCAGTTCTTCACTACCATATACACCAAACCTTCAAACACTGAGCTAGCCCTCTGAGGCCTAGGACTAGGTGTTTACAATGATTGGGAGGGGCATAATTAACGGTATCCATCGTGGCTTACAACACGATTTCTGTTTATATTTGTGTGGATGTGCCAGACTTCAGACGAATCCTGAATGGAACCTCAGGCACTATGATGTGAGCCGTAATGTTCGACAGTGGTGGAAGAGAAGACGATAGCTGACTTCTTCCGATCGACTTCGGGATATTCTGCTCTACATAAACAGCAGCATGGCTTCCCAGGAACGTGATTGAAGTCACCAATTTCCCGGTATCATGTTGTGGTGACATGGCGACAACCCTGCAGTACGATATGTGAAACTGCCCCCAAAATCCTAGTCACCGGTGTACATAGGATCACAGACATGTTGGCTTACCGTCCGCTTGCTGCACGCTATCGCGTTCGTTTGCTCATGTTTGTTGGCATGTGTGCACCATTGGCGCCGTACACACTTCCGGCATGCTCGCGCGCTCGACGGTTGTCTCCTTAACTCCCCTAACTACTTCCACGTACTGGCGCCGTTTAGCCTAAGATTAAGCTCACTGTAATTGTCACATAATATACGTCTGGCCCCCCTCAGTTATTCGCATTCTTATTCCGCATCCGGTATTCGTTTATGATACCTGATATCGAAGACAGTGACGGCCAACATGAGCAAAACGACATTTCTGACTTCCCGCGGAGTTGCCCTGGTTTACTACCGATGACTGTCTCCAGTGCTATCTTATCATGCATTAAGCGCGATGGGTTCGCCCGGATGCAATATTCAAGGTAGGATCTTACAGGCTCAGTCAAGTCATAAAAATCATGCTTCTTGTCAACGTCCCGAAGGTTCGATTGACCATCAAAGTACACCAAAACCTTTGCTGGCAGGCATCATTGAATTTTAGCTTCGAACTCGCCAGAGATAACGACTTATCAACCGTCTACTCACGTGGTAAGCACTCGCTCTGCTCGTCCTCCCAGTGTTCATGTGCACACACTTTTAAGAGTGCATTAGCACAGCCCTCGTAGACGTCCACTCAATCAGGCGGTCACGGTTGGTCTGTAAAGCGTGTGGTACCCTACATCAGGCATACCGGACCTTATAGCTTCGGTTACTCCCTATACTCGTATGCTAACTTTCTGCGGTGTAGAGACAACCGGGACAGCTCTCTTTTGAAGTAGAGCTTCCAACTATAGTCCTGTAGAAGGATATAGCATTAGCCGAGCGCTTGGTGAAACCAACACACGGCTTACACAGTCGAAGCTAGAAATGGCGCCACTAACACGGCAGCATGCTGCATCACACTTCTGCCGATTTCATGACTGGTCAGGCCTTGAGATCATCAACTTGTTGGATCATGAATCGGGAAAATTCGTTCACATCGTTTGCACTCCGCTTTCTCTCACCAACCTAAAATACTTTTTCACTAACTCATTCATCCCGTTCGACTTTATTGCACTAATCCGCCATTAGTCATTTGCGGTACGAGTAGTCATTCTTGACCACACCTGCCCATGTTGCGGCTCAATCTTCACCTTATCGGTCCTGTTTGGATGTCACTGGTTTTGCTGGACGAGACAATCGTCGTGAGCGATTGAGGTTTACCTATTGTAATGACTGATGCACTTTCTTCAACAGTGAAGTGGAAATATTCGAGTATGATCCAGCTTTCATTTCAGAATCCACTTTCTTGCCACGGGTAACTCATCCATCAGACGTGACTGGTTACACTGAGCATGGTGATCCAATGTTTCTTGTACGATTACTGATAAAAGCAACAGTAGTGGGCTGAAGACTGAGCCCCGAGAAACAGTGGGTCCCATCTATGTCGTCCGATTATTCCTGATGACGAATGAAGGACCTTATTTACCTTAAGAGGGGGTCGGTGATGCCGAGTGTGTTGAGCTTTCTTAGCGGCCTTCTGTATGGAACTTTGTCTAAGAGTGACGTCTGAGCCTTAACCCGACGCTCTCTTGCTAGCAACAGGTTGGTTGGACAGAAGGGTGTTTGACGAAAACCAGTATGTTGAAAATGCAGCTATTCGTCTATTTGCAAATACGTCCTTGATCTCTTGCACAATAAAGGTCCATAAGCACTTAGATAGCCCTGACTTGTCGACAACTGACTGGAAGCTTGCGGCTATCACTACTATACGGCAGAGACGAATGCACGCTTCTGCTCTGTAGGCATACGCCGTTTTGTCGAGGAATGTCAAACGATCGTCCCAGCGGATCTGCGTGAACATCATCAAGCTCCCTCAGTACTAACCGATGAAAATCATCGGGGCCAGTTGAATTCTGGATGCTGCCACTTTCTAGCTGCCCGTCAATCTCCCCTTTTTGATTTACGCTTTGAAGACCAAGGCCTTTGGTGTTGAATTAACTGCTTGGGTGAGCGCTTGATGATTGTTATATGTTAATAGAATGTTGGTGGCCACGTTTCCTGTGTCATTTATTTCCTTCTCAACGATTCTTACGTTGGAATTCTCTCTACCAATTACGAGCCTTTCTTACGACCTGACACTACCACTCAGGTTACACGCGTGACAAACCATTTCTCCCGTGAATGTTGATCTTGATGTGCTATTGAATCTTGGTGCCGTTTGCTTGTGGGACCTTGTTTCCGCATAGCTCTTCTTCCTTACTTTCCCTTACCGGACATTTGTTTATATGTACCCTGGTTTCAGTTTTGCTCGACCGCTTCATCATTACTTGACTGTTGCATTCGGTTATACTTATGCGAACCGTTAGTTTCGGAACTCGTATATTTAACGGATTCAATATGAGGTTTGTTGTTGTCTTCTGCTGTTCGGTTTATCACATTGTTTTTGAAAATTAGCACCTCATTAATACTGAACTCGCCAATAGGACCGTCTTCCTTTTTGGATCCGAATCGGTTGTTCGACGGGCCCAGAATTTATAGACGTTCGTTACCTACAGACGCGACTATCGTGGATCCAGCGTATCGATAGACGTTGCAAGAAGACTAAGTGTTATTTAAACAACCACTACACTACCACTACACGTCCGGGCTCAAAATTGGGAGCAAACTGAGAAACCGCGCATATCCCAGTCGAGTTAACCGTAGCAAAATGGGAGGCAAGGGCGACTGCAACATCCGACTCTCTTGTCTGGTCAATGAGTGCATGTACTCCCCTCGTCCGTCCTCGCCAGTAAACGTATGACCTTTTGGGATTAGTAGCTGGTTGACCTACCGGGCGATCTCTGCAGATTTCTTAAATTTCCTGACTTTTAATCGGTCACATCGGCTGCAATTATTTCTGTAACGAGCCTACACCTATCCGGTTGCCTGAATTAGTCTCCACGTTCGATTGCGTTATCAAAAACAACCCATCAGCTCCCGACTGGACCACGGGGGCTCTTAGAAGCATGGTGGACTGAGCCGGTCTGCAACAAAAGTCTAGAAAGATGTCCGCAGGTGCTCTGCTTTTTCCTTCCTTTGACTATCAGCGCCCTGATCATCTTCATCTACTCAACCAACGTAATTTGTTTCCTCTCGCATCTTGGCGAACGGTATCCTCCCGAAATTTTGACACGCTGTTGACCCTACTTTTCCAGCACTGCGCTGTCTCCGATGGATCGTTAAAGCTCCAGGATCATTCCTCCTCAATGATAAAAAGTGATTTAGTTGTCTTATATCCGACTACCCCGGAGTGAACACCAGGTCCAAGGTGTGTGTTTGATCACGGAAGCTTCTAGTAGACCTACAGATACGGTAATGCAAACACAGATACAACAAAACATCAATTTCTTCTGTGTATACACCATGAGAAAGCACATAGCACTGAAGTTCCCAATCAGTCTGTGATGCGGTAAAGTCGTTTACAACGAGGAACTGGCCATCAGGGACGCAGCATTGAAGCTCCCCGTGCACTTCGGACATTTATGATTCAGATGTTTCACAGACAACACCCACCGTCCAGTAACTCCCGGTGGGTGATCCGATTCCTCAACACAAACTGTGATAGCAGTCGTCCGGGTCAGCAGTCTCTGCAGTGGCTGTGGCTGTGGTAGCCTTTCATACATGTGTGAGCACATGAAAACGGCAGAACTTTGTCCAGTTTAAACGGCGCCTTCTTAAACAGTTATGTAGCCTGGCATTTATTGAAAGGTAAGTACGAGAGAACACTCCGTCAAAAATACCACACTGAAGCTGGATTGCGTTTTCTGACGGGCTTCTCACACTTGAGACTTAACAAATTTTTGTCCGAGAGACTGCAAGTCATTTTGCGATCAACACAAGAAATTGTGCCACCAATCGATGAAACACAGAACGTACTGAACCTGGTGAGCTGTAAAAGCTCACTTGGGTCCCCAAAGTCGTATTTTTACTTTCAAAGTGTGGAAAAATTACACGTGGCAGGAGACTTTAGTGCACGCTTCGAGGCAAACCAAAGGGTTCTAGGCTGGGGGCCCAATCACTCGGTTCCGGTCAGTACATCCGTTGCAGTATTCAGTGAGCGTTCCTCCAACTGGAAGACAACAATTAAAAACAAGTTGCAACAATAGTCCAAATGTGAAAGTTCCGAGCTCCTGGTGTGGCTTCGTAGCTCAGCTGGTAGAGCGCTTGCCGCGTTGAGGCATGCTGTGTCTGTCGCTGGTTCGAATCCGGCCGAAGCCCTGACTTTTCACAGTTTAGTCTCATCTAAAATAGTTCTGGAGACTACAGTAAACCCAAGAGAAGGGTGGGGTTACGTATGCCACACTGATTTTGACTGGACGCAAGGTGTAACTAACAATATCGAAAGGGAGCTCTTTCCAATGATTGATAACCCTGTAATAAGAGAATTACTGTCCAAGGATCGTTCGGGGACAAGGTTTGTGAAACGTCTTTCCATAAACCCGCCGGGCGCCGTCAGAATGAGGCAAAGAGCTGCTGAACGATTCCTACACTAAGGAAATCGCACGAGAATTAGGTCGGCGCAGCTTTTGAAACTCAGTTGGATACAGATGAAGAATTTCAATTCGCGACTCATAAGTCACATGTCGTAGTACTAAAGCCAGCTTGGTAGCCACCCGCTGAACATGATCAACAAACGGTGTACCTACCTGCGAGCCTATAGACACGGCCGAATTAGCATACTCCGGTAACGGTCTTACATAAAATCCATAAGGCTTTTGAAACGCTTTCTCGTCTGTGCGGAGTAAAATGAGCCTAATCACCCTACGGGTGGCACTCCCTCCTCCGCGGCCTTCTGATGGTGGTGCCCGAAAGATTAGTTGGCTAACATCCGTGTGCACAGGTATTTCTCTTGATCGATCCCGCTGACATCCACTGTGTTAAGTGTACTCTGAAACTCGAATGTATTGTGAGAACCCCCACTAACTGACATGCATGCTCGAGACTGCATTCGTCGGATCACTGCGTACTCGCGTGAATGTCAGTCTGTAGTACGCTGGAAACACCAGCATTTGGGTTTCTGGGGTCGTCAACGCGGAGGTGAGTGCTGTTGGAATTATCGTTCTGAAGGTCATCAATACAATTAATAAACAGAAAACAGGTCACTGAACCCCAGTATAGTCTTGCGGAGAAATAGTAGGAGTGAATGTTGTGACCCAGTTTCAACTCGGAGGGTCCTGGTATCATGGAAGAAAATAATTCAATGGAAACCTCTCCCCTGGATACCGCACGCTTCTTGCTTATGTCTCAAAGAACCGTGCAGTACCCGGTGAGATTATTTGGCGAAGTTGAAGAAAACGCATCCTTGAATGATACTACTGTCTTTTGCCCTCAGACTACCTACATCGATCGGCATGTTTGTTGAACATAACCGGTTAGGAAAGAATCGATGTTGCGTAGAAGAAAACAGATTATTTCCTGAAAAGTGTGTCAGTGTACAACGTTTTATCAAACGGTTTATTATCCCTCATAGTACGCTGACTAGACTGATTGGTCTGTAGCTGGCAGGGCATTCCCGGTCTCCAACCTCAAAACTGGGCCTAGCCGTAGATCCTTTCCATTCACCGGCCAGGGAGCTGCTGTGAAATATCTCTTTGAAGTGCTTGTGTCGGGGGTTCTGCCAGACTAGCCGCCGCTTTTTTGAGGATCCCGGATTGGATCTTATTTGGATCAACCGTACTATGTGGATTAAATGTGAATAGAAGGCTTCCACCATCTAGCACGGAAAAGCTAACGGTAATGAGCGGTCGCTGAAGACTTTGTAGAGTGGGGTGCCAGATCGGTGTTGTTGGTCCGACACCACCGAACAATGCTTTTTCAACAAGTCAGCTACCACCTGTGGGTCGGACGGAATCTCCTCATCAAGCAGTCATAAGGAAAGAACTGAAAGGTCATTCACTCTTGGCGGATGCAAATAGGTCAATAAGAAATCTCGGTCCGCATGGGCCATCAGTGGGTGCCTCGTCTGTACGAGCCCAATATGTTCTCAGACTTTTGGCTCACATCTGTTTCGGGTGGCGCGGAATGTATTTGACCCTTTAAGTTGCCCGTATTTGTATGCCTCACGAACTAATGAAAGGGTCGTCACGAGGATGTGTACTTCACGCAGAAAAGACGGGCCAGATGGGACAACACACAGTTAAAGCGGCATGAATAAATCATTTGCCTCCTGAACTACCTACATGAATGTTTAGTACTTCAAGCCCACAGAGTCACAATGGGGAAGGTGTGAAGCAAGATGGCTTATCTGGCCGTTAAGCTGGAACCGATTGTGATTAAATCAACGGCAAAGCATCGAGTAAAAGGTCGTGGTGTTTTTCAAGTTCTTTGAGTGTGCCTGAGTAAATTAGCGTGACCGCGTCCTATTCGTGGTCGTCCACGATGAAGCAGTTTGGTCGCTATCTCAGGATGAGTAGAGTGCCTGGTCTTTTTATTCCGAAATGTTCCAGTACATTCGCTTCTTCAAACGATGCACCCGATGGTTTTAACAGGACCACCGCGTTGATCTCACGCGAAATGGAAGTGTTCGAGAGTGTCAATCGGCTTTCGATAATGCTGTGAACTTCCGGTTTCTGCCTTCTTGTCCCGAGGTCAGCCTGCTTCTCAAGACAGATGGATCCGCTTCATCAGCCTGTCGTCCAGCGGTCTGAGAATAAAGAAGTTCAACCACTTGCCTCTTTCTCATGCAAGCCACAAACAGCCAAGGAGAAATACACCAACTTTGGACGGAGACTTCCAGCTATCTGCCTTGGCGTCAAATTTTTTGACATTCATCGGAAATGTTACCAATAACTGGTGTGGCAGACTTATGACTTCAGATGAAACCCAAGTAAGAAAGGTCAGGGCCTTGGCTGGATTCGAATCAGCGATAAACACATTCATTAGAAGGTCTATTTCCTCATTCCTACCGACCACGAATCGTCAGTGTTCACTTTTCGCGCCAAGTTGGGCAATTACTCACCAATGAATATTCGACACCTGGACGTCATCTCTCAAATTTTGACCAGCATAAGGCATGTTGATGGCAGACCGAACGCCGTGACTGACATACTTTATCGTCCAGAAGTAGATGACATCCGTTTATCAGCTTTCCCGGTCCGGGTGGAGTTGGGTAATTTACAGCGAAGGGATTATCCACTAAGGTGCTCGAATTCATCGATGACGTCAGTCACAATATATTTTATCGAAGGTGACTAGCGCGTTTGGTGCGACGAACTACTAGGACATACAGTTCCCGATGTTCCAAATCCCGCGGACGCCTAATGTTTAAACACTTCCATTCACTGTCTCACCCAAGTAAGCGCGCCGTCGTCAAGCTTATTGCCACCAGTTTCGTAAGACCATTAATAAGAAGGCTTATTTCTCTGCACCAATCAGTGTGTGGCCTGCCAGCAAATTAAGTATCTTAAACACACCATCTAGAGTTCAGACACATTTCACACCCTACAGGCGCTTTATTCATATGCTCAGTAATACCGTGGGCCACTCACCTCATCCAAATTTTCTGTGGACACCATAACTGTTTTAGCCTACGACTGTCCTCGCTAAAGACACTTTGGCAGAAAAAGTATTCAAGGGGCTGCTGGAAAACTCGATTGCAAATTCCAGCATCTTTCTGATAACAAAGAGGGATCACGATAAGCAATTCCAACCTGATTTCTTGCGAACCAAATCCTTAATACGTATACCTGTGCAAGCACTTCGTCACATGATTAGGTAATCAACTAAGCTGTCTGCCAAGCCAGTCTTTTTCAGTGCATCCTTTGATCTTCCACCCAGCGCCATCTGGCTCCCCTCCCCGTGCCTCACTGAGTCATCCTGCCGTAATGACGCTCTCCCAGCACTTTCTATCTTAGAGTCAAACCTTTTCGACATACAATGGAATATGAAGAAAATGTTGGTACATTCGTTGGACCATCACTTCCCGTGTGATATTTTGCAACCCACCGCCCTATTTGCCATGAAGTTCTTAAGCGGTGTGAATGTTGCGCCTGATGAGAAGAATTCCATTTATTTATTACTCATGTATGCAAAATCACTGGTAAGTAAGATGTACTTTAGTAAATCCTTTGTCTTCCTACCTAATCCCCATATCACCCTCGTGACTGAGACTTAGTACTGCCTCGAGACTGTAGACAGTCAGATTAGCATCAGAGTGTAACATGTCTCACTCGGATCGTCTCCAAGGGCCAGGCGGTGAATGCTTTATTCATCTGAAACAAGTTCCCGCAGTAACAATTGATGAGCCTATTTTTCGTAGAATTGAAAAGTGGTTGTGGATATTGGAGTCTAGTGATTCTCGCAAGCTGCTTGTAGAATGCATCTACAGATCGCCCAATGCTACCAGCGACGAGTTAACCGACCTTGCAGAGACAACGAATCACATAGTAAACATGCCTCGTATAAACAACCCAATAGGTGGCGAATTCAACGTGCTCAATATCTTCTGAACCTCATTGTCAGATCCGGCAGAACAGGCCGAATTTCTTTCATGCACACAACTGAATATTTGGAAACATGTTCTAATGCCCAACAAATAGAGGCATATATTGGGTCTCGTATTGATCATTGGTATCTCGTCTATAGCGATATCTGCTCTACAAAAAATTCCTGAAAGCGACCACAATGTGATCAAGTGTCTGATTGATTTTATTATGGCTTCCCAACCGACAGCTGTAGTCTACCGTCCGATCGAATTCACTTATTGGACCGCCTCCATCTACCTGATAAAATCCTTGAATTGGAGTGCCTTCTTTCTCATACCAAACCCGAACATAGCGGCCGGGTGATTTATCGAACATCTGACTTTCCAAATCGACGTTCCGCACCTCATAACGTCAAAACGCGTCGAATCATATATGAAATGTCGAATCTCTACTGCGAAAGGGACTGACAAACTCAAAATGCTTGGGTAAAGGTACAGAAGAATGCTAAATTCCTCCTCGGCGATGTAAACAAACGAAGTGTCCGAACACCCAGGACGCCAGACGCAGCCCCGTCATATAAACAAAAGTAAATTCGTCCTCCCAAGCCGGCAGGGATGCATGAAACTAGTGCAGCTATTAAGGCAGAAAAATTTCATGAGGGACCCTGCCATGAAATTTGTCACTCTCAAAGACTAAATGGTCGTCGCTGATCCTGTTGCAATATGTAACATCTTCAGCCCAAATTTGGCTGCTTCGTCAAGCGAAGAACACACCTAATTACCTGTTAGTACTTCGTCGAGAGTGGATAAAGTTTTCAGCAATATTCTGATTGATGATCTAATCATTCACTCACAGTTAGTCACAATTAAACCCTCCGTTCATCCTGGACTGCATGGTATCCCACCAATGATCATCAAGCAAGGAGGTGAAGATACACCCATCCCTCTACCTAACTTGTGTATCTTATCGCTTTTATCCATCACAAAAGTGGTCCAAGGCAGTACGTTATTAACTATCGTCCCATCAACCACACACCAGTCCGCTCGAGAATGTTTGAAAGGGTGATGAAGGTGCACGCTGTTGAGTTCCTGAGGTCATGAAACCTTACGAACCTTTCACAGCACGGCTCCCTTGGTAAGCGTTCTTGTATTACTGGTCAGCTGGGAGTCTGAAACCACGTATCGATGTCAGTGGACACGGGAAATGCGGCAATTATGTTACTTACAGAAATGCAGAAGGCATTTGATTGTGCGCCTCATGAGCGTCCCCTGATCAAAACAGCATGTTCTAGCATACACCACCCCTCGTCAAATGTTGGAGACCGCACCGAAACGGTCAAAATAGGAGAGCATTACTGACCACCAAAACAAGTGACCAGTGAGGTGATTCGGGGAAGCGTTCTGGGTCGGTTGCTATTCCCAGTGTACAAAACTGACGTTTGCGATGTTATTGAACGTGGCCAGCCCTTTCTGTTTGCTAACGATATCAAAATCGTTTACACCCTCCTCGGCCCAGTAACATCACTTTCCGTCTACGAAATGTATGACAGGGCTTAGCGTTGTTTCAGTCGTGCTGCAAAATATGTCTGATGACGTTTTCGGCGAAAACATCGAAAGAAGTAACTCATGGTTGTAAATTACCCATTGGTGCTTTCCCACTGGATGTTCGTGGGGTTCATACCGCCACTCACGTCAGAGGTCTAGAAACGCGGTATTCAAACTCAGTTAAGTTCTCTGAATGAGTATGTTTTTAGGTAGCAAGAGGTAGCAACAGGCTGCACCGAAAAGATATTTAGTCTACTGACTTCAAGACTGACGCTTCACAAAATTTGTGCTTGACCTCAACTTGAGCACTGCACATTCATTTACTGCCATCTACGCAAGTCTGATAAGCTTGTGTTAAAAAACCTCCAACGACCATTTTAAAAGCTTACCAGGATATTCTTCTTCGTTCACCTCTGACCAACGTCGTCAAAACTTAGTACTGATCCACTTTGGTTGCGCGGAATGTAGTTGGATCTGACATCTTTTCATCACCATAGCGTCCGCCGTCCACTTGCAACACATTTCTCCGTTTGGTCTAAGAGATGGGGGTTCAGCTCTGTTAACCCCGCTACCTCGGAAAAAGATACGCGCAAACTTCTTTATTGTAAAATGTTTCCATGTTTGGAATAGGCTTTTGAATGAAATCAGAGACAGTAGCAAAATTCAGCGTTCTGAAAAGCTTTGGGCAGCTATATCACGCTATTAAACGCAATGTCTACCTTCAAACTCCGTGTATCTTCCGATGACTTTTTGAGCGTGGCTTGGGAAACATTTAGCCGCCAGCTACGTATAAATTATATGCCGGTCCCCGTTGTCTAACGCCCCTCGAAAAAAGTTTGCTTGAAACGGTTCGTCGTATCATTTACTCACAACCCTATCTACCTTTTGGTCTACTGCATGCTGACGAAACCGTTGTAAACTCAACATCATTTCATTCGCGTGTGATTATTCATGTGCACACACCACCCAGATTGATGACAAATATGGAATTCGGGCTTATCAACAGATTCAGCAGTGTCCTAATATTAGCTACATTTGGAACACGGAAATTTCATGGGGCCTACCAAATCGTTGGCTTAACAGTCCGGCTGTTCCAGTAAATGCCGAGTAAATTACGAAATACTATAGAAACTGATTGAGAAAGTTATATAGATTACCAACTAGAAAAAATAACCTGAAGCCCTTACCAAAAAACGTTGCACACATTATTCGTCATATTAAATGTGGTCGCCCCAAATTTGTTCATTTAACTAGTAAGATTGCGTTCTTTTTCTGGATTTCTTAAACATCCGATGCGCGAAGAAACTTTCTGCGACGTGTGGGTGCACAAAACCTAGATTCGGTCGATGCATTCGCGAGATTTCCAACTCTCTGACGGTTTCCAGTGGTCGACGAAGTCCTGCGCTGGGGTCTACCCAATTGTTCGCAAAATTTCGGAATTTCTCTTCCCTCATCGCTAGCGCCGTTTTTTCGACGCCAGTTATCTCAAGTAATGGAAAATCACCCCTAGGGAGCTTCGTTTTCACCCGAGATATGCTGAGAATTGATTAAAATCTGAAGATTCTTTCTGCAGTTCTATAAGCTTCGCAGTTTTCACTCCAAAGCTGCCACAGAGTGACTGTCAGCAAGCCGATTTCTATGTACGGGAGGCTCCTGGTGGAAATACTTCACTGTCATCGGTCAACAGTCGACAGACAGAGTGAGTCCAGGCAAGTGTAAAATAATCAGTGCCAATGAGCTCATCTTATGGTGTGCGCCAATTAAAAATAACCAACTGCTCTGACACCCGTACGTCAGGCACAGGGTAGCTGACAGCCCACGATTCATAAGGTTACACACAGTCTACTTGTACCAAAATGGTGATTGTGTTCATAATCCCTCTCACGGTAGTAATCACAAAATTATTCTATTTCAACGTGCCCACATCAGCCGAGCTATTCCGCTTGCACTGCTGTCCCCGATTGACCTATGTAGGTTTCAACCATGCGAGAGACTGTCAGAAACATTTGTAGAGGCAGCAGGTTGATAATCAGGTCGGGGGATAGTTGCAAACATAATACACCAGCTAAGAAATTAACGGAGCAGACATCCAGTTTGCCGTAACAACAGGGAGATGCACACAAAAATTGGCGACTGAGCTCTGATCACACCGGTCGTTGGTCACACCGAATATGTCGCTGCGCGCCGTCGTTAGTAGATAAATCATCATGGAAATAGTCCAACTGTGAAACCGTTCACCCATTTCCTGAGATTCGTTGAGAATGGTGTGTCTTGGCAGTGGACACCGGATGGTTGGTCGTACTACTGGTGTCCGTCTTCTGCTAGTGATGACTGTAGGCTGACACTAGCGGGCTAATGAAGCGATACAGCCGCCTGGCCATCAAGACTGCATGTATGCAGCTGGAACAGCACGACTGGTCTTTAGTCACATGGAGTATTGGGCTAAGTTACCCAGTTAGTTTGATCCGCTCGCACAGCGCTGAACATGGAACAGGATAATTTTGTAAACGGTCATCACTGAATTGAGATACGCGTCGTTGGTTAGGACTTTGCTGGCTGTCCTGGTTCACGTGGCTCACTCACATAACTTTATCAGTTGTAAACACGAGCGCTCTGGAAAAGTACTCACCCACAATAAGTCCCAAGCAGAATTATTCCCAAGCATGTAAGAGAGTCACGAGTCTGCGTTGTGGTTCAGAAAAGTTTGTGGGTGAGGAATTTTGAGATCCAGACGAGGGACAAAATCAGACCGCTCACCTAAACCACAGTTATTGTCGGAGGGCAAGCTCAGCATCGTATGTGCTTGAGAACACGGTTCCCTCGAATAAAACGTATGTATGGCCGCATTTGGACCTTTGCACGCAAGCCCGAAGTTCGTGCGTTTTTTTGAAGATGTAGAAGCCCAAAGACGAGTGAGAGGTAGGATTACAAAACAGTCAGTGAATCCCAAGTTTACGGATCAAGAATGCACTCTTAAAAATTTCTGCCTGTCCCCTTTGAAAAGAAGACCAAAACATTGGAGCTTCGTTGAAACCCTTGAAGTACAAAAATGTCTGACCGACATCGGCAGACATCATTGACCCGCAATGGCTACCTATCCCCTTAAAGACATCATGGAAAACCAAAAGGATAAATGGTAACGAAGGCCTGGATGCTAATCTCTTCTCATGCAGAGTCGCAACCACTTTTCAGTCGTCACAGAGATGTGTATATTCAAAACACACGTTCAGTGCTGGAGGCAAAAATCGCCCCATCTCACAAGTTTGTCTGTCCCAACGTTCATCTGTTGCCTGTCTATCTCAAAGACAGCAACAAGGAGCTGGGTATAACACCGCTCGGCATGACTGCAACAGCTACCAAGGACAGCATAAAATTACGAAACTAAAAACACTATACATTCATGGAAACATAAATCTGCAAAACGGCCCTCTAGATGAACGAGGAACGACCACGGACGCAAGAATGTTCCCGTTAATGTTAACAGTGTAGGGGAAGAATTGCTGTCTAAGGCACGTCCTAGAACGCTGCCTGTCATGCTCCTTGTCATGGGTTCGTTGACCCCTGTCAGACGCTGAAACACGAAGCCCCCAGACGAGTTTAATTCCAAAGGAGTACGTGTAAGGACTGAGCTGCCCCGGAGTTACCTAAATTTAAGTTGGTGAAAATAGAGAACTTCACATCAAGTCTCGTAAATGACATACTACGTGCCGGTAACCACCTCTGTAGGTGTTCTTTACGAATGCTGAAAAGTGAGTGCGTTCTACTGAGATCCAATGTACTTGACTCGGCTGGCTTACTAAAGAGACGATCTTCTACAAACTCGTGAGAACTATGAAAAATTGCCAGTGGTTTCCTCGTTTTATACTTCAATCTGGCAGTTGTGTGCGACTGCTGCGGCAGGACGCATTGTACGTACTGGTCTGAATTGATAACAGATGGATGAAACACGTTTGGAATAATACTAGGACATGCATATGCTGATTCTTGCTTAGAATTCGGCGATTGGCTGTTCGATAAAACATTCCACTGTCGAATTGTATTTCGGACACACACCACCATAACATCACTCACGTTAGACACCCCTCCACAATTCTAGCATTAAATTCGACGTCTACTAAAGGTTGTTTATTCAAGGTGAGTCCAATCTTCACTTTTGCTCAGTAATTCTTGTCGCCAATACCAGGGAGGCCTGAAATGACAGTCACGAAGGTCGCGGCTGGAACGGAATGGAAGTGGTTGGAGAAAGGAAAAGATCCCTTTAATATGTTCACGGAAGCCAAAGCAGTGTGCAGATTTTCAAAATGTGAAAAAGAGGGATGGGTTCGTAGTTGCGCAAAGAGGTCACTCACGGGAATGACGACACGAAGCATGAACACCAAAGTACTCTGATGAAGCGAACCTCGCAGAAGACGCCTACAGTTCACCGCATTTGTTGAAGAATAGTCGGCCGTTTAAATGCGCTTCCGCATCTTGTGTGGAACGAAGGACCATCCGACATGTTTGTTATTTATAGTGTTTCGCACACAGGCCATGATGTTGTAATTCCAAGCTTTTGCCGTCGTGAGTGTGTGCGGTGATTAACTCACGGGAACTCCTACGGGCTGCGGGTGTGCCGTGCCTAAGTCAACCAAATGACAAGCGACCGGTTGGATGGTAACACCAGGAAATTATAACCAAGTGAAATAGGTAAAAAAGTATTTATACGAAACAAAACGAAGGGCGAACTGCTGAACATGGAACCATTCACAAGCGAGCCGAAATCTGGCGAGTTAAAGTGTCACCACACAAACAAAAGACAGCACCAGATGATAAGATTAGAAGACGATGGATGAATGTTTTCATACGCAACGTGAAAAGCAAAACCTTGAAGGTTATAAGGTCTGTGGATGCTCGAATCTAGAGAATCTTGCCAAGCAGTTGTTCGAGCTACCAATAATTCAACAAAATTAAGGAGGTCAATGGAACTTGTAGAAACGAATGCTTGTTGTCAAATTCAGTGATGCTACCTGTAATTTCAATCAAAAGAGTCAATAAAAGGGTGTGTACAAACAAGTACGAAAATGAGCTTTGGATGGCAACGGCCAACTGCAAATAATAAAAGATTGCCCATTGTAAAGAGGCCGGTATTTGCGACAGAATAAGATGCGTAGTTCAGTAGTTCAGTGTTTGATGCGCGAGTGCCAGACTGGAAGCCAACTTACCCGCGACCACAAGTGGATACGGCCTATGACATTACACTTATCTCAGAAAACGCATAAGATTATTTACGAATCGGCATGCGTGCAGACCAACCATGTGGCACTGAACGCTTCGGGAACTCGAGTCCCATCTCTGAAAAAGTTAAAATGTGAGTATCAGCTTGACACATGCTGGTGGTATCTGTTACATTGGGAAGGACCTTATGGCAAATTTATTAGATATAGGCTGGATTAATAAATCGGGGTTATTCGGACTGCCATTGAATTCAGTCTGTAGTCAAGTCTGTTCAGCTACTAGAATTATCTCGGCTCATCAGAAGTCAAAGTTGTTGGTTGGCGCCAGCGTAAAGGCAAAAATAATTTAACACTTGCAGGGACAATATCGTAACCTTTTTGGAGATGGTCTTGGTCTGTGTACAAAAGCAGAGGCTAACCTGTACCTTTGCTCAGGTACAAAACAGTTTTCTGTCTCAAAAATGTCCGTTTGACATGCAGCTGCTGCTTTGTTAGAGGAAGAGTAGAATCCGTCCGGAAGAGTGAGGGTCATCAGTCCAGTAAACTGTCCGGTTGGGGCTACACTCACAGTAGTACTAAAAAGGGTAAATGGATAGCTACTGTTATGCACTGACTCCTCAACTGGTCTGAAAAAAGCACTGGAGTCTTATAAGTTTTCGCTGCCTGCTCCCGAGGACTTGTACGCAAAGGTAAGTGGTGGCAAGATGTTTTCCAAGATTGATTTTCTCGCGGTCTATCAGCAAGCAGAAGTCGACGCATGCAGTAGACAAGTTCTATTCATTAACGCACATCGCAGACCGTACCAGCTTAACCGCCTACCCTTCGATGTGAATTACGTTTCAGCCATCTTCCAGCAAATTAGGGACACCATGTTAACTGGTTCTACTTTTACAGTGGCTTACCTGGACGACATCATTGATGTTAGCGCAACAGTAGAAGACCACAAGTCACACCCAGCTGCGGCTTTTGAACACAGTGGGAGGCATAGTTTTCGCGTTAAGTACGACAAATGCTCCTTCTTCGTGGGAAGTATTCAATACTGGAGTTCCGTTATTCATAACAAAAGTTTTAGGCTTGGTCCACAGAAGATGCAGGCTATAATAGAAGTGCCCTCACCAACAGACAAGACTACTCTATAATCGTTTCTAAACCTGGCGAACTATTACAGTTGTTTTATGCCCCATATGCATGGGTTTCATGTTTCATTGAATCACCCACTTACGAATGGTTGTCCAATTTGCTTTTACCCCATTATAACCCAAAAATGAAACGAATTGTTGCTGCAGATGCAGCACGATACTGCATTTCAGCAGTTACTCTGCGCAAATTCACTAGTGATTCACAAAAGCAGTTTCACGTGTTTTGTGCACGCTAAATTCGACCAAGAATTACGGCTAGACTGAAAAAGAATTGCTCGCGCTCATATATGCAGTTAAAAAATCCAGAAAATATTGCACGGACGGAAGATTAACTTATATACAGTTTGTAAACCCCGTCTGCCAATCTTCAGTACAAAAAGTTATTCCATTTCACAATGTTCATCAACTAAACCGACGGGATGCGTTGTTACTAGGGCAAAATTCTGAAGTCCGATTCAAGAAAAAATCCAGCTTTGAGTATGTAGATGTGTCATTCCGTCTCGTGGCAAAAGAGGCAATCACAAGGCTCGATGAGGGCTGAGTCAATTTATCAATATCAGAAGATGAGAAAATTTAAAAAATTTCAGACTCCAGCAGTCATCCACCATTGACTGTCAGAATGGTGGCAGAGACAACAAAGGAGGATGCTTTGCTGCAGCAAGTCATGCACTGCCTCAAGGTCAAAGATTGAAACAACTTTTTTGTCGTAAGAACTTACTTGCCATTATCAACGGGTGGTTAATTTTGGCTGGCCGTATATTGACTCCAACAGTTTCACAGCAGCACATAATTAAGCTGCTGAATTCGGGCCATCTTAGTGTTGGTTACAAGAACTCGGTGGCTTGTATTCACGTTTATTGACCAGAAATCGACAGTCAAATCGAAAATGTGGTTGGATCTCGTAGAATTTACGCAATGGCGGTGAAAATCTTCGGTAAAACTGTGACACACCCATGGTTCAAGGCTGATAAACAATGGTCGCAGGTTCACCTTGACCCTGCGGGCCTATCGAGCGGACTGTTCTATTCATTAGCAGTTGACGCAGTGACTCAACGCAACCCGGAGATTATTTCATGCGAATGGCTGTAACATCGTCAGTCTTTTCTAATCTTCGACGAATATCCGCTCAATTTGGTACCCCGGAAGTTTTAGTGACGGGCAATGGGCCACAGTTCAGTTCGGTAGAATTCCGAACACACTGTGCCAAAAACGGCACTTTTCACGTATCCAAACCAGTTTATTATCAACAGTGCAATGCGCAACTGGAGAGATTTGTAGACACGTTCAAGAGGGCTTCACAGAAGATGGACTGAGAAGGTAAAGTGGAGGAAATGACTATTGTTCTTCTGACATCCTACCGTTCAACAGCTAACCCGACGGTATCGAAATAGCAGTTACCACCTGAAGCGTTTCTAGGACGACAGTCAAGGATCCCATTTGACGCTATACAGTCGAGAGTCTTCCTGAAACAGGAAAATAGGCCGATGGAGGCGCCGTCCAACAGGCATCATGGAGCACGCCTCACGTACTTCCGACCGGCAGATGCAGTCTGTGTGCGGAACGTGCGTCACACTGAGGAAGTTTGGCTACCAGGCCTGATTGTCAGTCGTAAAGATAATGTTATCCACTGGGTAAGAGTTGAAGAATTCATCCGGTTGCGTCACTTCGAATACTCGCGGATTCGTGCTGAGGATAGCCGGAAGTGCCAGTAGACTGAAAATCAACTGCCCACTGTCAAATTGTTAGACACATTCTCGTTAACGCAAGCATGCCAAACATCTTAATTCATCTTAGAACCTTTGAATCTGCAATTCTGATGGTTTTCTCTAACCAATCAGATGTCCAAATGCTAACCCCGGAAAAACATTCTTATGACGTGATCAGCTCACTTTTGCTGGAAAGAGAAAGGTTGCGGAAATACTCCCATTGCCTGCTTGTTTGTTTTGCCAGCAGTTGGTGGTTTGGTCAGATCATATCAATAGGTTTCTGCTTTGACCAGCTAGAAGTCCGAAGCCGTCGAGCCGAAACCCCTGGAATACCGGCGGAGATGATTACCCAAGCCATCAAAGTAGGACCGGTTCTAGTTCCTAGTCGGTTCTTTCTAGTCAGGTTTCTGTATCCAACAAAAAGAAAACTAAAGACCCCAATTGAATGATCACTGTGCGAAACAGGAGATAAAGTCGTCATCTGATCTACCTACAGACTCTCGTTAGTAATCATTTGGTTTAACAGAAAAGCTATTTGTTCTGGGTGGTGTCTTGTGATTGTGTGGACATGGCGAACTCAAGCTATGTGATGCATTGCTAAGGACAGTTCTGCACCCAAGATTTTCGCAGAAACCCGTTTCAGAATAATTCAAGTCGCCTCCATAGCGATGAAATCACTTATAACGAGTAAGTGGGAAAAGCATTGGATGGAACTAAGAGTAGCCAGACGAGATGAAACGGTGTCACCATTGGAGCGAGAGCCCGAGGAGGAGCGATATGTGGCTCCCAGCAACAGCAAACGCAGGCCGCTGGGTTCAACCTACAGCCAGTTACCGCCGCACACATCGCAAGGTGTGTTGAAACTCTGAGGAAGAGGGAATTGGGTTTGAGCGTAAATAAAAACCACACACCCTGTACTTTCCTCGGAGGTCGGCACGGAGAAAAGAATAGCTGGGGACAGTGACTTCACTATCCCTGATTTCAGGGACCAACCATGTTCCGTTAAGTGCAGATGTATGCTGTGCCCCAGCTGCCTGAGTCATGGTAGCTTGTTGACTAAACTCAGGCAATGGTGTTGATGCAGCTCAAGGCCACCTCATTATGGGGTAACTCCAGAATGGGACTAGAAGTAGACGGAGGATAAGTTGGAAGCTACCCACATGGTTTTGTTCTTGAGAAGAGCGGATGGTACGTTACAGGCATTTTCCACCGTTCCGTATCGTCCCGAATAGTGAAGAGTTTTCAGATGGTCGCTGTTGATCGTCTGCATGCTCAGAGAGATAGGGATTTCTTGAACATGCGGAGACAGCATTGGTATGGTCGATCCTTTGCAGTACCTGCTCGTGTGACCTAATTGCGACATTTCACACAGCTTCTCGGGGGACCAGCTTGTTTTCATTCCAATCATCAAGTTTAACGTGTTTTGCCTCCTACCATTCAGCGATCCAGCGACCGATACACGAACTCGTAACAGCGGCCCAAAATTCCCGGTTCCAGTGGGGTTTCCTTGCTCAGTGTCAAGCAGACGTCTGTTGATCTGAAATGTGATCAATGAAGATAGGGGGTAGCACCGATTGTGGAGTAAGGTTACTCACATAGAAATTTTAGATCGAAGAGAATCAGTCACAGCTTTGACACGATCCCTAGATGCGTTGCTGACGACCTCGGAAGGAAGGCTGTTCCAGTGGTTAATAACCCTGTAGGAAAAGAACTGCTACCTAGAGAATGTCCGAGGACGAAGCTTGAAAAGCTTCCTGCTATGTATCCGCCGGCCGTCACCATTCGCTACAATGAAGAACTGTTCTACGAGACCTACTCTAAAGTAGTGTGTGAGAATTAAATCACAGCGGAGTGGTCGAAATTCGAGTGGATACAAATCAAGAATTTCAAGTCGAGACTCGTACGCGACATTTCTCAGGCCCGCAACCAACTTGGTAGTCGCGCGCTGGACACACTCAACAGCTAGCTTGTCTTTCTTCAGGCTGGTACACATGACTTGATTAGGATACTCGAGGAACGGTCTCATACAAACCCCGTGGAGCATTTGAAACGCTTTCTTCTTCTCTATGCGGGGGAAAGTGCGCCTATTCATCCCAAAAACGCCAAATCCCCTGCTTGCTGCCATATCATGGTGATGCGCGGAGGATAGGTTAGAAGACAACCAGATGCCAAGATCTTTCTTTAGGACAATTTTCATGATAACTACCAGGGTCACCACCGAGTGACGTGTGAGCAAACTTATTGCCACTTAGTGGGAGACTCCATTTGTCCGAGCAGTGTTTGATCGCGTCAAGAACAATCCGTGGTGCACTGAGATCAGTAGCATCTCATGTTTTCAGGTCGTAGGCTTACAGAGGGGCGTTACTGGAGATAGTATCCTGAGAGTCGTTGATGTAAATGAATGATAACAGAGCACCCAGCACTAACCTTTGAAAACCCTCGCAGAAATGAAAGAGGCTGACGAAAAGTTTGATCCGGTCTTAACTCTAAAGTTTCAATCATCAGGAACAGAGGCAATTCAGTGAAGAACCTCTCCTTGAATACCATGGGCTTCCAGGTTGTGGTTCATGGGGCCGTGCGGGACACAATCAAAAGCCTTGGCGAAATCAAAGGAGATAGAATCTGAAATGAGGTAATTGTCTTTGGTCTCCCTCAGACTACCCATGAAAATAAGCTATGGGCAGGACAACCACAACTGCATTCATTGTGGACGGTGCAGAAGATTCTAAATTGTCTATGGCCAAGACTGAACAAAGTGTGCTTTTCCTGGGCTTCCGCTCCTCTAAAGATCTACCTCGAGGGAGAAGTTCGACTTGTGAGAAAGACCATTCGGATTTATTTCCTGTCGTATAAACTTTCGCTGGAGCGACGGCTTAGAGAAAGATTACCGAGACTCCTCATACTCCTTCGTTATTCTTTGCTCGCTGCTAGCTGTCACGAGCAACATGTCGGTTGCACAAAGGCATGAAGATAGTCAACATGCGCTTGAATAGTTTTAGGGGGTAGCTGTTTACCTCAAAGTTTCTCCGGCTTACGAAGTCAGCGCTACGCTCACCCTGTTCCTTACGGGCTGCAACAGCTCCCTCTGCTGCCTGTTCAAACAGTTTTACTGCCACCGTAAGAGTTTTCGAAAAAGGGCTCGCTTCGCACGGTTCTTCCTGGTTACTCAGCGAACGCTGTTCCAAAGTGACCAGGTTATCCGGCGTTGCAAACAAGTTACTTCCACAGCGGCCACTTTTGTGCCTCCATGAAGGCGGTGACTTCGGATTAGACGGCTGGCCTGGCATTTCGGCAAGTGACTTTTTGAAGCTTATTACCACAGCAAAAACTCTGAGGTATGTCAGTAAAGCTAAGCGTCACTCGAGTGAATTTCAGCCCACCTTTCTCCAATATTGCATATTGTTCCGCTATCAGTGCAGTTCAACACTTGTGGTACCAACGATGACATTTCCAAAGTTCCATGCTCCAAACTGCCTTGGCAGAACAGTTTGGAAGACCGCAAAGACTAACCTAGGTGGAAATTTCCATTGACAGGTATAGCTGATGAACATATATAGCGACAGGTCATATAATAACAAGGTCGTCGCGAGGGAAACTCGAAATTTAGTTTGATTTTTCTCGCTCTTACTGTCTATTCCTATTTCTGTCATACTGGTGCCATGTGCACCAACAATTGCATGAGACTACTGTTATTCTTTATCGAATAACACAGTAATTCGCTACGTATTGAACTATCCTGGCTACATAGTGTCTGATTTTTCCTGCTTTATGTCTGTTGTTTCTTCTGGTTTACTGAAAATTCTGTTCTGATCGCATATTACGTATCCCCGACGAGAATGATCTGTCAGATCTAGCAGTGCTGGGACTCAGCTGACACTACCTGTGGCAGCAAGCGTGTGACTGGTATGGATGTGAAATGTCCGTAACAAAGGGTATGCACAGCCACCAGTGTCAGAAGTGGTATTACCTCGGGTGCACTGGCTTCAACGAACACTAGTACAAACAGCTAGCTTCGTCATCTGTCAAGTATATCAGTGTAAGTTGCAGGTGTGACGAAAGCCGAGGCACCGCTCCCCTTCTGACTGGTCTCACGCGTACCAGGACAAGTATTGCGGCGCAGAAAATCTGCGACAGTAAATGCGGGGCATTTATCAGCTTTGTATCTCCTTCTGTTTCATCCACCGGGAGTAAGATAAAGGAATACCAACGGACTTCGTCAGAATCGAAACCACGCATACTCCCCTCCGCTTCCCTTCAGGACCTCGAACACGTGTGTTGGTTGCGTCCGTGTGACAGGCTGAAGAGGGTGAGCAACCAGAACCCGATGTCGGCGGTCAGCGAGCGTGAGGCCACGCCTGATTGATGGGAATTCCCGGACCGTCGGACCCCGTATATATATATGGACAAGAACACGTGGTAGAACAATCTCTCTTGGTATCTGTGTCATTTTTAATACGCGTTTCCTGTTGACCAGTGAATTCTCACCTTTGCGAGACTGACCTTGTGTGTTTCGATCTGCACACGTTGGACGTGGTATGTGCCGTTTTTGTTATTGGCTTTCTGGTATACTACAATTTCGGCACCCACGGTGGGACCAAATTATTCCAGCGATGGTCAATTCCTCAGATACCGAAGAGATGCTTAAGCTTACACATGAAGCGGAGGAACAACATATCTCGAAGCACTGTGCACGCGACAGGAACCGGTACTGCCAGCGCCAGAGAGATACATTGTCGGACAAGTCTTTGAAGTTTAGGAGGCACAGGTGCGCCGCTACATAGGGCATTTCTCTCCGGATCGGCAGGCGGATGTTACACCGATTTTGCTTTCCCGTGAGGCCTATGGCAAGATTGTTGACTTTGATATTCCGGAAGACTTCGAAGGACTGTTCTGCTTTCTACGAGGTAGGGTGGTAGGTTACCGTCCGGCAGTTGAGTATCGGAAAGAATTTCATGAACGACGACAGCTAATTGCAGAAGGAATGATGGACTATATACAACAACCGAGGATATTGGCGCGGCTGGCGTTTGTGAACGAGACGCAGGAGCAGAGAAAGATTAGTACTTTTTAGAGATTTTTGGAAGGGATTTGACAACCGCGGAATCAGCATGAATTTCTTCTCCGCCCTCCCCCCGGAACTTGGCCAAGGCTGAGAAGCTGGTCGAGTTGTTGGACCAAGCGAAATGTGTTGAACTCGGAAATGAAAATTTCAGTTTTGCGACTCAGGGGGCTTTTATAAGCGACTGCAAAACAAGTTGGTCAGTGGAAGAATTTACACAGGAGACGAACATCACATACAAGACCGCTCGAAAGCGAAAGTATCAAACAACAGTCGACCTGACCGGCGCCGGTGTTTTATTTGTGGCCGGTTCGGACACGTGGCGCGTTGGTGTCCGTCATCCGCTCGGGAGAGTGCGCCTGCCGGTAAGTCTCCTGCATGCCACTCGCGTATCCCCCTAGTTTCTAAATGTGACGGTAAATGTGTTGCATTATGACCTGTTCTGAAAGCAAAAATTGGCGGTCGTGACTTCGAATGTCTGCTAGATTCCGGGTCCGTTTGTAGCCTGCTTGATGATGAGACATACATCACCTGTTAGTTTTGTGTAATAGCGGGGTCTGTCAACCAAATTCTGACCGTTAACGGAAAACCGTTACAAATTTTGGCGTGGGTTTGCATCAAATTTTTGAAGTGCAATCATGTGGAAACCCCACCCAACCCAACTCCCCTAAATATTCACTGCTCTGTATTCAACGTCCCCTGTTTCTGAACGTTAATTGGACCTTGACCTAGATGACTTTGTTTTATCACGGCAATTTGATGGCTGTGGAAACAGTCAGTTGAATGTTGCGTGCAACCCTTTTTATGGAGCTCGGCTAATCACATTTGTGTTGAAACTGTTGACTGTTCGGAAGAGCTCTTCTGAGTATAAATGCCTTATTGTATGATTATAATTCATATTTAGCCCGTTCAGCAGCGAATTGTAACCCACTTCCTGGGAACGATCTGTCGATCGAAACTGTTGAGGTTGACTGAACATTCACTTTGATAATTTGTTCAATAGTACCGTGGCATTACGATCCAATCTTGCTTTGAATAGTTGGGATCATTGGTTCATCGCTACGCGTTGCTCAACGTCTTCGTGGAAAATCGTACAGTGTTCGCCGAACAGTGCAGATAGGGAAGTGGACGTGTACACTGAAGTTTTCGGTTGTCCTGAAGTTACCGATTCATGTCATTCTGGGCAGTAACTATTTGGTAACCATGCAATGTATCCTGGATCTACCTAACCTGGCCGTACTCGTATATGGCGAGCGTCTCTCGTTGGAACCTGTGTACAAAACACTATCGGGCGTTGTGGAGGTCCGTAAAGTACAGCATGTAACTAAGGGAAAAGTGCACGTCGAGTACGAATGGCAGAAATTTATAAGCGGCATTATCTCACATCTCTCAGCACACATAGCACAGAGAGTACGGGAAGTGATTTAAGAGCACCAGGCGACATTCCGGTGGGAAGGACAACCGCCTGGACGCACGCACTCTTTGCGACACAAAATTGACACGAGGGAGGCGCGCCCAATCCGGCAGGCGGCTCGTCGCTTACCAGTCCATCTTCAAGGCCAGATGTAACAATTATTAGCAGACATGTTAGAGAAAGGAATTATCCTGCCCTCAACATCTCCATGGGCATCTCCAGTAGTACTATTCAAGAGGGAGGATGGCTCCTTAAGATCATGTGTTGACTATCGCCAGTTAAACCCGGAAACTAAGAAAGACTCGTTTCCATTGCCACGTATTGATGACACTATTGATGAACCTTCGGGCACCGAGTGGTTCAGTAACCTTGACTTGACTTCTGGTTGCTGACAGGTGGAAGTGGATTACAGCTATTTCAGCGATTGTACACGCGTTCGAGGCTGGGGGCCCAGTCTACCCGGATCCAGTTAGTTTGCTCGTTTCGATGTCCGGCGGTTTTCTGTTGACCTGAAAGGCAGTCATTGAAAACGGGATGTAGCACCGCTCTTGGGGGTTACAGAAAGTACCAAGGACAGAGTAAAATAATAATCTAGCAAAACAGGATAAATTATTAATTTAACGGTTTATTAAGTAGGTGAGAATCCAATAACACTTTGAGACGGTCTTTAGAAGAGCAGCTAACAATCTCTAGTGGTAGGTCGTTCCAGTAGTTGATAACCATATAAGAGAAGAACCGTTGTCTTAGGAAGGTCCGAGGTCGAAGCTTATAGAGCTTCTTGTCGTGACCTCTTCGACTGTTATCACTTACTAGGGTGAAGAATTGTTGCACGAGTCCTGTGCTAAAGAGAAAGTGTGTAAGAATTAAGTCGCCGCGGAGTCTACGAAACTCAAGTGGATAAAGATCGAGAATTTCAAGGCGAGACTCGTAGGATAGATGCCGTAAGCCGGTGACCATTTTGGTGGCTACTCGCTGGACACGTTCAAT
>QNGE01000630.1:46990-73933 GCA_008508345.1 Paragonimus westermani
TATGGGGCTACTGAAAGAGATATTTATAGGGGTGGGCCAAATTGATGCTTTTTGAGCTGTGGGAGGCGGTCCTAGCAGGCTGCTTCCGTTCCGAACTCTTGGGAGGAAGAGTTTTCTGCTGGGCAGTTTGGTGGGTTTCCGGGTGGATAACTCTGAAGACGGTTTTCGCCCGGTGTGAATACCCTCAATGCTTGCGCCTGTGTCTGAGACGTCGGTCGTTGGAACGACCATACAGACAGTGCCTCCGCTTTCCACAACAGGCACAGGGGTCTGGGGGGCTACTTCGAGAGCAGAAACTACGACTTTAGTCTCCAGCTGTAGCTTCTAGTCTGCCAAGATTTCTGACTTAGTCTTAGTCCGCTCTTCGCGTCTTGCTCTCTCTTGCCGGGAGCGGTCAAAAGATACGCCATTCAGATGGGCGTTGGCGGACTTTAAAGCCTCTGTTTTGCCCACCACTACCTCGGGGCTGAGCATGGCTGGCAAAGTTACCGAAAGGCCAAGTGACTTTTTGGTTGTCTTGGCCCGCAGCCTACTCGCAAGTACCATGTTTGTGGCCGCCGGGGAGAAGGAAGTTCCTAGGACTGTCTTAACTAGCTCGGTTGGAGAAGAGGTTGTAGGGAAGCGGCCCCATAGGACAACTCTCTTTTCCCTGAGAGCTTTTTCCTTCATTCTTACTGCCGCCTCCTCTGTATGGGCAGTTGATAGGGCAACTGCTTTCTTGGTGATTGCAACACCAGGGAGAACAAGCGCTATGTACTTATTCAGAGACAATGACAGCGAGGAAATTTAAACCAAATTTCGAGTTACTCGCGCCCGGTGATCACCTGAAAACCTCATTCGTGGTACCCTCTGGTCTATACGAGTTTGAATCCATGCCAGTCGGATTAACGAATTCCCCGACCACCTTTCAAAGATTAACGCGACGTGTGCTCGGATACCTAATTCCAGATCAGTATCTGGTTCACTTAGGTGACGTGATTGTACACGGACGTACTGTTGGTGAACATTTGCATAACCTATCCAACGTCCTTTCTAGACCAGCTGATGCTGGACTGAAATTGAATCCAGCCAAATGTTCGTTTATAAGGACTGATGTTGAATATTTAGGATACGCCATTCCACAATCTGGTGTGAGCTGTGATCCCGAAAAGGCGCTTAAGGTGAAAGAGTGGCCGATTCCTGATAATGTTGAGGAAATCCGTAGTTTCCTTGGGTTGGCTTCTTATTAGTGACGATTCGTTCCCCGCTTTTCTCACACAGCTAACCCCCTAATATTGTCAACAGAAAAGGGACAAGTGTTCGAATGTTCCGAAGATTGTCAACAGTCGTTTGGTCGATTGAAAGATGCGTTATGCATTGCCCCCATTTTAGCGCTTCCAGACATAAGGGTGGACGCGAAAATGTTTATCTTGGATACCGACGCTAGTGACGTCGCTATGAGAACTGCAGTATCTCAATTGGACAATAATGATACAGAACATGTTATTGCTTATGGAAATCAAAGCCTCAACAAGAGTGATAGGAACAATTGTACCATTAGAAAGGAGATGCTTGCTCTAGTATATTTTATTAAACATCCCCGTAACTATCTCCTCGGAAGGCGTTTCTTGGTACGAGCGGACCACTCCCCACTCCAATGGCTGCAGAACTTCAAGGGCCCGGAGGGGCAACTTGCCCGTTGGCAAGAGTTTTTACAAAGGTACAACTTCGAATGTAAACACAGGCCCGGTCTGCGTCACCGAAATGGTGATTCATTATCCAGAAGACCGATTCGTGACCATGGTGATTGCTCCTCATGCACAGGGTACTGCATGATGATCACCGTCAGGCCAGAGGAGAAAATCGATGGGCTGCTATTCAAGGCAACGATGCAGATCTACAGATCATATATAGACGAAAAAAGGGAGGGGAGTCATGTCCAACCACCAAAGAGATGGTAGAAAGTAGTTAGAAGGCGCGTTGCTTGTGGTCGTTGTGGAACCACCTCCATATATAGTCGGTGACTTTCTTTATTATCAATATGACCCGACATATGAAAGCCAAATTGTGGTCCCAGGATCGGCGGTTCATGTGGTTTTACAGAAACTCCATGAGAATTTGGGACACGCGGGCCAGAACAAACTTGAAGAACATGCGAGACGGCGTTTCTGGTGGCCCTACCAACGAAGAGACGTGGAGGATATGTGCAGCAGTTGTGGTCTGTGTGGACAAATTAAAAACCCCAAGAGACAGCGACGTGCGCCGTTACAAAGCATTCTGAGGGGGTATCCAAATGAGATAGTAGAAGTTAACATCGTCGGGCCACTACCGGAGACCAGCTGAGGGAATAGGTACATCCTCGTGATGGTAGACTATTTTACCAAATGGTGTGAAGCGGGGCCAATGCCACGAGCGAACGGCGGAAAGACCGCCAAGTTCATTTTCGACCATTGGATCTCGCGCTGGGACGCCCCAGCTCAATTGCACACTGACAGAGGATCAAATTTTTGGAGCACATCGATGCATGAACTGTGTAGAATACTGGGTATAAGGAAGACAAAGACGACTGCCTATCATTTGCAAGGTGATGGTGACGTTTAGCGCGTAGACCGCACCTTGAAGTCCCCCTTAAAAACGTTTGTGAGTTCAGAATACACGAGATCATAGAACGGAGCCGTGTCTCAGTGCTTCCTTGCATATCCTGCTGGCGTTTACTTTTCTACTACGAAATCACCACACTACCTGCTAACGGGAAGAGAGATGCGGCTGCCGTCCGACTTGTTTGTACCCAAATTGTTGCCAGACAACCTATTAACCTCAGACTACTGCGTTCAGCTACGTGACAAACCGGCAAAAGCAAATGCGTTAGCACCGGAACACCTGCGGGCGGCCCAAAGGAGACAGAAGGATTACCACGACAGAATAGCATATGGAAGCTCCTTGAAGCCCGGCGATAAAGTTTGGTTGCGTGCAGAAATCCCAGAAACTGGAATTCCAAAAAATTGTCTTATGAGTGGAAGGGGCCATATGTTGTGCACGACATCATTTCCGAATCCACGCGCACAATACGGGACGTTAACAGCAATAGGTCCAGACTCAGAGTGGTACATTTCAATCGTTTAAAGCCGGATACTACAGGACAAGATCGATTGATTAAGTGCGATGAGTTGAAGTAGCTGGAGAATGCACTGCACCAAAAGTGGGGAGGCAGTTCGGAGAAGCGCGTCCATTGCTGTCGACGAGTTGATTAGTGTAGTAGCATGTAGTACGCCGTCATTTTGTTTTTCCACACATACTCCCTTCCGCTTCCCTTCAGGACCTCGAACACGTGGGTTGGCCGCGTCCGTGCGACAGGCTGAAGAGGGTGAGCAACCAGAACCCGAGGTCGGCGGTTAGCGAGTGTTAGGCCACGCCTGGTTGATGGGAATTCGCGGACCGTCGGACCCCGTATATACATATGGACAAGAACACGTGGTAGAACAATCTCTCTCGGTATCCATGTCGTTTTTAATACACGTTTCCTGTTGACGCGTGACATTTTCCGCTTTGCGAGACTGACCTTGTGTGTTTCGATCTGCACACGTTGGACATGGTATGTGCCGTTTCTGTGAGTGGCTTTCTGGTATACTACATGGTACAATAAAGGCGCGGAATGGAGAAACTCAAATTTACAAAAGTAATAAATGTTTAGTACAGGTCAATTGGACAGATTTCGGCGGCATTTGACATCCCCAGGAGCACCATACAAATTAACCTTGAATAAAGGGTCTTCACCATCTAGCACAGAAAACCCGGCGTTAACTAGCGGTTGCCGAAAGTTCTGCAGGGGCAGAGCAGGATGCCAGATCGGTTCGCGACGTTGTAGACTACCGAATAACTAGGCCACAGCTAGAGAGTCAGATGAAGTCTCTCCGTCGAAAAGTCATAAAGAATGTGCTGAAGGTTTAATCTTTCTCAATCGTCACGCGTGCTTAAATGAGAAGTTTCTGTTCCCCAGGGCTCCAAGGAGGATATCCTCATGTACGAGTTTGGTATGTTCGCGGATTTCCCACCTACATCTGTTTTGGACGATGTGAAACGCGATTATGTCCCCCGAGTTTCCCGTAAACTTATGTCTCACGAATAAATTGGAATGGTCATCGAGGAGACGACGTATCCTGCGTGGAAGGGGTGGCCGATAAGAAAAAGTGCACAGCTTGCGCGGTACAAATAACTCGTCCGCTTTCTGACTTGCGATTTGAAACGCACGGTGGTTTTGGTCTACGAAGCCACAGTCAAGAAGTGAACCTAGATAGATTTGAGTGCAAGAAAGATCCTGGGGGAAGAAGGTCCAGAATTGATAAGGATTTTGGAACTGGACTCGGTCTGTTCTTCCGATTTGTTCTGACAGCCCTCCCTCGAGACTGAGGGTGCGACATCACCGCCTGTGCGTATGGCAGTGACTCTACAGGACGCTTGACCAGCAGTCTGGGTGTCACAACTTGCGATCTCTGTGCCTCCGTTGAATTCCGCATTCTAAGAGGGTGTTTGGAGGTCTTCATCCACGAAAAATTTCTCCTTTTTCTTCTGGGTGCGGAGTTCAGAAGAGGGTAATGCGCTCAGTCTTATGGAGCTACCGACAGAAATACCTCTTGAGGTAGGCCAAATTATTGCTTTTCAAGTCACAGGGGCGGCCCCAGTAGGTTATTCCCCTTCCGGATTCTTGGGGAGTAGAGTTTCCTTCAGTGCCGTTCGGTGAGATTTCGTGCCGAGTTTTGGGGCACCGATCGTTGGAACAACCATGCAGACATTGGCTCTGCTTTCTACAAGAGGTACAGAAGTTTGAGGGGATAATATCTATGACCTCAATATCCGGTTTTAGCTTCCGGACTGCCGTGATTCTTGTCTTCGTCTCAGTCCACTGTTTGGTTCTTATCCTCTCTTACCGAGAGCGGTCGAAAGATACGCCTTTCAGATGGACGTTGGCAGACTTCAAAGCCCCTGCTCTTATCACACCTAGACGGAGTGGCCTTTTGGTTTCCTTGACGCGCAGCACGCTTGCAAAACACAGGGTATGTAAAGCCCGGGGAGAATAGAGTCGTCAAGAATGATTTAGCTAATTCGGTTGGGAAAGAGGTTGTGGAGGAGCGGCCCCATAGAAAAACTCTTCTTCTCCGGAGAGTTTTTTCTTTCCTTTTTATTCCCCCCTCCTCTATATGTGCATCTGACAGGGCAACTGCGTTCTTGATAGTTGTAACACCAGGGAGGGCAAGCGCCATATACCCATTCAGAACCTGTTCTTCCAGCTTCGATTCTGACGAAGTCCGTTGGTATTCCTTTATCTTACTCCCGGTGGATGAAACAGAAGGAGATACAAAGCTGATAAATGCCCCGCATTTACTGTCGCAGATTTTCTGCGCCGCAATACTTGTCCTGGTACGCGTGAGACCAGTCAGAAGGGGAGCGGTGCCTCGGCTTTCGTCACACCTGCAACTTACACTGATATACTTGACAGATGACGAAGCTAGCTGTTTGTACTAGTGTTCGTTGAAGCCAGTGCACCCGAGGTAATACCACTTCTGACACTGGTGGCTGTGCATACCCTTTGTTACGGACATTTCACATCCATACCAGTCACACGCTTGCTGCCACGGGCAGTGTCAGCTGAGTCCCAGCACTGCTAGATCTGACAGATCATTCTCGTCGGGGATACGTAATATGCGATCAGAACAGAATTTTCAGTAAACCAGAAGAAACAACAGACATAAAGCAGGAAAAATCAGACACTATGTAGCCAGGATAGTTCAATACGTAGCGAATTACTGTGTTATTCGATAAAGAATAACAGTAGTCTCATGCAATTGTTGGTGCACATGGCACCAGTATGACAGAAATAGGAATAGACAGTAAGAGCGAGAAAAATCAAACTAAATTTCGAGTTTCCCTCGCGACGACCTTGTTATTATATGACCTGTCGCTATATATGTTCATCAGCTATACCTGTCAATGGAAATTTCCACCTAGGTTAGTCTTTGCGGTCTTCCAAACTGTTCTGCCAAGGCAGTTTGGAGCATGGAACTTTGGAAATGTCATCGTTGGTACCACAAGTGTTGAACTGCACTGATAGCGGAACAATATGCAATATTGGAGAAAGGTGGGCTGAAATTCACTCGAGTGACGCTTAGCTTTACTGACATACCTCAGAGTTTTTGCTGTGGTAATAAGCTTCAAAAAGTCACTTGCCGAAATGCCAGGCCAGCCGTCTAATCCGAAGTCACCGCCTTCATGGAGGCACAAAAGTGGCCGCTGTGGAAGTAACTTGTTTGCAACGCCGGATAACCTGGTCACTTTGGAACAGCGTTCGCTGAGTAACCAGGAAGAACCGTGCGAAGCGAGCCCTTTTTCGAAAACTCTTACGGTGGCAGTAAAACTGTTTGAACAGGCAGCAGAGGGAGCTGTTGCAGCCCGTAAGGAACAGGGTGAGCGTAGCGCTGACTTCGTAAGCCGGAGAAACTTTGAGGTAAACAGCTACCCCCTAAAACTATTCAAGCGCATGTTGACTATCTTCATGCCTTTGTGCAACCGACATGTTGCTCGTGACAGCTAGCAGCGAGCAAAGAATAACGAAGGAGTATGAGGAGTCTCGGTAATCTTTCTCTAAGCCGTCGCTCCAGCGAAAGTTTATACGACAGGAAATAAATCCGAATGGTCTTTCTCACAAGTCGAACTTCTCCCTCGAGGTAGATCTTTAGAGGAGCGGAAGCCCAGGAAAAGCACACTTTGTTCAGTCTTGGCCATAGACAATTTAGAATCTTCTGCACCGTCCACAATGAATGCAGTTGTGGTTGTCCTGCCCATAGCTTATTTTCATGGGTAGTCTGAGGGAGACCAAAGACAATTACCTCATTTCAGATTCTATCTCCTTTGATTTCGCCAAGGCTTTTGATTGTGTCCCGCACGGCCCCATGAACCACAACCTGGAAGCCCATGGTATTCAAGGAGAGGTTCTTCACTGAATTGCCTCTGTTCCTGATGATTGAAACTTTAGAGTTAAGACCGGATCAAACTTTTCGTCAGCCTCTTTCATTTCTGCGAGGGTTTTCAAAGGTTAGTGCTGGGTGCTCTGTTATCACTCATTTACATCAACGACTCTCAGGATACTATCTCCAGTAACGCCCCTCTGTAAGCCTACGACCTGAAAACATGAGATGCTACTGATCTCAGTGCACCACGGATTGTTCTTGACGCGATCAAACACTGCTCGGACAAATGGAGTCTCCCACTAAGTGGCAATAAGTTTGCTCACACGTCACTCGGTGGTGACCCTGGTAGTTATCATGAAAATTGTCCTAAAGAAAGATCTTGGCATCTGGTTGTCTTCTAACCTATCCTCCGCGCATCACCATGATATGGCAGCAAGCAGGGGATTTGGCGTTTTTGGGATGAATAGGCGCACTTTCCCCCGCATAGAGAAGAAGAAAGCGTTTCAAATGCTCCACGGGGTTTGTATGAGACCGTTCCTCGAGTATCCTAATCAAGTCATGTGTACCAGCCTGAAGAAAGACAAGCTAGCTGTTGAGTGTGTCCAGCGCGCGACTACCAAGTTGGTTGCGGGCCTGAGAAATGTCGCGTACGAGTCTCGACTTGAAATTCTTGATTTGTATCCACTCGAATTTCGACCACTCCGCTGTGATTTAATTCTCACACACTACTTTAGAGTAGGTCTCGTAGAACAGTTCTTCATTGTAGCGAATGGTGACGGCCGGCGGATACATAGCAGGAAGCTTTTCAAGCTTCGTCCTCGGACATTCTCTAGGTAGCAGTTCTTTTCCTACAGGGTTATTAACCACTGGAACAGCCTTCCTTCCGAGGTCGTCAGCAACGCATCTAGGGATCGTGTCAAAGCTGTGACTGATTCTCTTCGATCTAAAATTTCTATGTGAGTAACCTTACTCCACAATCGGTGCTACCCCCTATCTTCATTGATCACATTTCAGATCAACAGACGTCTGCTTGACACTGAGCAAGGAAACCCCACTGGAACCGGGAATTTTGGGCCNAGCAGGGGATTTGGCGTTTTTGGGATGAATAGGCGCACTTTCCCCCGCATAGAGAAGAAGAAAGCGTTTCAAATGCTCCACGGGGTTTGTATGAGACCGTTCCTCGAGTATCCTAATCAAGTCATGTGTACCAGCCTGAAGAAAGACAAGCTAGCTGTTGAGTGTGTCCAGCGCGCGACTACCAAGTTGGTTGCGGGCCTGAGAAATGTCGCGTACGAGTCTCGACTTGAAATTCTTGATTTGTATCCACTCGAATTTCGACCACTCCGCTGTGATTTAATTCTCACACACTACTTTAGAGTAGGTCTCGTAGAACAGTTCTTCATTGTAGCGAATGGTGACGGCCGGCGGATACATAGCAGGAAGCTTTTCAAGCTTCGTCCTCGGACATTCTCTAGGTAGCAGTTCTTTTCCTACAGGGTTATTAACCACTGGAACAGCCTTCCTTCCGAGGTCGTCAGCAACGCATCTAGGGATCGTGTCAAAGCTGTGACTGATTCTCTTCGATCTAAAATTTCTATGTGAGTAACCTTACTCCACAATCGGTGCTACCCCCTATCTTCATTGATCACATTTCAGATCAACAGACGTCTGCTTGACACTGAGCAAGGAAACCCCACTGGAACCGGGAATTTTGGGCCTCTGCTCATTGCTCCTGTTTCGTTCTCTTCATCGGTGAATAACAGGTGTAATGTTGATAGCCACGATGTAATACAGCCAATCCTGCAAGTTAAAACCGCGACATGATATGGTCACGCGATAGACATACAGTTGAGGCATATGGTTAAGTTAATGTCTGGTGAATCTGAACTGGTGAAACGCTATGCTTGGACATATCTCCACTTAACACCAATAAAATGTGATAAAATCAGCTAACGGGACAACCACAAATGCATGGGAAATAATCGCTGAGTAGACTTGACCGTTTTTATTCACAAAGTAGTTCTTGATTGCGACGTTACCGCACTTGAAGTTCAATGGGAACGAAAAATCACTATCTTCCAATCGTTTTCGCATTACCCGCGGTTTTTGTTTGCAAGGTTTTATAGTATTGTGAACAAATTTTTACATCTTCACCTTATTCTGCTCCGTGCTGAGTTATTGTTAGAATATCTTATTTTGTTTATTGTGTTAAATGTATCAGGTTTTGCATGGAAACTGGTAACGTGGGCCATTTGTTAGCGCGGTGTGTCGCTGACGTCACGTTGGTTGTTGCGAATGCTGATTTGCTGGTTATTTTTTCACCCAATTTTTAGTAGGACCGTCTGATTGTTTGTATTTTTCAAAATACAAATGGATAACACTCATTTGGAGACTCGAAAAGTGAGATTTTTTGAATGATCTTAATTATATGACAGAAGCCACCCACCGAAGAAGACGATCATGTTAAATCGGACGATTCAGGAAGTAGTGGGGCACTTCAGTTCGTCGTTAGTCGTGGTTCAGAGCTTGGAGAGGTTGTTTTGAATTCCACTCCGGAGTATTCATTATACTCTGATGAACGGGTTAGTTTGTCTTTTTTGATATTCTATTCGTTGCATAGCCGCTATCTGTTCCACGGAGAGATTTATCTAGCGTTTATGACTCACAACTGCAACAATTGCGTTCAGCGGTTAATAAAGTAGATCGTATTGTCAATAACTCATTCTCCTTGATTGGCAGGTCTTAGAGCTTGATGGAAATGACGACGAACAGGTACCTCATTATCCCTTTAAAAGTAATCATCCTCATCAGAATTGTCTGAACCGTCGAGAAGAGTACACGCGTATGCTAAATGCCATTCAAGAGCTGGGGGATGTTATGTTTTTCTCTCATGATCGTTCGTTGTCGGGACAGCAAGGTGATTATCCAAATGAAACTCTCACTACAAGCCGAAAATCGGCATTTCCTGGTGTTCTACCACACATTCAGCAAAGCTGCACTTCATCCGAAGTACACGTTCAGGACAATGGCATAACAAATGAGGCAGTCAAATCACGTGGAGCAACCCACATCGAGTTTTCCTCAGGATATGCTATTACAGGTGAAAGCTCTGTAACGCACCGGTCACAGAACGTGCGTTATTCCCCACCTATTGATACTGGGTGTCCAATTTCTCGTGAAGGTGTTACACATCAAGCGATTGCGAAGCAAGATCAACAGTCACGTTTTCGCCGAACCTATATTGCCAATGAAGTAATCTGTGATTCCTTTACAAATTCGAATGAAAAACAGACGACTACAGAGCCTGTTGTCATCGATACGGATTCAGCGGTGAGCGTGTTGACGTCTTTTAAAACATTCCGTTGGTCATTTTTCATGGTTAGTATAATAATGTAGATAAACTAAATCTTAGATTCAGGTTCAACCGCACTTCAATAATGAACATCTGTGAATGTTAATTATTGCAGTGAAGGTGGATCTGAATTCAAGATGTCGTTTACTGTTTTCTTGGACCGTAACGTTAAACATGAGACTTGTCATTTTATTAGTCTAAAAAGATACCCATCAGAGATTAACGAGATGGGAGTGTAATGAACGTTGTTTGCGTACATAATAATGGATATATATATATATATATACGAGATCGCATTTACAGGATGGTTGTGAAAACTATGTTGCCTCACGATCAGAGGGTAGATGTGGACTGTCCAAATTTACTTGGATGTCAATTTTTGTTTTCGATCGCTGACATCTGGCAGTATTAAAGAGTGAGCAGCGATGAGGTTTGGGAACGGATATTTTTTAGTGATTGTCAAGCCAATTCGCTCGCTGGATCTTCAATTAGGTGCATGTTTAGATGGTTAAACTATGCTCTAATAGTGCTGGCTAGCAGTCTGTCACATGGAACACTTTCTGCCTATGCCTCGACTGACCGGAGAAAATTGAACGGTAAACTAATGATAGTTTAAAATACGGGACCGGAGCCAATTATCAAAGGCTCAGTCGGCACTTCTCTCTGTGTTTATGTGAAAGTCGAAAACTGCGGGTCACTGATGTGTTGCTGTCTTAAGGACTGATAGTGGTGGTTTGTGTCCATCCTAATAGCACTGGGGTGCCTTGTATTTATTCTGTGAACTTAAAATAAAGCACAGCCTACCAGTGAGTTACATGACCAACGTTGAATATGAACAACCACATCGGAATTACGAACTCATTCGTGTGTCACTTTCAAACGATTAGAATATCTCATTGTTTGTGAACAAAATGAAAACCTATGAGTTGTTTATGTCATCGCTTTTATCTATGATTTGCTTCTTGTTTGAACTAGGTGGTATTAAAACCTGTACGTCCGCGTTTAGTGCACGTAACGCTAAACGCGAACGGTTACAATTGAGGAAGCTCAATTTACAACGTAACAAGGATGTCTGCCTGTTTATTACTGACTGCCTACAAAACTTTTCTGATGGGCAACCGACTCATAACAAAAACATACTAAATGATCTCAAACACCGTCGCCAACGGGTGAGTGTATATCAGGTACATTTTCAACAAACAGCGGTTGGCAGTGTATGCGAAAGTTGCAAAATACAGGCAACTCGACGATAACACAAGTTTTAGTATTAGTAAAAATAATGGACAGATTGGTGAGCAGAAATGTAAAAAAAGCCACCAAGTTCTAGGCACTGTACACAAGAAGAAAGTTGTGCTACGTTCATGTGTGATTTTTGGTTACAAGCGTGCATAGAGATTTACCTTTGAATTGTTCGTCGAATGTGTGTTTACAACCAATTCTTTGGAAAGTCGCAATACTACCGATCCTAATGACGTTAATTTGTCTAGTAGCTTCTTAAATCAGTTTGTATCGTGTGCTGTTTTCAGATGTAAGACAGAATCGTCCAAAGCAATATAAATATAACTGGGATTTTGATAAAACGTTTGCTTCCTACGTTCTGTTAGTACACGTTTGATAAAAATGTCTATGGAATTCGAAATCTCCAATTCAACGAGTGTAACAGTTCTTTTGGTTTGTTGTCGTGCTAAATAAGTATGTGACCCTTTTGGTGAACGCTATTCCGGCTTTTAGGTCCAGCCACTTACTGAAATTATATGTCCAGGACGTTTGTGTACTAGTCTAAGGGTAATTGTTGAAGCCTGGCTCATTCATCTGCGCTAAGTATCGCACCACTGAAGGTATTCAAACGTCTTATCAGACTATGTGTGAGCTAAGTAACACTTCAGTCCGGTGATTGATTTCGGCTGTTTTACATCTCAACCTCACGATATTTCGTATTTTGGTAGCTGATTGCGGGAAATAGAACTTAGGGTTTTGACTTTTTAGACCCTTTCATTTTAAAATTGTGAACGTTGAATGACCTCTGTAATTTGGAATGAAAGAACTTATTTATTACAAACTTTGCCTGTGTGGTGTCCTCAAATTTAGTGGTTCCGTGTTTAGAGTCCACTAGATTATTAGCAAAGTTCTTTTGCGTCTTGTTTAAATTCGCTGTTAATAGTTATCCTTTTACACAACCAGCAATTAGGGAGTTTCTCATCTTATACCCATAGTGGGTCCATCACAAAACTATTAGGCGCTTCATTAAGAACTAATGAAGGTCTGTTTCGATCAATCATATTTTGTGTACCTTTCGAAGAGCTCGCTGGTTTTTGACTCTGCATATATCATTTGTCACAGAAGAGACACGGTACTACACAACACACGTTGTATCTTAATATCATATTTCCCTGCACCCCATTTTACGGAGACAGTTGCTCAAAACACATAGGTCCTTACCAAAATGTCACTATTTTCAAATGAACAATGTAATAAAAAGTGGTCAGGCTGTCAGGTGTGGTAGCGAATTACAAACACCAGGTACTAGCATCATCAGTGAAAGTGCTTGACATTTTTCGAATTATTGATCTTCTGCATATTGAGCTAATGCTGTCGCCATCGCGGTCGAATTGGTTGCTTATAGGGGATGGAGTAAATGAATTCATCACCGGTCCGTGTTCATAACCAATGTAGTGGAACGAAGAGTCGAAGCAACAATGCTACAAGGCAGACATAATGGCTCATAATAGCTGTCTACAATAGATTCTACCACACCAAGTCCGCTGTTTTTGGAGGAGGTTCCCCTTTTTTTAACAGAAATTTCAGCGAACTTGGTTCCTGCAGGTGTGCTAAGAAAATTTTGACACGGTCAGCCCATGATAACCTTGATTGCGTGAAATCAGAAGGCGAATCGTGCGAGTTCGAAGTGTGTATTGGTGCAAAAAGTAGGCAATTAGTTTATAGGTATAATGAACACAACTGGTGTGAAGAATGGTGCATAAGAAGAGGACCAAAAGGTAGCAGGCTGTAAAAATAAAATGAGTAGGATATTTTTGAACACATCATTATTTGCCCTCCAGGTCATTGTTAAGAAAGCAAAACATTGAATCACTATTGATACAAAGTGACATTAACTTTCATCTGCACCCATACACTTTTGGCTGAGTCGTATCCTTGGGTACTACGACTCGGGCTGTCACTGATCCGATTGGGAGTCCACAAATTGCCACTAATAATCAAGCACACATGTACTCAGGGTAACGACTGAGCGAAGCAATGGAAGTTTATGATATTGAAATACCTACCATCTTGCGTATTCGGGCTCGTCATTGACTGCGATATTCTACCGTGTATAGGGGTGCTTCGGAACCGAAGTATGAATAGTCGCGTAGTGTTTAACCTGGCAGGTGGCACCTACGAACTCTACTAAGCAGGGCAGTCAACGTCTCCATGGTCCATGGTCACGTCATTGCTTAGCGAGCTGTTGGATCTTTTCAACAGTCAGCAGTCAAAGTGAACAGTACACGGTAAGACAGAGGCTCCGTCAACATAAGAATTACATGATTCAGGCAATGTGCACCATGTATTGTTATTTTGGCTATTGGACGCGAAATCACAGTTCACAGTAAATACACTAACTGTCTATCGATTCAATAACACAGCCAATCCATTTGATACACAGTAAGTGACGGAAACAAGGAGGTCGGATACCGAGGACTTGCGTGGATCTTTCACACGAATTGGTCAAGTCTGTAGTGGACAGATAGATATGCGCTCGACCCTCGTCCACTAACACTCTCAAACGTCTTTTCTGAAGAGCAGTCGAAATTTAGTCCCAACAGGCATCGAACTAAAAGAACGTGTTATGATTTGGAAACAAACCTCATATTTCCAGTACTGTTCGGCAATGTGATATGTAGTTAGTTCCGATCTAATCTGGGACCACCGGCAGCAACCAATAGGAAGAAGAAAGGAGGTACGAGGTTGGCTCCAGCCCACTCGGCGGCACTCGAAAGCGCGCCACGTTGAATACGTTAAACAACGCTCGAAAAGGTTCAGGTTAAATGACCTTGAGGGGTGGAATAATAGAAGAGCCGTTAGGAAAAGATCAAGCATTCGCTGCGTGCAACTAGTTGCACGGCGGGAAAAAGTGACACTGGGTTCGTATCAAGCCTTTTATAGCAGACGTACACAGAATTATGCGTATAGGCAAGAAAACACGGTCGCAGCTGGGATTCTTGGAGAAGCCGCGTGATCGCTGGTCACTGCGAGTCCTTGTTTCTCAGAGCAAAATCGACCGAGTACATTCATCGTAAATTTTCCGTTCAATAAATAGTCAAACATCCTTGTGACAAAAGTTCAACAGCAACAGATCGACAGAGGCACAGTGTGTCCTCGACATCTTGGATGCCTCGTTAACAATATTACATGCTGACGAAATGGTGGGCTGGTCCATAACGGGAGTGGTAGAATCATGACCAAAATAGTCTTTTAGCAGCACTTTACAATTTGACGGTGCAAAGTGCAGTTTCGTACATGCCATCAATTCCATTCATTCCGCCCAGCATGGTCCATATGTTGTCTGCGGGAGCGATAAGTAGAGCAGTATCATTTACGTACGCAGTACCGGCCAGTTTGCTATATGGCAGGGGATCCACTCTGATGTCTTCTGAACATTCGCATACTCTCAACATTCTGTTTATTACGTGATTGAAGTGGAATGGGAGATCGGACACTCGTGTTGAACGCCAGTTAGAGTGTAGAACGCTGGGGAAATTTGCATGCACAAACGCACTCTGCAATCTTAGTGAGCAGTTAGTCATTTCAACAAGTCGACTCGCCTCACTAGGTGGAGTTTCAGCATTCAGCACTCATGTGGCGCTTAATAGATTAAATCTTCAGCTGCTTAGGTTACACACTGACTAATCAGACTAATCCTCATCGTCCTTGACCATGAGTCTTCGTCATTTTGGCCACTATATTTCAACTTCAAGATGAGAGTTTATAACAGTACACGTTTAATACCGTCACATCGAGGGTGGACCTTGGCTGGGTGCGACATCTTACGCATCTCAGTGACCTATTGGACTGAAGTGGACGGTATGGCGATCCCACCAGTCAGGTCAGTAGGTAGAGGTCTGACAAACCACAGTCTCCTAGTCCTCCACGATGAGGGTTGGAGGAAAGTTGGCATCTTTTTTCAATAAGTGTATTAGTGCTGGTACATTGCCTTGTGTACAAGCTTTTGAACCAAAGGCTGGTTGAGAACCCTAATCGTTCCCTTGTCTAGGTCTGGGCGTCCTGGCAATATCTCAGCCCACATGCAACCATTAATCCTCGTAACGCCATACTGCGTCGGCCGTCTCTCAGTATAAACTGGGTTGTCCTATCTGCTGCATACACCAAAGTGGATAGGCAAAGACATGATACTGCTGACCCCTCCTCCAACTCTCCTGTCAAATTTAGCTTCCAGGCCCCTCCCACCCCCTGCTTCTGGTGATTACTCTACATGTTCCACGGTAGATATAGCTAATCATTAGTGACACCGTATCTGTAAGTCCTATCTCTTATCCTTCAGCCTTAAGCATTCCTCGTCCCTTGTTTAGACCCAGAGTGCGGGTTAATATGTGCCTTCAAATTTCGCACTCAAGCAGACAGGTCAACAAACCGCTCTCTCACAAACGTTAGACTCGATGCCTGTAGTGTTTTGAAGATTAGAGTTTAGGACAATAGCCAACAAACCAACAACTCCCACATTGTCTACCCGATACTGATTGTACACTTCGGGTGACTCCACGGCTGCCGCTGCAGGTCAAGCTGGAGTATGTATTGTCCTCAGCACGACGGCCGTAGCCACACCAGTAAATTGGATCCCTCTTAGCAGTAGGATTTGTGCCGTTCCCCTGGTAAGTTCTGTTGAGGCCAGCTCTAGACGCAAAACCATCAAAAATCTTTTCACTGTGATTGTTTATGCTCCAACTGACTATAGTAACAACGGCGTCAAGAACACCTTTTATTCGGATCTGGCTGCTCTCCTTCGGTCGACACATGGCTCTGGCATAGTCATTCTGGTCGGAAGTACGAACACCCAGGTCGTCCGCCTTGGTGAGGCCGAGTGTCGTTCAGGTGGCAGGCTTAGAGTAATATCAGATCACTCGGATAATGGCGGATAATTGTTACAACTCTACGCTGAGCATAATCTATTGTTAGCCACCACTAGCTCTAGGCATCGTGCACGTCATTGCTATAATTGGTGTCCACCTTCTCCGAATCAGGCCTGGTCTCAGATAGACTACATGGCTGTTAGTTATAGATTGCATGGTTCTATTCAGGACTGTCGTTTTTATTGGAGCACATACTTGGATTCGGATCATGTGTTGATACCTTGCCGTTTCGTTCCAGCTTTTGCTGAGCAACGACTATACCGACAACAACGACTGACTGTTGGGAAACTGGCTATACCGTCATTAAAGCATAAATACCAAACCAGCTTAGGAAAATGTCTTAGTAGTTCTTACTCCATAGATCCTGATAGCTACTGGATTCAAGTCTCAGGCCATTTGGGGAGAAGGCACTGTAGCATGTGGCGCTGGGACACATGGTTGGAGCAAACATTGGATCTCGGGGAAATCCTTGGAGCTGTTTGATGGTAGACGGAAAGTTTCTCCAAGCAGTCCATATAACAAGTTTAAAAGAGATATTCGTAGAAAACTGAAACGTAGTCTAAAGACTGATCCCGGAGCGTGGTTAATAGGGAAAGTTAAGGAAATGGAGACCGATTTTGCTTCAGGAATCACTGTCAAACTCTTTATGCTGAACTGTGTCACTGGTCCCAGGCGACCGTCTTTCAGTGAAGCTATTAGCGAGACAGATGGCACGCTCAGCTATAATAAGTCCGGGACAGTAACGCGGTGGGCGGACCACTTTGGGGGTCAATTCGGCTGGCCTCCTGCTTGTACTATGTTACCGCCACAAACTTGTAATGTAGCACCTGGTCAGTTGAGTTGAAACCACCCGCTGTATCTTGGCTTTCAAACGTAATAGGGCTGCTGGTCCAAATGATCTCGTACCGACACTTCTCAAAGAAGGCGGTAAGGCCTTAGTAGAGATTTTGATTCAGTCGTTTCAACGTGTATGGATGACGGAAACCATACCTCCGTACTGGGTCACTCGGTAATAGTTCCAATATTCCAAGAATTTATCACGGTCTCTTGTGAAAACCACAGGGGATTTAGTTTGACACCAGTCATTAACAGGGTTGTAGTATCCATGATCCATCGTAGACTAGCTGCAATTTGGGAGGTAGACAGTAACGACGAACAGGCTACGTTTTGCCTTGGGTAGAGGTGTGTAAATCACATTTTTACTCTTCGTCAAATTCTGGAACAGCGTCATGTGTACCGCCGACCAACAATCGCTGTATTTTTCAGTTTGGTGGATCGACCTACACTTTTAGAGTCGCTTAAACTCAGGGGTTTATCGACCAAGTATGTGAACATACTGTCGGCGTTTTATTCCCATACTTCAGCTCAGATTAGGGTTTACAGTGAACTATCTGACGGTTTCAGCACCATGAGCGGCGTACGTCAAGTCTGTCCGCTCTCACCGTTTTTGTTTAATTTCGTCATAGACGAACTAATGGAGGATTGTCTCCGGCACTCACAAGATGCCGGCGTGGACCTCCTAGCTGATGAATGACTGATCTTGATTATGTTGGCAACAAGGTGTTGCTGTTTGACAACTTTCAATCGGCACAAACAATGCTAGACGCAATTTCGCGTTCTGCTTTTTTGCAAGATTGCTTTGATAACGTAGATTTAATGTTAGATGATGAAGCCATGGAGGCTGTTGACCGGTTTGTATATATAAGGCGACAGTTGTGGCTATGGAAATTTACGGCAGCGAAACTTGGCAGCTCACGGTGGAGGACATGAACTAACTTCAGGTATTTGACCACGGATGTTCACGATCGCTCATATGGGGTGGCACCAGCGAGTAAGTAACGAAGAAGAATGGGGTATTTGGTAGTGATCCTCATGCGAGTTCTCTTGTTCATTCCTTACATTTGCACAGAATTAGATGGTTGACCCATGTATTAAAGATGCCAGTTAGTCGTCTGCCACACTGGGCACTCCTTACAGACACTGGGGCCGAATGACGTAAGGTGCGAATTAGACCCGGTGGAGAGTAATGAAGTCGTTCACCGAGGGTTTAGACATTGTAAACAGGGTTCGTCTGCCGGGCTGGAGCCCTCGTGACTCGCAGAGTCGGTTGTAGAGACGTTAAGTGAGATGGCAGCTAACCGAGCCCAGTGGCATGAATGTTTTCGTTGCTTGGCCGAGTTATCTGTAAAGTGAGTGCAATTACTGACAGGGCGCTGTAAAAATCGTAAGGAAGCACGCCTTACTTCCAATTACAACTCAGTTATTTGTTTGCAAGGTGTGGGCGTCTTGATGTTGTGTTTGACGTAGCTATTTTAGTGATTAGGTCCCTTCCCCTCCCCTTCTTTTTTCTTTTCTCCTCCTATACAGTTTTTTTCCGTTCGTGATTATGTGGCAGTCAAGCATCACTGTGAACCACCGAGGTATTGCCGTCTGTGGTGATGATGACTTCTTATACTGAGTACTCCACCCTCTGATTATGACTCAGTAGAAAATCCACGATGGAAGAAATGGGTTTTTGTCCCATGTGTCTGTTAACTACGACACATTTTCAACCCGACAGCTGTTTGACTTTGCTGCCTAACTAGCCTGAAGCGTATTCAATGTGAATAAATTCTGGAAAGCGCATTGGGCGGTGTAGTGCAGTCTATTCGGTGTAAAAACGTGCATTATGCACGGACACCGGTGGACTCATATTAGGTTGAAATCAGTCGTGTTTATTTGCCATACTTAGGAACAACTATTTGGCGCGTAAATTGTTGCGCTTAAATCATCAGCCCACACACCTCTTATACACTGATAAATGGCCGGTACTCGCTGACAATGATCGCTGTCACTAGGAGTTTCTAATTGGCACTTGAACCACACGAGCGTATGCCAGGCACTCTGGTCCACGAATTCCCTTTACCGTTGATTGAATTAGCTACAGAGGAACATCATGCTTGTGCAGAACAGGTACTACTGTACGGAGGTTGGTTGTAACCTACTTCCACAAGTCCACGGGTTATATTTTGTGAACGACCGACTACTCGCTTTATCTTACCCTTTCCGTACTTCACTGTAAGAACAGTGTCATTGCCACAGATCTACTTTCGTTGATTTGAGCTTTAAAATTCTGATAACCTATTACCTCAGTTTGCCTGCTTGGATGATAAATCCTTGGTTTTGTAACTGACATTTGTATGTTAGTGAAATAGTGCTTCAGTTGGCTCACTGGACGAAAATTTTTAGGGGGCTAACTTCAGAGTGCCAGATGTGTGTCGCATGTTGAATTACTGATGAGTAGTCGGGGATTTGGTTTATTTTCAAGTTGACCATCACACATTTGATCGCAGCGTTCGCATTCAGATAAACTTTGCAGCCAGCCTCTTTCGAAAAGAAGCACTAGACTCGGGTTTTGCTCTGATTAAAGCTCGTCAGTAGTGCATATCCTTGCCACAGTCGGGATTTGAACTCCGGCCTGACCGTGTTGAGCACTGCGCCACTGAACTCACACTAGGCACGACCGAATTATCAAATCTGAACGCTCGACCACTCTCGCTTGTGAGCAATGATTAGGTTGCCTGATCGTCTCGAGCGGAGACATAGTAACTGGCTGGAAAGTCTATCTGAATGCGGAAGCTGCGATCACATGTTGAATTGTTCAACAAAACTATCGTACCGCGCTTCAAACACTAGAGATTGAAAATAGATTTCATTTTGATAATGGGCAAAGGATTAGATCAATCAAGTCAGACGCAGCACAAATTGACCTAACCCTGGCAAACCCCACGTGACCTCTGTCCTTTGTTAGTGTGATTTCGATTACAACACACCTGAGGAAGGCCACCCGAGGTGGTTGAAACGTAGAGTATTGCAACTTGTTCTTAACGTTGTGTTATTCCTAATCTGTTCATCAATAACATGTTAGAAACGATATCCAAATTTAGAAGCATTCATTACTGCTCGTGATTTCTGGACGACACAGTGGTCAATATGGGGCATCACGAACGCTATATATATATATATTTATATATATATCCATATCCAGTAAACATGGGTGCGTATCTGTACTATACTTCAGGCTGTCGTCCTCCCTAACAGTAGTCCGCGAAATAGCAAACTGCGACGTAGGCACAAACATCTTGAGAAGAAGGGATCTGTAAACAAAAGGAAGCGAAATCAAGCCAACTGTCTAACGTATACGTGCTCGCTCTCGATTGTTGCATACCACCGTACCTGAGAGCGTCTACAATCAGTTGTGCGAATGGTTACGCGTTTCCCATCCTGACAAGCGGCACCACCCACTCTCACTCAGTCGGACGGTCATCACTTGACCATTTTCCGGTTTCTTTCAATCGTCAGGCACACCGAACAATGTGTGGTGTAATAGATGCTCCATTGACATACGTTGAATATGCCGTAACCATTAACTGTACATTTTCAATACATCACTTATCAATTGTGATCCTGGATATTTCTCAAATACACTCCGACGAGCCGTCACTCTAGTAAGACGATCAGCTTACTTGATATAGACTGACTGAGAAGGAGAACGATGGTCGGTTACTAAAAGCTAATACGCGAACCGTCTGGGTCTTTGATCCGTGGAGTATGACTGAAGGCACACGTATTGCAAACGTTCTTTTTGCTTGACATCATTGCGATGTTGCAGGTGACGAAGCCTTGTGAATCGACTTAGTTTAACTTGTGATACACGGCATCTTGAACTGATTGGAAATTGAAACTGATCAACTGACACCATATTATAGAGTTTAGGTTCAATATTTGGGATTCTGTTGAAACAACTTGGAGCCACTTTCTGACCTTTGAAACGCATATCTCTAACACGTTTCTCATCTAACTTAGACATTTGTTAAACTTACGGTAAACAATAGTGCTGTCGAATTTTACGGTCTGAACAAATCCGCGTGAAGTTGTCAAAGTGTGAAGTTTGATCCTACATTTTTTCAGACATTTTCCGTACATATGCATGTATGTAAAAACTTGTGTTTCCCCTCTTAATAGTCGGTAGTTTGCATTAAATTGGACTTTTACCACATTCACAAAATCGACATCCACCCAACAATCACTACCATGATCTGCACTGCATCTACGTTTTGGCATGGCTATGAATTCAAAATTAAGGTTGTTGTCACGAAAATCGGTTTTTGCTTGTGCATCAAACGCGTGATATTCGCACGCGGCCGTCCGGTTAACCTTGAGGCTAGTTTTTGTATGGTCAAAGCGAACTAAGGCGGTCACGTGCTCTATCGTGTGCATGGGTCGCACTTTGGCATGCTGATAATCGGTTGACTGAATCCATTGGGATTGAACATCGTGATACCTGTCCACCAAACATCACAAAGTACATGAGGATTAGCTACACGCTAAATTGTGAACTTTCACCTCTTTAGCTTCATAACTAATAGGCTGAAATTGTTTCCGCTTCATTTCACAGTTAGCTTGTTGGTGTGGCTCATAAAAACGTAAGTTATTAGGTTTAGAATCCGTACAGTTCGAACAACGAACACGGAAATAATGCCCCAATATTTTCATACAAGTCCTTCGGTTACTTATTTCTATTTGGTAGGCATTCGTCAAAAATTTCGCTGTCAATTGGTTAAGGCAGCACGCAGCATTCACCGACATGTCCACCTTTGGTTAATCACCAATCCTTAAGAATCCCTATTTTGATCTTCTTCTGATCATTTTCTTACGGCGCACAGCGGGTTGAGCCATAGTACCATCTGATCAGATTCGAGACCACATGCACTTATGTATATGTGTTTCACGTCCTTAATACTCCAGTTTTCGTGAGGTAATTTACGTTAAGGTTTTCTTTTGTGCATCTTCCAAAATGACAATTCATTTTCTTTATTTTGTGTAAGCCACACTAACGCTTACTTATAGATAGGAGATTCTTCATTGGTTGCTGTTATATCCTATGCCTTGTCATTGTCTGGCTTATCCATATCTAGCCGTCTTTATAGTTGGCTGGGTTTTGCCGTATAAAAGTCTTCTCACTGAAACCACTGAAGGTTGAATAAACCGATGATGTGGTCTGACAGCGGCATAACCGCATTCTTTGACGATCCTGTCTGATCACTCGAACAGACTTAGTAGATTCGCCTGTTCAATTAGGTGCATTCAGACCACCCAAATTTTCGGTTGACGACACTGTCCGACATTACGGAACATCGCAGTCTTTAGCGTGTTTCCATACAGCCAATCACTGGCTGTACTTATTACAAGCCTGCCTCTCCAGCCTATCCTCATCCCCGTTTCTGTGAACGTCGGTTAGAACAACAGTACTGTGAGGCTAGAGTCAAGGTTAACCATGTATGTTCAGGAAGCTGCCTGTTTATAGCACCGACGGGTATTTGACCAAGTACTAGCACTGTTAAGATCCATGCCTGATCTCTGAGATACGCGTAGCCCGAAAAGGAATCCGCGAATTGAAAACAAGATATTTCTATGGTATTATTAAAGATCAAGCATCGGTAATTACAATAGACCAACCTCAATTGATCACAACGACAGTCTCGTCCAAAAAATCAGCAGCTTCTCAACGAGACCAGCAAGGTCATAGGTGAACCGTCACTCCACTAGGCCAGATCGAGAATGGCTACTCCCGCCACAGACGATTGGTGGCAACCTAGTTCAATAAAATGAACACGATGTGGGTAAGATGTTGAGAAGAAATGTCAGGTTTGTGAGAAAAATAGGGAATGTAAACGGTGGGAACGAATTATCTCAGTTCAGGGATCAACAAGTTTACAACCACTGTGATAATCAAGGGCTATTACGTCAGAGTGAGGAAAGTTTTTGTTGAGTACGCAGGATATTCGAATTATTTTTATTCCATCCATCTCATTACCTAGTTTTATCATTTCCGAAAGACTTCGTGATAGCTTAGGTCGGCTTTAGAAATACCCAACAAGCTTGCTATCCAAAAACTTAGAAAAGTGGATGATATTCTGCATGCTTGTTCGACAACGCAACATTCCGAGTCCTTACGGTTGCACTGCAGACGTGACGGCCATTCTAAGATAGTAGTCTTTTGAGGACCATGGTGACCAACACTCTATCTTCGCCAAGGATTCACACTTTCATTCGTTGTCATGGCAACGACTAGCTAAGCCATCTGAACGACAGGTTGCAAGAGGGTTGTTTGGTTAACCCACTTAACATGTCACAGTCTAACAGAAATAAGACCCAAAACAGCATACCTTTTAAAGTACATCCTTCGTCATATATTTTATTTTCCTTGTTTGAATGTTGACGTTATTATCACCATCACCAGTACATCGGCGTTCGATAATGATGTTGAACTGCCCCCTTAATCGTAGAAAGAATTGTGGTCCTAAACAAGAGCCAAAAGCATTGAGCGATGGGACTCGATTCACGACAGGTTTAATGTCAAACAATCGACATGAACTTATCCACATCTTACAAACAAAAGAACGGATTGAAGATGAGGATTGGACAGCATCTGTAAGACAGCTTGCTAGTGACCTTCACTGTCTGCCTCACTATTTACCATTGTCTCATAAGCGAGCCAGTCACGTAACGGCAACGTTTAAATCACTGAGTTCGATGAGGCGCCGTTTTGTTCAGCTTGCTTGGAGAAACGCGTCATTCATCCGGCTTTAACGTCACTTTCAAAGAGCTGTTGTGGCCTGTCTACAGGTGTTATAGTGTCTCATATTCTGAAGGATTTGTGCCTTTTCTAAAGATCATTGTTTTTGGTTGTGTGAAATAGCAGTTCCTAACTGTTGCTTATGTGTGCCTTGAACTCTGCAGAATAACACATACGGAAGATTACTGATGAGTAGTCGGAGATTTGGTTTGTTTTAAAGTTGACCATCACTCATATTTGATCGCAGCGTTCGCATTCAGATAAACTTTGCAGCCAGCCTCTTTCGAAAAGAAGCACTAGACTCGGGTTTTGCTCTGATTAAAGCTCGTCAGTAGTGCATATCCTTGCCACAGTCGGGATTTGAACTCCGGCCACTGCTGGCGACCTCTAATGAGAGCGAAACTCGAGTCTAGTGCTTCTTTTCGAAAGAGACTGTCTGAAAAGTCTATCTGAATGCAAAGACTGCGATCAAGTGTGATTGATGTTCAACTTGAACATACGGAAGACGAAGGTAGAAAAGTTATTATGACTGCAGCAGACATAACAAGTGGTTTCCTCCGTTTGTTTCTATACCCCGTGCTTAGTCGGGCGGCTTACATCATTCCTATTTGTGATTTGACTTTTCCTGAGTTACAACCTGTTCGAAAACAAGTTTGACCTAACTCATGTCTTCTACTTCCGGTCTACCACAATGAACTATTCAGTCGTACTCTGACTGTGAAACTTACTGTTCAAGTTTCTGAAACCTTTACTATTAACGGGTACTATGACTTAATGGCACCTATAGTCATTTTGACATATGAGGGCGTTGGGGCAAACGGGCTGGTCACAGCTGGGGTCTCACAAATTAGCAGCATTCGTTTCCAAAAACTCCTAATCTAATAAACTGATAGGTCGGAACATTGAAAAGTTTTGTTTTTCTTTCGTCAAAGTTCAAGGATTCAAAATTCAAAGTTTCCAAACAGAAGTGTGGTGTGATTATCATGTAGTCTCAAATGCTAAGCATGAATTTAAGAGGAAAAGATTTCTCATGATCGTCAGCATCAAGCTTAAGACCATCGGTATCAGGGGTAACTCTCTTCACCATGGTTTCCTTTGTGTTAAGGTTCATCTGAACATTCGCATACTAATCTACACCGGTACCTACTGCGACTATCGACTGAAATCTCATGCTACCATTGAGTCACTTGATATACAATTCGGTGTGGGAACTCAAGAATGAGACGCGGACATACACTCCGCTTTTCGGACAGGTTTATTTCAGCCAGATTAAAGTATGTGGTATGAGATTGATTGAACCGTGCTACACTCTGCACTCTCTGCACACTCTCTGGTTAATTCGGTTCGTCTCAAGGATTTCCGTGGTAGTGAACCCTAAGGATGCAAATTTCGGCAAGCACATTTTCTTCGTTGTGGCCACCTTTTTATGACAGCGCTTACTGAGGTGGCGTTCTGAAATTTTGAATTTCAAGTAAGTGAAGTTCTGCGGAATCAAGCTGGTTTATACTACCTTGGTTAGACTGTTGGGGAGATCATTGTGAAGTATATTCACTTCCTAATAATCGAAATCTACGGCGGCTGTGCTCACATTGCTTTTTTGGTAGATTACCTCCTGTGTTTATTCGAATACTGATGTGCCCACTGGAGTTTACGCCTACTGAGCCATCTTGCACAGTTCTTCGCTCTGTTAAGCATACATGGATTACTTTACCTAATAACGTAATGTTTCCATTGAAGTCAGTAAGCTATCTTTCTGTATCCGACCCTTTATATGTATTCTCAACATTTGATTACATGCACTCAATTTCATTCTCCTTCCGTTATTTCTTGTCTAGCCTGAATTGTTCACAAACTCACCCTTGCTATTCTTAACTTACCTGCCGAGCCGATCCAATAGTTTCCTCCAGTTAATACCGATTACAGCCACTTGTTAAGTTGTCTGAGATTCATGTTTGTTGATGTTACAGTGTGACGCGAGCTTACTCTCATTCATTTGTTTACTCAACGATCATGAGCGTAACCAGGAAGAATTGTGGTTCCCTTCGTCGCTCATTGCAAAATTGACATGGAATTGTCTAGAAGAGGGGAACTTTGCTCAGAAAATAAGTTGACAAAAACGGGATTAGGCTGAAGAACTAGGAGTGTTGTGAATACAACCACGCCACTGACTACGGCAAGCTGCCATCCCTGACAGCGTTTCCAGTCGGGTATTTGAGTGAGCACTTGGACCCCAACGGAGCAAGCGACATCAACCCACTTTACTCTGTAGATTAGTCAGGGCTTTCATAAAATCTACTGTTGGCCTGATTTGTCTTGAATACAAGGTTAGGAGTAATAGTTTCATCACTCAGTTATGTAAGTAATCCTTTGAGATTAACTTTGGATACCTTGATTGTCGATCAGGTGTACTTTTTCTGGTCATTTAGTCATCGGTACCGATCAGCATTGTGTTGCTGTAGCCTGTGAAGGTGACTGGTCGGTCGCGGTATTTTCTACACCCATTCTGTGACCAACTTTATACCCGTCATCGCAACCAGATCAGCAGTGTTTCTTAAATTTGGTCACCCGCGTACACTTAGATCCTACTCGTAGTGTATCGAGAAGGCGTCCAACAAAGCACAATCTTTATGGTCCAAATCGCTAGTCACATGCAACGCGCGCTCTCTCGTTTATGAGTCGTAATTCCAACCCGCAGCTACCCCCGGTTTCCGTTCACACGTCGTGTGCACTTCTGACCGGTTTACGTGTGTGACCGGTGCCTTCTATCGGAGGGTTTTCCGCTTGCCATTCCTCGTCTGTTTGTCCGATTCCGTTGCGCGATGGCTCGTCCGGCTGCTCGTGCTGTCCGCCATCCACCCAGTGTTGGCCTTGACCGTATTCCAACATCGT
>QNGE01000630.1:77814-113900 GCA_008508345.1 Paragonimus westermani
TTTTCCGCTTGCCATTCCTCGTCTGTTTGTCCGATTCCGTTGCGCGATGACTCGTCCGGCTGCTCGTGCTGTCCGCCATCCACCCAGTGTTGGCCTTGACCGTATTCCAACATCGTGTCGAGATGTTCCTCTAAATGCTGGAAAAACCACGCCTCCGATCTGGCCGTCTGTCGTATTTCGCCTGCCCTGCCTCGCCCGTTGGTCCGATCCAGTCGAGCGATGACTCACCCGGTCGCGCACGTTGTCCTTGATTCGATCGTGGCAGGTTTTCGAACGTACCTCCCCACGTTGAGGTATTCGGCTGGGCGTTCGAAAACTCGCACCTCCGACCTGACAATCCACCACAGTAGGTTCCATTATGGTTACTACTGTACCATTGGCAAACTGTTGGCAACAAGACAAACCCTATATGGCAAACCGTTTACATAGTAGTCTGTAAAGAAAAGCAGCATCGAGAGCCTCAAGAAAGAATGGTTGCAATAACAGTCTTATTTCCACCTGCAAGTCGGCTGTCCGTTTTGCATTTGAGTTTTTAGATTTTGAATGAATTTCAGGCTCACTCTTGAGTTTTCGAGGCTGAACCTGTACCGGACACTTATATGGCGTTTAAGATTCTGCCAATGAAGATGTGAAATGGACAAAGAACTTTGTGACACTCGTCTTTTCCTTGCAAATTCAATTCAGATGTGCTAGTTAACCTGCTCCCAACGAAACTGATGATATTGATTGCGCCGCTTGCACCATTTTTAGTGCTTACAAATGATTTCAGTTACTTTTGAGACTGTACTATTCTGGAATCAGTCGGTACTCGACGGATGTGGTGGTTCGAAGTCGATTGAACGAATGGTTATAATCAAAATGCTCAAAGGATACTAATGAATCAACCACACCTGGCATCAACGGTTGTGGGCGGTAGTGAAGAGAATCGTTTAATACAGTACTAAAGAGCAATTAAGATGAATGCAACAAACCTCGACCGGGATTCCTCGTAGAAAATTTTAATTTTTCAGAACCAGCAGGCTAAATAATACGTGCCTTCAAGTGAACACTGAACGGTGTAGCCAATATGAGTAACTGTAGCAGTCTTCCCGCCACTATCAGCGCGTTGTGCTCGAACACCAAACACCACCCAGACACTTCGAATCTTGCGCAAAGACTTCGAGCACCACTTGGTTGACCAGCTTAACAAAGTAGAGCGAGCCACTTTATCTGGGAATAGCATAAAGTTATTTTTCTTTATCCGCAATTGTATTGGCCGTTGAGTTGGTATGAATGAGACCACACGTGTGAAAGCCGGTTAGCTTTTCACCAACCGATCACGCCGACTTCATAGATGGACTGAAAATTGTAAGGAACAGTTCAACTGGCCTCAACCGAACCATGTGGATGATAGGGCTCGGACAGTCAGTTACTGCGCTTCAGACGGCCCTCCGTCGGAAGCAGAAGTGACCCTGGAGTTTGCGTTAATGAAACGTATCAAACCTCCAGGGTCAGTACTCTTTTGTACTTCTCTTTTCAACGATGGGTGATCTGGGGGGCTGAAGGGGTGCTTATCAACAGTGATTCCCGTTTTCATAAAGATGGCCATAAACCTACGTGATAATCACAGAGGCATCTGTCTAATGTCTGTTGTGTTGAAGTCACTCGCTGGTTTTAGGTTAAATCGGATCACCAAGCCCAGGTCCGGTCGAGGGTGCATCGTTAAAGTCTTTACCTTGTGACAGATGTTGGTGCATCGGTACCCTACAGCCAGCCGACGACGGTGGCGATTTCAGATCAAGGGGTTGCCTTAAATTCGGTTGCTTGTAGCATCCATTGAAACTGCCTTCTTTGCAAGGGATTTCCAGGGAAATGTGTGAATCTGTTATGATAACTGTTTGTCCACTCTGTGACCAAGGTGAGGGTTTATAGACAACTGTCTTGAGTGTTCATCACTTTTAGTGCTGTTCTTCAGGTTTGTCCAGTTCTCGCATGGGCGACATTCTGGATGAAGCGCTGGGGAAATTCAGTGGGCCTAGCTTTGAGTTTATTTTTCACACTAGATCGACCAAAGTTTCGGATGCGGATAATGTTGTCTAGCTTAGCACTGTGCTGATGAAATTCAGACAATGCTGGAAAAGGGTATGACTGGGCTGGTTTGCAAGGAAAGTGCTAGTCACTTTCAAAGTGCACAGTGCTGTTACAAGATTGTGGTATTGTTGATCCTGCATTTTATATGACAGGCAATCTGCTTAGGATTTTGGACTATCATTATCAACATCATCATCATTTCCGGCTTCAAGGCGTACTCGTGAGTACAATGACTCGAGCTGCCATTGGTTCTGAAAATGGTCCATGAAGTTGAAGAGCAATGGTTAGGTACAAATGTATGGCAAATAAAAAGACGGGAAAGAGCACAAACAAACCAAAACAATTGAGTTTCCTGAAATGGAAAGGTCGACACTCTGAATAATGCACGGTACGGCAGACGCTCCGTCAGTAATGGGAGTACATGACCCAGTCAACTAGGACTGTGAATCTTTACTATCTCAGTTATTGACCGCAGGCGTTCACATTTCCGAAATACGCGCCTACGGGCCGTCGCATTGCTCACACAGTTAGCTCACTTAGTACGGGCTAACCGGTGGAGGCAACGGGGATCGGATACCAACAGTCCGTATGTATTTTCAGCTAGAGTGGGCTAGGTTTATGCCCTCTGTAGCAAAACTGGGCAGACACACGTATTGTGTGCGAAGCTACAAGTGATGGAGTTCGGCGAATGTACAACGTACTGACGGGCTATGATCGAGGATTGCGAGGGTGCGCGTCAGCAGTGGCATCGAAAAGGAGTTAGATTTCTCTTGAAATGGAAGTTACCTAATGCTCGCATGAGTTTTGTTCTGCTGCGTAGATCAGAAACATCGTCTGTTGTCGACAGAGACGCAAACAAATTTGCTGTGTTTGGCCATCGTTGTTCCCTCTAACTAGTCCACCCTAAGTGGGATAACCGCATGTGCAGTGCGACCGTCCGTCAGTGCACGTTCAGAGCGCTTGAGATACGCCACTATTTGGTCAATTAATCAGGCTGCACTGCCTACGGTGGTTGGGCTCGGTCATTTCGAATGAATAGATGACCGGATCAATGATTGGGTCAATGAGTGTAACCAACGCAAGAATCGGGCCGAAAACGGGGCAGTATGTAGGACAAGACAAAAAGTAGAGGTGAATAGTCAAAGTGCTTACTGCTCATCGGACGAGAGAATGGTTTAATGGGCCAAGAGTTAACAAGAGGTGATAAGACTAGAACTAAGCTAACCAGAAATAATATCCGTTTCCAGTTAGCTAATAAAAGGGCTTCACTGCATCAGAACGATGATGAGCGAAAAGTCGCATTTTACAAAGGAATCGCTACGGATTTCGGATGTGGGTAATAAGCATGTGAAGTAACGTCAACTGCACAACACAAAGGACGTGGTTATGTGACTAATTGCTCTTGATTTTTTCTCGCTTGACAACCATGATGGTATAAACTGTTATGTAATTGGCCCGATGATGAATAACCGAAAACAGACTGTTCGCCAAAATCACCTTTGACTTCTAATGAACTCATGGGTCTATTCGAATCGACAAAGGAAACTGTTAGCCGATAAAGGCAATGTATCGTCTTAATTAGACGAATATAGCAGTTTGGCTGTACAAGTCAGGATTTGGAACACAAGAAATGAAGGCAGATGAGGTTACGGAGTATGAAGAAAAATGTGGAGCAGGTTGCTACCCCAAACACAATCTATCACCGGTTCCAACAAGTCAGCAACTTTAGATCAAACAAACACGACAGAATTTAGCTAGTCATTATCATGCCGATAAACAACAGTTATAGAAAACAAAAGTATTTTCAAATGTAATTCCTCCGTTTTCAACTTTGCCTGTTAATCAGCAAGCTCATCGTCTGGATCTACGCCATAAGTTTGATGGAGCACCGGGACTGAGAAGTAGACTATATTAGTTGACTTTGGTGCACTCTACTCTCTGGACTAGGATTCTGGTCATCACTTTAGTTGTCCTTGGACCGGCTACCTGTACACACCCTTACGGGCTCCAGACACACTGCACTAATCTGAAACAGTCTCACTTTTAATCCGAAAAATTTATTTTCGTTATCACAATCATCATTGATGACAGTGTTACCTTGTTACTGGTTGATGGTATTGTTTTGCTGTCATATAACTACTGCCAGTTAGGAGACCACATGGGTGAGATTTTGTCCAAAAATCCATATAGCTAAACTTAACTAGTGAAAATCAATGCACATACACTGTAAAATATCTTCCGAGTTGCAAGTCAAACTAACGCAACGTCTACAAGACAGCCCCTTTCCAGCTTTTATCGTTCACTGGTAAGGAGTTGGGGACTTGGATAGTATTTAGTTGTACATCACTCACAACTAATCGCAGCTATTGTATTTCCACGAACTGTCTAGCCAGCCCCTTTGGAAAAAGAGCACCAAACTCGAATTTCGCTCTTGTTAGAGCTTGTCACTCTCTTTCACTCTTCCTAGCCCTTCATAGCAATCACATCATTGACTTGCTTTTCTTAACAGCCTTCAACTTGTGACATACAGCGTTTATTTTGGATGTAACAACGCTCTCTGCAGATCAGTGTTTTTGGCTCACTTAGCTAAAGTGGTTACAGTTTTTCCTTTTTTCAAAACGGTGTTGTCATTCAGCTATTGCTTGGGGATAAACGTGCTCTCGTCTTATCCACGTTACCTGCTACACGTTCCTTTTTTCTTGGCTAGAGGTTGCTTTTTTCTTCAAGGTTGTAAGACAGTTAGGCATAAGCAAGAACCATTGATGTATCACTGTCTTTAACGGTGATGATGGTAGATCAATGGTAGATCAAACATGCTGATTCTAAACAGAGTTGTTGTCTTGTGAGTCCCCATTGTTTATCCTTTTTTTTCTTTCGCGATTTCTTACCTTGTGGATACCTTATTGTTAAAATAGTGAGGAAGCTTATGAGCTTACCTATAATCAGGTTGTACCTTGGTTGGCAGCGTTCTCAACCAGACTAGCCTGTCGCTGTAGTCACGTGGCTTGCATTGCACCGCTCGTGGTTTAACCCAGACGGCTCGTACTTAGATTTATACCCTAAGAAATAAGGTCAGATAGTGTACATATGAAAAATCCTATACTGAATTCGGGTTAGTTTGGTCAGCCACGTGGTAGCCCACGGTGAGATTCCTAGCCAACATAACTGACAAAACAACGTTTGGAACAGGTTTTACTATTTTGCGTTTTGGTCACCTCCGCTAGACAGTGCGATTCCGGTTATGAAGATAGATAAACGTTAGAACGTAGTTAAAGACTACGTTAGTTTGCATGATGTGTCCTACTGGTTTTCATCTCACGACTCGCCTATTAACTTTGATAGATGTAACTATTTATTTGTCTTATTACTTAACGGCTTCCACCCCAGTGACAGTTAACTGTGACTTCTGTTCTTCACATCAATTATACACAACTATCTCGTTATAATAACCGAAAATAGTTGAGCATCATACCTCCGATTTACGGCGATCTAAATACGCATTTTCTACGTTTATTAAAGTCAAACAATATTTTTCAAGTAAACTGAGTGTACTTTTTGTCAGTACTTTAAATTGTTTTAAGATTTACATAACACTACATTCTTTTGCACTGTGTTCTTTGCCTTTGCACGTCTTCCTATACCCGAATATCAACTATTCCCGAGGTGTATGAACTTTTCGGATAACGTTAACGGTATTTAGTTGGGCGACCATGACTTAAAACATTTGTGTCTGCAAAATATCCACTTCGTCTTATCTTTTGCGTTCAAATTACTCTCCAACATTTTTATACAAACTGCTCTACCTTAAAGTTTCAGCATACAAAACCTCAGTTATCAAGTATTTGGCTCTACTTTTCTTTATAAACAAAAAATTTCAGCCAGGTTTTCCACTTCATTAACTGTTGGTTTAATATTTGGTTTACTTAAATTATGCGTATGCTAACGCTGTACGTTTATTGTTCTAGGCGAGTACAACTGTAACACTTCTCAACCTAGTTGCCATGACAGGATTATCGTAGTCCGTGATAAGTACTGTTCATCCCGCTTTATTTGTTGTTTATCTCATTTAATTTATTCTTCGCGCATTAAAAACAGATTGATCAACTTAATGTGGAACTGAACAGAAGAGATCGGATGATTCAAGAACTGTCTGGACACTTGTTTCAGATTTGGGAAGCAAATGACCGGATTTTTGCTGACTACGAATCCCAAGAAACTAATCTCACCAATCAGTTACGCCTACTCCGTTCCCGACTGAGTGAAGCTACGCAGACTCTCCGTCGATCTTCCAGACACGATCAACATTCTGTGCCGCGACGATCGTCGTCGTCCGATTTGATGACTTCACCCGAAACGGTGGCTCTGTTAGAATTTGCAAAGGAATTACAGGCAAAGTTGTTTGATTTGGATAAACTACTGACAGGCAGAGATTGCAAAGAGCTCAGAAATGCAACTGTGGATTTGGTAACTTCATGGGACTCAGCGTCCTCTGTGGAGAAACTGGCAAAGTGCCGCCGATTACTCAAGGTCACTTTTATTCTGATCAATTCAAGCTTAACGCAGTCTGAAATTTCTGTTCCTTCTCCCGAAATGTTAGAACTGGATGCTCGCGTGCGACGTGCTGATGAACAAGTAGCTCAGTTATCGGTGCTGGTTGACTCTCTCCGTCAGGAGCTTAGCCAAGTCAAACGTGTCAGTCCGATTGTGGAACTTCCTTCCTCAATCCCCCCAACACCGCTGAAGATAGATATGTCTACTTATGATGAAATCCCGGTTATCTCATCCTCTTCTGACCCACAATCCTCTACCAATGAACTTTCTTCTCTCAACCCGGTGCAATTTGTTATAGATGCCAACCTGTCTTCCTCCGGAATTTCCCCTTCAAGTCCCGAGCTTGATATCTCACGAACCGACAGATTTGGGGTTGAATGTAAAAACAGTGTACACGAAGTTCTGGTGGAAGATTTTTCGAGTTACAGTGCTGAAAACGCGAGCAAAGTCTACGAAGATGGAGTAGATTTGATTTGCACTTTAGAGAATTTGTTAAGTGCCAAAAAGGCTGAATTGCAGAGTTCAAAACCATTTTCGAAGGATAAAATTCAGTTGGAAATTAATATTTTACACAGTGCCTATGAAGTTCTTGCTGACGCTTCATACACCTATTCATTGTGTCCATCGGCTTCCCATGTTACACAGCGTTTACATGAACCTTCTATCTGTGATAGAGCCTATGCACCGAAGAAAAGGGACATAGGCGTGTTAGCTGTTGGCAGTTTGGATTCTTTTCCTGTCAAGCCCTTGCGTCATAGAAGACACAGTCATGTAGAAAATGGACTGAGACTGCAGTCAGAACAGCAGTCTGGCGTCCTGAAGCCAATTCTTAAAAGACATACAAGTCTTCCGAGAACATTACCAATGTACAAAACCAAGATCACTTGGGATGACGAACTTGATTTGTTGCGTAGTCGACTACACGGCCTTACTGTTCGACTTCAAGAGGCTCTGGTTAAATACAGGGAGCACACCGTCCAAAGTTTTCCTCGGTTTGACGCTCGGGAAGGCTTATTCAATTTCAACGTGATTATAGAACAACTGGAAGTTATTGTGCAACACGCTTGTAATGTAATTACCGTCCATACGATGAATAAAGACCGAACTAGAGGGCGCACAAAACTGAATGGACTGTCTCCACAGGTACATGTGCGAAGCACAATGATGGCACAAGCATCCGACAGTAAAATGGAATGTGCAGAAAAGAATGTACATGGAAATATGTCTCTTATGTCCAATTCGAAGTGTTTAGCATCTGGCAGGGGGACAACGGTAAGTAAACCTTGAGTTAAATGGTTCTTTCTTATACCCGTCTGAGGTACTTCAGGTATCCGAAGTTTCCCCGTAGTACCCATGAGGAAACATTTTTTTTATTTTAATAAAATGCTATCGTCAATAAACAGTAGTATGTATCGAGATGATTAAAACTGATCTCAGTTGCAAAGTCACCGTCGCCCACCATTTTGACACGCTTGTTTGTTGATGTGCACTACACCTAAACTTAAGCCATGAATGTGTTCTGTGAAGTTGTCGAAGGTTTATAGATTTCTAATCGTCATGGAGACTTTCGTTGTCCATCATGCACACTATCAGAACTTGAGACTTCAGCTTTGGCTGTAAGAGCACGTTAGTATTTTGTTTATTCTCATTCGTCGTAAACTTAAAACATGGGCATGTGCATGTATATATGTATAGGTGTGCATGTGGGTGTCTAGCATTGGTCCGTTGGACCACAGTGGCTTCAGTCACACGCCTCCTGGTTTTATCCTTCCGGGTTTACACTAAACATGGAGTGATTGAATGGAACCGAAAGTGATGCACCACAACTCAGCTGTTTTGTTGCTCATACACGGGCGTTCTTTGGCTTCGCTGTTTGTGACAAGCTAATCTGGAAACGGATGCTGCCAACCGTTGGAGTGTGTTTACTAATACTTCTGCGTCTACAATAACGCTTGCGTGGTCAGAAAAACCGAGAGTTGTCCAAACGCCTGAGAACACGGTCGAAAATGTTTGAACCAGATGATCACTCAACCACCTCAAACTAGTGAACCTGCCGCCCGAAATTCCACATCGGTGATAGCTAAATACCTCATGACAGTGGGCCACTAATTTAATCCAATTGAATCGCTCAAGATACTGTTGCGTAATGGAATCCGAAATTAATGACCTCTAACAAAGTTGTGTTGAGCTGAACTCATCAGCCGGCTTTGTATGCCTGAAAGTGATTGAGGCAGCCCATCTGCATGATACTTAGTGCGACTGTATGCGTGTCTAACGTCTGTCTCTCTACTTGTCTGATGGCTGCATTCCACATATTTTATGTTTGGGATTGATGTGAGTAAACGGACTGCCAGCATATTGCCACATGCCTCCTCTCCGTTATGATTTGGTTAAACCTGTTGTTTCAATTCTGACTGCCAACATCTTAGCATCCTGGGTTTAACGTGGTTGGGACAATTCAATCACGTAACCTGTTCCTCTCATCACTTTTCTAACTTATGCTACAAATATCCGTTAGTTTGCTATAAAAGTTATGGAAGTTTGCCCTTGAACTTCTGGTTTCACTAACTTCTAATTCGAATTTCCCATTCTGACTGGTTTTTCAGGAACTGTCTGCTCATTGCCTGCCTGTTGTTAGTGTTATTCCATAACATTTTTTGTAACGTCTCTTCTTCTGGGCTATCCCACATCAATTGAGGTGAGCGGTAGTCCAAGCCACAGTAATTTCTGGTCAGACTCACAGCTGTTATGATGGTGATGTGTAGAAGAATTTTTTTTCCAGCTGGACAAAATCTATGCTTCTGTACCATCACCGTATAGCTTTTATTAGTTTGCTCGTTTTGAAATGTAGAGACACTAAGAAATGTTTCCACAAGAACTGATTGGCCTCTCCTTAGTAAGGTGTGGCGCTACACTGTTTGTTGCATTGCTCTCCGACGTTCAAATAACCGGAGCTAGAAGCCAAACAATCATAAGAAGTGTCTAAGCATATCTGTCCAATAGCGTGATAAGTCTACGGACACAACTAATAATCTAACAACTGGTTATGCAATGTCCATGATAATGCCAATACTAATGAACTTATCATTACCTTTGATTCCTTACCATTTTTCTGAATTCATACTGTAGTAACGGTTAGTGTTCACTGAGCACATGATTACCTACTGCCCTGGAGCCGAACTGCATAAATGTTCTTTTTTTTAGTCAGTCGCTAGTCGTTCCTTTTTGTTTACAGTTCAAGAAAGGGAGATAGCGCTAGAACCTAGTAGCAAGATATGGCATTTTTTGAAACTGACTGGGAACAGTCAGCTGACTACAGACGGCAGTTAGTGTGAGCCGTACTAGGTTCGGTTGATGAGTCAGATGATAGTGTGTCTAGGCCCTGGGTCAGTTCATTTACTAGCCGCTGTTGTATTGACGTCAAACATTACGGTACTTGTCCATATTACTCAAACTGGACTCATGGACGCTATGAGTGAATGAACGGATGAATCAACACAACCTCTAGACTTTAGATACAAGTTTGTCACTGACAGTCAACAGTTGGGTTTGCTACACTCACTACTTCACATACAGCGATGATTACTGCTCGCCGGAACAACTCCTGAACGTGAGAACGAATGAAGTGTTGACGTTATGTTGACAGTATTGAACAACATTTGCAGCCACTGTTACTTCTGACCATGCATGCAAAAGCCTTTAGAGTGTAACTCATCGTTACACACTGCCAAGATTTCTAATACCCCAGCAACTTTATTACAGTGTCCATCTATCAACCCGTAAGTTAATTCGTAGGTTTTGGTAGGTACCAAAGCGGTCTTGTTTATACACGAGTTATTGTGCATGTACGCTTTTCAGAGGAGTCTTTTCGAATTGCACACCAAATTTCCTTAATCAAAAGAAAATTCTAATCATACTAGACTGAAAGCCCGCTTAACAGGCTGTGTTTACTGTTATTTAGGCATGTATTTCGAGTCTGTGGGTGATGACATTAACAGTGAACGAGGTTTTGTGATTTTACACTAGAATTATCTTTCAGGAAATCAGTTTGGTAATCACATTTGATGACGAAACGCTTATAGCACATTCGTTTGTATCAACGAACTTTAAGTGGACTTTTGATTAGTTCTTCAGATAGCTTTATTCAAAGTTGTCAAATATTACGATTTTATGATTTTCCGTCTTTCAGACACCATCATCACCTGCTGATTTACGTCAGATCGTGTGTGTGCAACGTATGCGCGAGAACCTATGGGCCATACGAAATATCCAAGCAGATTTGACCGGTCAAGTAAACTACTGTATGGGATGGATGCGTGACCATATGAAGTATTTAACCATGGAAGTGAGAAAGCTCACGAAATACCAAGCCGAATCCACAGCAGTCACACAAGAGATTGGCATTCAGGTGACTTTCGTGGAAGACATACTGCCCACTACTGCATCCGTGAGAGCAGGTAAGTCATCCCACTCTGTGATAAACAATTTCCCGCTAGAGTTGGCTGCCGGCGCGATCGTCGCAGAATGCAACGGATGTGCCGTACAATTGGTGGATACGTCTTTGTGTATTGAAAATGGTTACTTGCTCACTGATGACCTTGATGCACATACAAACCATGAAAGAGGAGTGACTTTGCTTAATTTACGGAGTGAAAATGGCAGTCTGAAGGCCCAGCTGAATGCGGCAAATTCGGAGATTGATGCACTCACTTCATATCTTATGAAAGTTAAAATGGATTTGATGGATTCATTGCCCAAACGAGAAGCGTCCACGTTTACTGGGCTACTGGACAATATTGAATTTCAGGCTATTCCACAGTTAGTCACCTGGTACGTTCGTTGGGTGCAAGAGTCATTTCATACACACAACACGCAACTGGAACAGGGCAAGTCAGCTAATCTACAGCTTCAAAGAGAGCTGGATTCGGTCAAAGCCCAGATGGCCACAACAGAAAGCAGATATCGTTCACTTCGCAGACAGTATGAACGACAACGTGAATTGGCCGCTGCCAACGGTGTTCGAGCTTCGGTTGAAGCCGAAATGGAAGCCCAGACGATCGCTCTAATGTCCACGCAGGTGCAGTCGTATGGAAATTCTTCGTTCACCGGGAGTGTGTCACAGTCGCATGCGGATATGCGTGAATCTCAACTGCGACAGTATTACGAAAGTGTCATTGCGCAATTGCAATCGGACGCCACATCCAATTCTGATATGGTCTATCGAATGCAACAAACGCTGGAAGCGTACGGTTATGAGTTGGAGAAGAGTAAGTCTCATGTTGATCAACTTTGTCGTGAACGTGAAGCCTATCTGAAGCAGAATAACAGTCAATCTGAAAAAATTGCACAACTTCAGACCCAGCTAACACACTTGTCTGCACTGAATCACCCTGTGGCCATAAAGCACAATACAGTACAAAATGCGGCAGACATTCAACCGGGATCAACAAATACTCAACAAGCTAGTGACCTGTTAGCCGAACTTAAACAGAGCGAACAGGCTTTAGCTGCAATAAAGCAAGAGTTACACACAGTATCGGCTGCTAAGGAAGAATTGGAAAAACAAGTGAAATCACTAGCAGGTGATTCATACTCTGTACTAGCAGCCGAGAACAAGTTGCGGCTCAGCGAACTGGACAGGCAGGATTTGGAAATGCATTTGCAAAGTGCAAAAGATCTGTTAGATCAGAAGGCAAAGAACGAAGAGGAATTAACTAATAGTCTTTCGAGTGCACATGCACAAATCGAACGAATGAATGAGGAAATTACTCGGCTGCGTCAACTCAGGGACAGGTTGGAATCTGATCTTACACAACTTCCAACTAAGGAAGAGTTTGGCCGGACCAGGGAACAGTTACTTGCTGCCATGCTGGAACGGACAACCACTTTGGAGCGGCTGAATCAGCTTATTCGCGACCGTGATGACCTAGTTGAGCAAAAGCATGCTTTGGAAAATGAGTTGCTACACAGTCAAAAGCTGTTAGCCGAACAGAATTGCAAACACGAACAATTACGATCCGAATACATTGGTTTACAAGCAGCTTATCAACAAGCACGTAACGACCTCGAACACTATGCGATCACATTATCTGAGCATGTTGGCGCAATTCAAAGTCGAAATAACCTGCTTGACAAACTAGTTGGCACGGATGAATTTTGTTCCACTTCCACCAGTTGTGCAGTTCAAACTGAGGTCGAAGTACAGAGTCTCTCAGAAACAACTTGTGAAATGATCCAATCCAACGATTTATTGAGCAAGCAGTTGAGGCTTGCATTAGATCAGTTATCCATTCAGTTGGAGGGAATGAGACATCGTGATCAAAAATTGACCGATTTGCAATACATTTTGTCTGAGCGCGAGCGCGAGCTTGAGAAACTCCGGGCCCAAGTTCAGTTGGAAAACCCGCCCGTTAATGATGGCCGCAAACCTTCTGAGACTACCGAGCAGCTGACTGCGTTGGACATGAAAACTTATTCTACACCATCGCCTGAATTAGATGAAGTGTCTGTAATTCAATCTAAACTATCACATTTAACAGAGGATCGTGATCAATTTCTGAAAGCTTACCGACTGTCAGAAGAAAGGGTCCAGTTCTTACAAGGTCAGATACTTCAGCTCACCAAAAAGTCTTCTCTGTTCACTGAGCCAACTATCCAACATGGCTCAGATGAAGCCGAAGGCGATGAGGCTCCCAGTGACCAGACAAAGCCAAGTAAGCATCACGTTAGCGTTTGTCACAATGTTACTGGAAATCTCGAGCTGTATAGTCGCCAGTCGGAAGAACTAGCTTGTGCACACGAACGGTTGGGAAAATTAGATGGGCAACGCGATAGTATGGAACGTTCATTGGAGGAGAACAAGGCAATGCGTGCTCACGTAACTATGGCGGCCGACGAGTGTGTACAATGGCCGTGTCAGCTAGCCGTTGATAAGCACCATGAATCAGCTTGCATAGAATGTGCTGTTACCGCGGCCGTTTCCGAATTACAAACTCGGCTAGAATCGATGACCGTAAAACACGACAATATACTCAGTGCACACGCCAGACTTCTATCTGCTTTAAACGTTTTGGATATTCCGACGCGTGAAAATGTTCTCAAACTTGCGCAGAATGTTCAGAGTATACAACCGAATATTATCCATCTTGAAGAAGAATCGAACCAACAACATCCGGTTCTTACTTTCCCCGAAAATGAAGAGACTTTGGAAAATGGTTTAAGGTCAAATATTCCTACAGCCAAATGCGTCCGCCCGCTTCATCACTCCAAGAGCGCATCCCTTATTTATGGTTCGATGGGTCATTCTGATCTTTTTGAAATTGAACCCGTACGCACCTTGGGCAATAGAGCAACGGAGTTCATTTCTGAACCTGGCCGGCGTTTGTCAACATCAGGTTCGAATCTCCCGGAATCGCAGTTGTCTGTGACATCACGTCGTTTCTCAGATCTGTACTCACCAGCTGAACACTCGTTGACTTTAGTTCATCAACGTCTAGTGAATTCCATAAATCAATCCGTAAGTCTTGCAACTATGCTCACCAAACGCGATTCCGAGCTACGTAATTTGAAATACTTGATGTCTGCCAAAGAAGTGGAGTTGGAAGAATTGAAGCTGCTTCACTATGGGCAAACCGTGAACGATTCTCAGAAGGCTGCGAGTGCTGGCTTAATTGAACCGAACTCAATTAAGTACCCCATTCTTGTCAATTCCTCGTCAGGGTCGATGGAGAAAGGGACCACTACCGGGAAGATGAAACCACCATTGCATGCGGTAGAAGATATGGATCGTACTCCACAAAATACGTTATCCGCTACTCAAGAGGAGCTGTACGTCAAATCCATAGAGGCTTCCTCTGTGAAAGAGCAAATATCACAACAGGGAGAAATCTCAAATGCCAATCAATACTCTACATTTTCGCCACCACTGGTATCATGTTATAACCATTACGTTCTCGAGGACTTAAAAGTGAGGGATACCTCAGTTGACTTTTGTGACAATTGCTTAGTCAAGATGGGCCTGGTATCACGAACTTTGTCGTCCAATGGAAATGTTGGCAAAGATTGTATGTCGTACCTCTGTGAGCAGCTTAGAAACGTGAGAAAAGAGCAAACGGAATGTTTACTGTGTATCCGCGATCTGCTGGAGTACGTCACACATGAGAACGTCGAGTCTTCTTCGACTAAACAAAAGACCTTGATGACTGACGTTGATGATGGAGTGGCTCTCGCCAATATCAGTCCATACATGAGCTCCGTGCAGACGGAAATTTGCTTACTGTCCGGTCGCACTAACGAACTACAGCACTGTCTGGTTCGTTTACAGCAATTATGTGTAACGAAGCTGAAGGCATCTGCGGAGAATATAACTATGTTAAAACAAGAGTTGCTCAGGCTGACTGAAGAGAAGGAGGCCTTTAAGCGTAGCCTAGATGCTGCCGTTGCACCACCTGTCAGACATCCCGTGGTTGAATGGAGCCCAACAGACGTACACTCCAGTGATGAGAATGTCGGAGGTGGTGCTACTGTCCCTCTCAGTCATACTTCCGCGTCCCTCAGCTATGAGCACTCCGGAGGAGTACTCTGTACTCAGGTGAGGGACGAACTGCGTATGTTGGACAAGAATGTGACAACTCTAGAGGTAGACAGTCAGACGTTTGGAGAGCCGTTTCCCCCTATACACATGCTTGTTCCCGGATCCGAGCTATTAGCCACCCCTGAAAACGTGAGCCGCCTACAGAATACTTTGAAAAGAAAAACGCAGGAACTGTGTGAAACACGTTCAATTTTGGACGTTATAAATTCAGAAATGGAAACATTACATCAGCAGTTTGATATCATCTCTCAGGAGAATAAAAAACTTAAGGAGCAAAATCGTCAGCTCGAGACAGCCTACGAGGAAAGCCGGAACTTCACACGATATCGGAAAACAAGCAAAAATGCGTCCACATGGACAGATCTTCCGTTAACTGCACGGAATCTCACTGCGTCCACGATTACCTCGTTTTCCGTGAAGGTAAACTCGCGATCGATGGATAGTTTGTTGTCCGACGAAGTAGATCACATATCCGAACACTTTTCTTCATCACCAGCTGTCAACGAAAAACAAAAATATCGTGGCCAAACCATTTTAGTAGACAATGGAACCTACGATCCTAGTATATACATGAAGGATTATCCTAAGGTGACTCGAGCCACTATTTTTGGTTCAGATCTCGCACATATCGATACCCATAGTGTATTCGAAACCAAACGCAAATCCATCGAAATGTGGTCCGCAACATTGTCAGCGAATGAAAAATGGACTTCGCCTGAAACGATACACCCCCCTTTACCTCCGAAGCGATCGCAATATTCAAGCGATTCGGAGAAACAGTCATTTCTAATAATCGGGGAACGGAAATCAGATTTGCCCATCGATCGGGTGCCCGCTTCGAACTCCTACAAACAGCTTGAACAACCGTATTGCATACCGAGCAGAAAAAGGGAAAATGAAGAGAACAGAAACGAAATCGACATGATCCGAATAGGAAAAGTCAGAGCGGGAAGCAAAACAGAACCCCAACGAACAAAAGAAAAGCAACAGTCAACGAAACCACAGGAAAACAACGATCTTAGCGTTGACAACAGAGAAAAAACAGAAATAGGATCAGAGGAGAAACTGACAAACAAAAATACAGAACAGCAGGAACTTCATGGTATACAACCGCCAAGGGCACCGAAAATAATTGGAAGACTAAAACAAATAACAACACAAAACGAAGAAGACAGGAGACTATTCTTCGAGCCAGAAAGTGAAAACGAGCAACGAGCAGTTGATGAGTTGGCCATGCGTGTGTCCGAATTGTCTGGCTCTGACATTGACACGGCCATTTCAGCTGGCCGCCCTGTCTCAATGCCCGTTCCAGTCACGTGTGACCGTGAGAGCTGGTTCCGACAGCCTGGTTTTGATAGCCAGTTTTCTGTGCCTGAACCTGTGCCTGTGCCCGTGGCAGTCGAGCGTGTCAGTTTGAATGACAGTGAGGTCGGCGTGCAGGTGGACGCGTTGGTGCTGTCGGACGGTTGGAGTGGTTATGTTGGTCCGCGTGTTTGTGACGCGGCAGTCATAACTGACAGCGATGTTGTGGATGTGGTGTTTGCCGATGCGCCAGTTGTTGCGCATCATGTGGACCCCGTTGTTGTTGTCGAGTCGGTTGTCCCGACGCGTTCTGCTGTTCAGAGTGAACTGCTACCTCCTCCTCCTGCTGCTGCTGCTGCTGCTGCTGCTGCTCCTCCGAGCCCTCTGCGGCTGCCGTGCGGTTTGACCGCGTCAGGCGAGGATGTGGTTGTGAGCGACGCGCAAGTGGATGCGCATGTGTCTGAGCTGCGTTCGACTGATGCGTTGTTGCAAGCAGAATTGTCCTGCCGAAGTGAACAGATTGCTGTGTTGTCCCGGCTGGTTCGCGATCGCGACGGTGCTCTGGCTGACCTTCGCTATTTGTTGTCGGCCAAAGAGTCGGACGTGACCGAATTGGAGAGTGAGCGGTGTCGTTTGCAGGACCGTGTCTCTGCGTTCCAGGCTGAGTTAGAAAGCCTGAAGTGTGAGCTGATGCAGAAGTGCTCTGAGCTGGACGAGTTGACGGTCAAATGTGAGCGTGCCGAGCGTGCGCCGTCTGCTATGACGCCCGCGATCGTGCCGCACCTGTCCGATGAGTCGGGCGTTCTGTTTGCGCACACTGTGGCCCGTGTGACGACCGGTGTGCAAACGGAGGCGGATGTTGTGTGTCAATTGCGGCACGAACTGAATTGTCTGCTCAGTGAGCGGATGCATGTGCTGAGCGCGTGTGAACGTGCAAAGCGTGATTTGGCGGAGAAACAGAATGAGCTGGACGTTTTGCGACGCGACTTTCCGTGTAGCCTTGTAGACGCTGAGGGTGTCGGACAGTCTGTTCTCCACCTGGCCGACACGCTCCACTCGATGTCCACCGCGACCCACAGTCATCCGGATACGGTGGATCATGCGAGTGGTACCCGGTCGATCGTCATGTGTGATGCGCACGTTTCGGCCACTGTCGAGCCGTTCACGTTTGTTGTCGCTGATCATGTGGTCGATGCTGATGCGGTGCACCTAGAGAGCACGAGTGTTGGCGACGGAGGTGGTAGTGATGTTGAACTCCTCGATTTGAAAGAGCGGCTGGCTTCGGCACTCAGCGCGGTCGACTCTCTGGAACGAGTCAAGTCCGATTTGGAGCGCCAGTTGTCATTGTCGCTGACCGCATCGGACCGGACTGTTCTGGTGCCGGGCGCGATTTCTCCGGACAGTGATTCGCTTGCCGTGGACACGTTGCCCGTGGCAGGTGGCACTGGCGCGACTGTACCATTGTTCGGTGTGCCGTTGGATGATTCGGAGTTGATTGGTTTGCGAGAGCGGCTGGCAGCATCTGAGTCGGAGATTGTGCGACTGCGTGGTTGCGTTAGGGAACGTGGCGATCTGTTGGACCGGATGAGCGCGGATGTGGATGGTGCAAAGACGGCGCTGCATGGTTTGTTGGATCAGGTTTGTAATCTGCGCGCGAGTTCTGAGAATGCTAGTGTGGAACGCGGTGTGTTGGAGGGTAATTTGCGCGACGCGTTATCTGAGCTGCTTTGTGTGGAGTCAGCGAAGACGAGGGTTGAGTCGGAGTTGGCGGCCATTGTGGAGCAGGTGAATGGATTGCGCGAGGCTCTAAGCGCGTCTGAGTCTGTCTGTGCAGAGGCGAGGCGGACGGTCGCTCGTCAGGCCAGTGAGCTTTCTGACGCGGCTAATCGATTGGAGCGACAGGAGGCCGATCGTGGTTTGCTGAGTTCGCAGTTCGTGACACATGACAAGGTGGTTGACGAGGTCGGTGGCGAGTTGCGTCAGGTGATGCATGCGTTATCCGTTGTGAGTGCGCAGTTGCGTACGCTTCGTTCTGAGCACGAGGACTGGCGATCGCGATGTTTGTTCGATATTGGTCAGTGCGTGAGCAGTGTTGATGCGCTGTTGAGTGCGGCAGACGTTGCGCAGTCTAGTAGCGCTTGCAGAGTGTCGGAGTTGGAGAGTTGCGTGTGCGATCTGCAAGCGATGCTGCGTTCCGCTCCTCGGTCTCTTCCTCTACTTGGTTCTTTTGCGTGTAAATTTCCTGTTCCTCCTGTTGGCTGCATTCCCGGTAGAAAGTTTGCTCGCTCTCTCTCAGTTTCTCCGCTCTCCTCCTCTTCGGACATCATTTCCACCCCACCCGTTCTCTCTTCTGTTCTCGCTGCTTGTGTTGACTCTTCTTCTCATTTCCTTTATGGTTCTCCTGTTGGCACTGTTTCTTCTTCTGAGTTGTATCTCGATATTTCTTGGAATTCTGCGGGATTTTCTGTACTCTATTCTGAGATTGATCGTCTGAGGCGCGTCTTGTGTGATCGAGACTTGGATATTGTTATTTTCTCGGATGCTTTGGACGTCTTCTCCCAGTGTCTCCCTCACTTCTTCTCGGTTTTATCAGCTGTCCGTTCTCGTTTCCAGTTTGACCTGGCGAGTATCGACTCTTTTGGGCTTTTGCGTTCTCTTCTGCTAAAGCTGCCCTCACTGAAACCTGGTGTGTTTTCGAAGGTTGAAATCGAATTTTTCTTTGATTCCTTATCCGAGGGGCTAGCGGATGCAGTTCATCTGGCTTGCAGTCCCGTTTTAAGAACCAACAGTCATTTTAAGAAAGAGGAACGGTTCGACGTACGGGATGCCGCGTCAAATGGGGATACTCATATGGGTGTCACTCCCTCTAATGAATTTGAAGCTACGACTTCTTCAATAATGCAATTTGTAGAAAAGTGGCCAATGGCGGAATTATCTACGGCGTGTTTTGACTGGATTGACCGATCTGCGTTGAAATCGGGAACCACAGAAGGATCCACTGACTTGTGGCAGGACTCACTGAATGTACAGCTTCATGGTGGTCAACTCCGTTCCTCGCTGACTGGCGGTTCACACGTCACGGAGGAAGAGCTAAACCAACTGCACTTGACTATAGCCGACTTGGAGAAGCAGCTTGCTGAAAAAGATTCTGAACTTGCGGACGCCTTGTGTGAGCTACGTGCCCAACGTGCAGAACTTGTGACAAGTATGAACCTTTATTTGGAGAAATTAGATGAACTAAATGAGATTCGAGCTGAAAACGGGAAGCTGAAAGACACAGCTACTGAGACGGAACGGACCCACAGATTTCAGCGTGCTGAATTGATCAAGGAAGCAGATTTGCTCCGTGATTCCCTGCAGAACTCTGAAAATGAGTTCTTCCTATTGAAAAAAGAGTTAGCAGACACACAAAGAGAGCTGCATTTGGTACAAGCTTCTGCGACTCTTCGAGAACAAGAGACTGATGCAGTTTCTTGTAAAAGCGAAAAATTAGTTTCAGAACTTGTCAAATTGCGATCTGAGGAGAGGAATCTTAGAAAGATTATCACGTTTGAACAGTCTGAGAGGGATCAACTCAGACAGGAGTATGAGAGTCTAATGGTGAGGTATACAAAAACCGTAGACAATTTCACTCAGATGGAAAAAAGGCTGGTTACTGTAAACAAAGAGATTCATGCTATGATCAGTCAGCTTTCCAGTTCAAGACAAAGTGTGTTTTCATCTGACCAACACTGGAAAACTGTGAGATCGCGGTTACTTTTCTTGCAAAATGTCATTTCATCGTCAACTGTTCAGAGTCCAGAAGAAGACAAACCATCCGAGTTGAACGAATTCTTCACAGTTATCTCATCAACTGCTTGCCAACATCATGAAAGTCTACCGGACGCCGAGCTGACTGGGGGAAGCTCATTGCGAAAAGAATTGGACAACTCACTGATCCAGCTAGGTCCATTGTCAGTGAATACGGCGGATTTCTACGGGAACCATTGTTTTCCATTGGTAACAAGCGCATCGAGCTTTTCTAACGATCACATTCACTCTATTAGTAATGAACTCCAAGTGAAATCGTCCATCAGTTCACAGGAGGATACTACAGGCTTTGACGTTCTCAGTGGAGAACATTATGATAAATACAAAATGAATTTTGACCAGGCACGCGCATCTATAAATCATCAAGAAGACGACTTCATCAAGACACTTACTGGACAAAAGTCCACGACAATGATGCAGAATCACGCACTTATTTTGTTGGAAGAAACAAAGGACTCAAGGAGGGATATAGCCACTAGTAACACAAAATTGACTGACGAATGTCTTACTCCATTCTTACAAGAAATATGCTCTCTGCTAAAATTACCATTGTCTCAAGCGGCGGAGGGATTTCCCCACTACGACAAGAAGATATGGTACGATATTATTACGTGTGTCAAACGGCTGCACGACCGATATTTATTAGCGCAAGCTGAGAGATCAAGGTTAACTGCACTATTGACCACAATTCGTAACGAACTCAAGCAACAAGAAGTAGGAACACAAGAAGACAGTGAACAAATTGGAAGCATCTCCATACAAACGAACAACATAAGACATATAGCAGAATATGAATACTGGCAAGTTGCCGACAAATGTGGACAATCTACAGAACTCGTTGAACAAAACGCTGATATGACAGAAAAACTAGTAAGAAAAATCGAATATGGAAGAGAAACAGAACCAAAAGTATTGCCCTTGAAAACGATAGAAATTCAGCAACAAAACATGCGAATTAACCACAAGGCAATACAAACGACAGAACACCAAAAAGCTCCACTAAAGCATCAAACAAACACCGCATCCAGACAAGAGCAAAAAGAAAAACAAAATACAGCAATAACAGAAAAGGAAATCACACCAGATGAAGCGGAGCTCAGAAGGCACCAGCTGGAAAAAAACAACGAGACATACGCCTCTGAACGAAATGGAAAACATTATTCGCTTGAACAGTTGGAAGAGTTGGAAAGGCAACTGTTTAGTGTTCGCAGTGATCTGGAGCGTGTGTCGATGGAGAAAGAGGCGTTGCATGCTCGCGTGTCCATGGCGACCGAGGAGTGTGCGGACTGTCAGAGTCGGCTGTCCGAGGCGGAGCGCTGTGTGTCGGATCGTATAGAATGTGCCGTTTCCGCGGCCGTTTCCGAATTGCAGGCTCGACTGGAATCTTTGACTGCTGAACGTGACGGTGCGTTGCGAGCAGTTGATGAGTTGGCCATGCGTGTGTCCGAATTGTCTGGCTCTGACATTGACACGGCCANCCAGTTGTCATTGTCGCTGACCGCATCGGACCGGACTGTTCTGGTGCCGGGCGCGATTTCTCCGGACAGTGATTCGCTTGCCGTGGACACGTTGCCCGTGGCAGGTGGCACTGGCGCGACTGTACCATTGTTCGGTGTGCCGTTGGATGATTCGGAGTTGATTGGTTTGCGAGAGCGGCTGGCAGCATCTGAGTCGGAGATTGTGCGACTGCGTGGTTGCGTTAGGGAACGTGGCGATCTGTTGGACCGGATGAGCGCGGATGTGGATGGTGCAAAGACGGCGCTGCATGGTTTGTTGGATCAGGTTTGTAATCTGCGCGCGAGTTCTGAGAATGCTAGTGTGGAACGCGGTGTGTTGGAGGGTAATTTGCGCGACGCGTTATCTGAGCTGCTTTGTGTGGAGTCAGCGAAGACGAGGGTTGAGTCGGAGTTGGCGGCCATTGTGGAGCAGGTGAATGGATTGCGCGAGGCTCTAAGCGCGTCTGAGTCTGTCTGTGCAGAGGCGAGGCGGACGGTCGCTCGTCAGGCCAGTGAGCTTTCTGACGCGGCTAATCGATTGGAGCGACAGGAGGCCGATCGTGGTTTGCTGAGTTCGCAGTTCGTGACACATGACAAGGTGGTTGACGAGGTCGGTGGCGAGTTGCGTCAGGTGATGCATGCGTTATCCGTTGTGAGTGCGCAGTTGCGTACGCTTCGTTCTGAGCACGAGGACTGGCGATCGCGATGTTTGTTCGATATTGGTCAGTGCGTGAGCAGTGTTGATGCGCTGTTGAGTGCGGCAGACGTTGCGCAGTCTAGTAGCGCTTGCAGAGTGTCGGAGTTGGAGAGTTGCGTGTGCGAGTTGCAAGAGCAGCTGCGTGTTGCTCGTGAATCTGTGTTGTTGGTTGAGCATGCATCGGATGGGTCAGTTTTGGCGCCTGGATTGGATCACGTGAGATTGTGTGCGGATCTGGAAGCGAGTCGTGAGCTGTGTGGTCGTCAGTCAGACGAGTTGGTATGTGCGCACGAGCGGTTGGAAGAGTTGGAAAGGCAACTGTTTAGTGTTCGCAGTGATCTGGAGCGTGTGTCGATGGAGAATGAGGCGTTGCATGCTCGCGTGTCCATGGCGACCGAGGAGTGTGCGGACTGTCAGAGTCGGCTGTCCGAGGCGGAGCGCTGTGTGTCGGATCGTATAGAATGTGCCGTTTCCGCGGCCGTTTCCGAATTGCAGGCTCGACTGGAATCTTTGACTGCTGAACGTGACGGTGCGTTGCGAGCAGTTGATGAGTTGGCCATGCGTGTGTCCGAATTGTCTGGCTCTGACATTGACACGGCCATTTCAGCTGGCCGCCCTGTCTCAATGCCCGTTCCAGTCACGTGTGACCGTGAGAGCTGGTTCCGACAGCCTGGTTTTGATAGCCAGTTTTCTGTGCCTGAACCTGTGCCTGTGCCCGTGGCAGTCGAGCGTGTCAGTTTGAATGACAGTGAGGTCGGCGTGCAGGTGGACGCGTTGGTGCTGTCGGACGGTTGGAGTGGTTATGTTGGTCCGCGTGTTTGTGACGCGGCAGTCATAACTGACAGCGATGTTGTGGATGTGGTGTTTGCCGATGCGCCAGTTGTTGCGCATCATGTGGACCCCGTTGTTGTTGTCGAGTCGGTTGTCCCGACGCGTTCTGCTGTTCAGAGTGAACTGCTACCTCCTCCTCCTGCTGCTGCTGCTGCTGCTGCTGCTGCTGCTCCTCCTCCGAGCCCTCTGCGGCTGCCGTGCGGTTTGACCGCGTCAGGCGAGGATGTGGTTGTGAGCGACGCGCAAGTGGATGCGCATGTGTCTGAGCTGCGTTCGACTGATGCGTTGTTGCAAGCAGAATTGTCCTGCCGAAGTGAACAGATTGCTGTGTTGTCCCGGCTGGTTCGCGATCGCGACGGTGCTCTGGCTGACCTTCGCTATTTGTTGTCGGCCAAAGAGTCGGACGTGACCGAATTGGAGAGTGAGCGGTGTCGTTTGCAGGACCGTGTCTCTGCGTTCCAGGCTGAGTTAGAAAGCCTGAAGTGTGAGCTGATGCAGAAGTGCTCTGAGCTGGACGAGTTGACGGTCAAATGTGAGCGTGCCGAGCGTGCGCCGTCTGCTATGACGCCCGCGATCGTGCCGCACCTGTCCGATGAGTCGGGCGTTCTGTTTGCGCACACTGTGGCCCGTGTGACGACCGGTGTGCAAACGGAGGCGGATGTTGTGTGTCAATTGCGGCACGAACTGAATTGTCTGCTCAGTGAGCGGATGCATGTGCTGAGCGCGTGTGAACGTGCAAAGCGTGATTTGGCGGAGAAACAGAATGAGCTGGACGTTTTGCGACGCGACTTTCCGTGTAGCCTTGTAGACGCTGAGGGTGTCGGACAGTCTGTTCTCCACCTGGCCGACACGCTCCACTCGATGTCCACCGCGACCCACAGTCATCCGGATACGGTGGATCATGCGAGTGGTACCCGGTCGATCGTCATGTGTGATGCGCACGTTTCGGCCACTGTCGAGCCGTTCACGTTTGTTGTCGCTGATCATGTGTTCGATGCTGATGCGGTGCACCTAGAGAGCACGAGTGTTGGCGACGGAGGTGGTAGTGATGTTGAACTCCTCGATTTGAAAGAGCGGCTGGCTTCGGCACTCAGCGCGGTCGACTCTCTGGAACGAGTCAAGTCCGATTTGGAGCGCCAGTTGTCATTGTCGCTGACCGCATCGGACCGGACTGTTCTGGTGCCGGGCGCGATTTCTCCGGACAGTGATTCGCTTGCCGTGGACACGTTGCCCGTGGCAGGTGGCACTGGCGCGACTGTACCATTGTTCGGTGTGCCGTTGGATGATTCGGAGTTGATTGGTTTGCGAGAGCGGCTGGCAGCATCTGAGTCGGAGATTGTGCGACTGCGTGGTTGCGTTAGGGAACGTGGCGATCTGTTGGACCGGATGAGCGCGGATGTGGATGGTGCAAAGACGGCGCTGCATGGTTTGTTGGATCAGGTTTGTAATCTGCGCGCGAGTTCTGAGAATGCTAGTGTGGAACGCGGTGTGTTGGAGGGTAATTTGCGCGACGCGTTATCTGAGCTGCTTTGTGTGGAGTCAGCGAAGACGAGGGTTGAGTCGGAGTTGGCGGCCATTGTGGAGCAGGTGAATGGATTGCGCGAGGCTCTAAGCGCGTCTGAGTCTGTCTGTGCAGAGGCGAGGCGGACGGTCGCTCGTCAGGCCAGTGAGCTTTCTGACGCGGCTAATCGATTGGAGCGACAGGAGGCCGATCGTGGTTTGCTGAGTTCGCAGTTCGTGACACATGACAAGGTGGTTGACGAGGTCGGTGGCGAGTTGCGTCAGGTGATGCATGCGTTATCCGTTGTGAGTGCGCAGTTGCGTACGCTTCGTTCTGAGCACGAGGACTGGCGATCGCGATGTTTGTTCGATATTGGTCAGTGCGTGAGCAGTGTTGATGCGCTGTTGAGTGCGGCAGACGTTGCGCAGTCTAGTAGCGCTTGCAGAGTGTCGGAGTTGGAGAGTTGCGTGTGCGAGTTGCAAGAGCAGCTGCGTGTTGCTCGTGAATCTGTGTTGTTGGTTGAGCATGCATCGGATGGGTCAGTTTTGGCGCCTGGATTGGATCACGTGAGATTGTGTGCGGATCTGGAAGCGAGTCGTGAGCTGTGTGGTCGTCAGTCAGACGAGTTGGTATGTGCGCACGAGCGGTTGGAAGAGTTGGAAAGGCAACTGTTTAGTGTTCGCAGTGATCTGGAGCGTGTGTCGATGGAGAATGAGGCGTTGCATGCTCGCGTGTCCATGGCGACCGAGGAGTGTGCGGACTGTCAGAGTCGGCTGTCCGAGGCGGAGCGCTGTGTGTCGGATCGTATAGAATGTGCCGTTTCCGCGGCCGTTTCCGAATTGCAGGCTCGACTGGAATCTTTGACTGCTGAACGTGACGGTGCGTTGCGAGCAGTTGATGAGTTGGCCATGCGTGTGTCCGAATTGTCTGGCTCTGACATTGACACGGCCATTTCAGCTGGCCGCCCTGTCTCAATGCCCGTTCCAGTCACGTGTGACCGTGAGAGCTGGTTCCGACAGCCTGGTTTTGATAGCCAGTTTTCTGTGCCTGAACCTGTGCCTGTGCCCGTGGCAGTCGAGCGTGTCAGTTTGAATGACAGTGAGGTCGGCGTGCAGGTGGACGCGTTGGTGCTGTCGGACGGTTGGAGTGGTTATGTTGGTCCGCGTGTTTGTGACGCGGCAGTCATAACTGACAGCGATGTTGTGGATGTGGTGTTTGCCGATGCGCCAGTTGTTGCGCATCATGTGGACCCCGTTGTTGTTGTCGAGTCGGTTGTCCCGACGCGTTCTGCTGTTCAGAGTGAACTGCTACCTCCTCCTCCTGCTGCTGCTGCTGCTGCTGCTGCTCCTCCGAGCCCTCTGCGGCTGCCGTGCGGTTTGACCGCGTCAGGCGAGGATGTGGTTGTGAGCGACGCGCAAGTGGATGCGCATGTGTCTGAGCTGCGTTCCACTGGTGTTGTTGTATCTTCGCCTGTGCTTGGGTTTCCTATTCTTGTTGATTGTTACTCTGAGTTTGTTTGTTCTTTTGGGTTTTCTTCGGGTATCTCGTTTCCGATGGGTGTTCCTTCTGCGATTTCAGCTGTTGAGAAACTGAATGCGGAATGGACGTCCGCTGCACAGGTTATCAGTTCTCGCTTGCGTGACTTATTGATTGTGAATTTGCCCCCATCTTTTCCTGAGAGTGTCGTGCCTGGTGTTTTCGCGATGGACGTTTGTTCTTGTTTGGGGGACATATCCGTTCGTCTCGAGCATGCAGCATCGGTGGATAATGAGTGTAACACCCTGCGTACTCAGCTGCTAGATTCAAAGAATAATCTCGAAATTGTGTCAAACGAGTTGCTGTCAGTTCAAAGAGCGTTGAATTCTCAGACCGTTGAACTGCAATCGTTCCGTTCTGATATGAACTTGCTGGCCGATTTAATCCTGAAACTCTCCATTTCTGCCACCCCAATTTCCGATGTAGCTGACTCTGTCTGTGTCAGTACTTCTGCTTTGAGAAACGTTCTCCATCACGCTAGAGAATCCATGCTGACAAGCCCTATTTGTCAGCTGAACAATTCACTGTTTGTTGACGCATTGGTGACTCCCCTTTCACCCATGAAGGTTAGCATCGAACCGGCCTTCAATATTCAGCCTACACAGAAGTGGAGTTCTCTGCAGTTCCTTCCAGATTCTGAAGAAGTGGACTCTCATGGTCGGTCAGCCATGGACGACATGGGGCTGGTAGACAAATTGGCGGTGAAACTTGTTGCGTCGCAGGATATCCCGACCACTCGATTAGAAACAAAAATGTCATCCGGTTACCTCCAATTACAACGTGATGTTGTGAAACTGCGTTCTGAGCTACTCGTATTGAAGAAGGAAACAGCTGACGCTATGAATTCACTTAAATCTGATTTGGGCACATTAGTATGCTATGAGAATTGTTGCCGATCTACGACGATAAAGCGACAGGTGGTTTATTTTCTCCTGTTACGTTTAATACGTGATATGGTATGTCATGTGCGTGAAATCTTCACTAAATTTAACATGGGTAAGTTCCTATCGAAATATGATATCGAGTCTTTGAACGAAACCACTTCCGTGGAAGGTGTCAAGCAGTTAACCGAACAATTGTCGACGGAGTTTCGTCGTAAGCTTACCTCTATAACAAGACTTGGTGAATTCGATTCATCGGAAGCTAAAACGGGACCATCATGTGAACTTTTATCTCAATCTGAAGTGGAGGTGTTGCCCAGCGTGTCAAGAATGGACATTCTTTCCGCGTTTGCTTATGCACTGGCTTCGCTTGTGAACAAAGATGAGGCCGACAGTATTCGAGAGTTTCTGAACGAAAACTGCTCAGTTGAAATGATTATGAGCACCTTGAATGGCCTGCTTCGCAAAATCGAGCTTGTTTTGGATTGTAAATCACTAACTTGTGGGACGTCTGCACAGAGCGCCAACGAAGAACATGACTCCAAATGTAAGACCGAAAATGACTATGCGGTTCTATTTGAGTTTATTGATCAACTAGCAGTAGTTTGTGGACAGCCCCCAATTTCCTCGAGTCGGTTAGATGACGTAACCATGTCAACGCTGTTGGGGAGTTTGTTGACGGCGATCCGGCAACGGCGTTCAGATCATTTGGATGCTTCAGATTATGGAACCATCAAGCGACTGCAAGATTTACTGTTGGAATATTTTGATGACCTTGCGCAAACTGTTAGCCCACTGGAGCAGATCTCACCTCCAACAAACATTGATTTTTCAAAAACAGGGCGCGCAAATTCTCTCTCTGATACTTTGAGGGATTTGTCGTTGGACCCAGAACCTTGGCTTACGAAGTTTGCAGAAATCCACCAAAGTTTATCAGCATTACAGTTATCGGACACCCGGACGCGGCTGATGACAAAGCGGGTGGCTGACGCCTTTGCTGAATGGACATCGTTGGGTCACAGTTATCGGTATAGTGATCCGTCCACTACTAGCGAGCACCTGGACATGATACAATCAGGATTACGTGATTTGAAGGGTGCAACAGTCAGGATAACTACTCGTTTGTTGAACTTGTCTGATCGTTTGGACACGCTACAAGCTCAGCTGCATCTGTGCAGTTTGAAAGCCATCGATTCAACCTCGGGAGACATAAAAACGGAAACAGAGTCCCATGTAATTCCTGCCTTAAGTGATTTGATTTTTTCGGTTTCCAAACTGGAGGCGAAATGGACGCAGTTGGAAACATCTGTTAGTGAGTTTAGTCGCAACCTTCAATCAGATTTAACGTCTGTTCAAGAAGAGATGGGTCTGATGGAAGTCGAAACAGCCATGGAACGCTTATGTCATGAAGAAGTCTCTTCTCGTCTTACCGAAATGATGACACACTTGTTACCCCCGGGTTCACCTGCTTCAGATTCTAGCAATGGTCAAATTTATACACGTACCACGCAAATGTTGGATCACCCTGTGCATACTGCAACACCTATTCCACTGCGACGTTTCTACTGCGAGTCAGGAGAGTTGTTGAAGATGCCCAGTGAAAGCAACCCCGTTTACCCACTCGAGTCGGTGCAGTATGAAGGATCTGCAGCTGATCTAGAAGCGTCAGTGCATTTAGAGTCTCAAAGTACCCCTCTACACTCGGTTGAAAGAAGAGTACCGCCACCGATTAAAAGTTTTGAGGAGATAGCATCGGTCAATACACCCCGTTCTCGTCTAACAGATCACCGGTGTTCACGCCGATCTCATTCTCTACCAACCATACATCCTTGCATTAGAGATCAAACGGCGAACAGTATGCTTTTGTCCTGTCTATCCAGATCTACTACATGTCTTCAAGGTGGACAGTTGCAAGAAGTGAACAGGACTTGGTTGAGCCAGTCGTTTGATACTCTTTCTTCTGCGGACGGCGCTCTTAGACGCATGTCTTTACAACGATTCTTGAGTGTTTTAGAAACATACTTTCCTGCCTTTCTGATGCAATCAAGCAGTCAATTCCACTCGTCACTAGAGCATTTAGTACAACCTTCTACCTTGCGAGCCGGACTGCGATATCTGCGTCGTCTGTTGTTTGTTCTCCCGGATCATTCGTTCCACACAGAACCGTCTAACCTGTCCGGAAGGTTAGATACCCAAATCCAAATCGCTGAATTGAAGTTGCGGCAGAAGCTAAATCAACTCCGAAGTCAGTTGGCATGTTTACAACGCAAAGCGAATTCGGAAAAATCAAACGATCAGCCGGTCGAACAACAAATCACACGAGTATTACAACTCAAACAAGAGCTTTCTCAAGTAATTTGTGCGTACAAGTGCGTACATGACTTACTACCCATCCGATTACCGTTACATCCCGGTGGCCCTACCTGTCGAACTTTCACCGATAGGTCATCTGATAAACTACTGGCTAGTCCGATCGGCTTTCAACTGGACACTAATAATTCATCTAATCGTTTCGATACGCTTTTGCGTTTGTTGCACCTTCGTGATACTGAAGTGCTTTACTTGATGAACAAAATTAACCCTGAATCAACACCCATCCACGTCGAGTCACTGGAGAGGAAACTCGTTGGATTTAACGAAAGTTGGTGTAACGTAACTCCTGTGAACCTTTCGTCCATGCCCGTTTGCCGTATTCCCGTACATACATTCGCATCAGTTTCGGGTGCCATCCCATTATCAACACAGCTTACCATTCGCCTTCACACTAACGACCCGAAAACTGGTCCTTGTCTGAAAGGAGGTCGCAGTCTCCTTTCTACCAAGCCATCCAATCAAGGTGCGCGGGCAAAAGAAGCGGACGATTGGCCTGGGTATGAGAGCCTCCCTTCGTCTTCTACTCAAGTGAGTCTGTGTATTTTGTTTGATTTGGTCGCTTCCTGCTTTGTTTCGCACATATGGCAAGTGTTCTGTATTGCTTATGGCTGTCCGTATCGGTCTTGACTATTTCATTCTCACTGTTAATCGCAGAACTATTCTTGATTTATCCTTTGTGTGATTGCTCATTTTAAGTTCCCATTCCCAGTTAATCCTTCCGGCATTAGTGGCATGCAGTGTTTCGACTGTGTAATTTTAAAATTGATGATTTCCATTTTATGAATGTTCACTGACTTCTAACTAATTCACTACATACCGTGATGCGTCACTTTCTTAGCGTCGTTAAATATGGCATGGCGAACTCCTGCGTAGCTAGTTTATAACTCGCCGTTTTCTTTGATCCGTTTTTTTTATAAACCAGTGAGCATTTTACTACGTAAAATGTTCCTGTTAGCTTGTCGCCTAACAGACAGTGGCAAGCTCAGAGCGATGTTTTTGTTTATTGAATAGAATTGGCTGAAGGTGGTGTGTTAGTTGGCCTCGTCGCTTGACACAACTGTTGATGTGTTCATTTTGTCCAATACATCCAGACAGAACGGAGACGTATGTTACGAGATGAAGTCACTTCGTTTATATGCATCAGCCTATTACACAGCCTATTACAGTCATGTAGGTTTATGACATGGAGACTTCATGTATGAGTGTATAATGGGATGGAACAAACCAGTTTCAATTCCATGGCAGCGAAATACATTGCATTAGTAATTCTTGCTAAAGGAGAGCCAATGTATGACGATAAAGTACATCGCCTCAGTAAACGTTCGCTTCTTTGGTTGACGACTGTGTAACAGAGCGACCGCGCTGACGGGATCCACCATCTAACCTGTTACAAATGTATTTCTGTTGATCGACGACACCAGCTTACTTCGTGTCATCACCTACACAAACCACTGGAGGATCTGTTCATACCTTTTCTGTTCCAAATTTTGGTCTGTTCTTCCGGTATGTGCCTCATCGAAGGTCTTATCAACATGAGTAATAAGACTTTCCGAAGAATACTGGACATGATATCGAGGTGTGTTCCTCCGGGTGAAAGTAACAGACTTAATCCCACAGCGGGAGCCTTCAACTTTTGTTTCGTGAAGAAGACTGAGAGATACTCGCCTTTTCAGGACTTTCTGCGGTCGCGGTTTGGTCACTGGAAATCTTCTGACTTTCAACGAATTGGACGAGATACCCATTCGCACGCGTTCCTCAATCTTTGACATTTCATTTCATGTAATCCCCTTCGCTATGTGAGGAAATGTTCGCATTAAACTGCTCTTGAAAACCATGAGCGCATATAATTAGAATTGTGTACGTTGTCCTCCCGATGTTGAATTGTGATAGACAGGCCGACTGAACGTCTAAAAAGCAGAGTATCCAAGAGAAGAACTGCACAGAATTTTTTATTTGAAAGGGTGATAATCTGATCGTAACCAGTGAATGCTGATGCCATAAACATAGCGTTCATTTGGACCATTGCAAGAAAAAGTGTGATAATTTCGGACCAAGAGTGATTTCCGTTACCACATTATCAGTCTGCTTATAAGCGCATCCATCAGAATCAAACCGAATGTTCTATACCTTCAGAATAATTGATTTGCTGGGTAGACGGCAGAAGTACTTAAAAACCGTTATTAGTTGTTCGAAAGTTTTATATAAAAAAAAGTTAACCACCTCACGTAAGGAGACTTCCGCTGACGGTGAGTCAGTAGTAAATGAGTACATTCTTTGAAAGGAAATCACGGAAATGCTGCTTGAACTAACTGTCATATCTACGGAGTCTTTCATGTAACAAGCGGTGAATTAACTGCAAGTCATCGTATTAGCAGTGTGACGTAGATACGAACAACGGAGAGGATCATTTGCATGATTACTATGGCTCTGAAAGCTCTCGGAATGTTTATGTACCTCTGATGAGTCAGCAAGTCATTTTTGTTGGATTTACATACAAGATGGATAGGGTGTCTTACGGGTCTCGATCTGCACGGGTTACTGTGCAAAATGTGTTGCCCTTATTCACACACAGGGTGTTCATACACGGACTGACCGTTCACCCTGAGTGCGTAAGGCAGTTTATTGTTACGGGAATCTAGAACCCCATTGTTTCAGTGACCTTTGCTGAGTATGGTTCATTTCTCCAGTCATTTCTAATTGTACTCTGTGAGTGTGAGACTCATTTTTTCACCTAATTGCACACCTTTCCACCATACTCGTGTTGCTGATCAGCAAACACTGCATGTTTGATGACCAATCGGGATGCAGAAAGCATGTCAGTAAATTACGACTTCATGACAGAAACTGTTACGAAACAGCTGCTTGTGGATGTCTTGGAAGAAAGATTCAATAAGGGTATGGGCCTTTCCATAATAATAAATTAAGGTGAGTTGGGATCTGATCAATTGAACCGAGTGATCTAGTGTCTCGTGATCACATCATCAACAGTTTGAACTTGGCCTACTTATGCACGTGAACCCGATCTCACAGAATATCTCTGAGGTCATCTTGACGAGCTGAGCAGACTACAAACCAATGGAAGTTGTACACAGGACAGAACAAGAGCTGCTGATTCAATGAGTGTGTGATATTCACCACAAGTCGTGTAAATCACGGTCACTTCGTTAGCATCAACAAACACGGTTATCACTGACACGTTTTAAAGGAGAAAGTACAGACAGTGAGGCTCTTATAACTATAGACTGCCGTAAAAACAACATAAAAGCCTCCCCTAAAACTTGACAACAGCTTTATCCTTAACGGCGAATAGTTGCACAGTCCCACTGTTTCGAATAAGCGATTGAAAACTTTTCCCTTGAGCCCTTAATTGTCACGGCACTGTTAGCAACAATAAGCCGTTTCCAACTTTGATGAACCAGATTTATTCTTTCTAACAGGTGAGTATGACTTGCTTCTACTTGTTAATGTTATTAGGATTTCGGTCTCAAACTGTTAAGAAAGATATTCCGATCAAAAAGCTTGAATAGCTTGTCATCATGGGTCCATGGTGCAATATGTCTGTATTGAGTAAACGTCTTAATTGGGCGTACACACAACCCTCCTCCTCCGTCTCAAGCGAGCCACCACGCCGACGCTGTTATTGCTACACTGTACTAGTACAAATTGGTTGCTCGAGAATCATTACAGACGTATATTACTATGGTGGATGCTTTGTTTGTTCAGACAGTGGAAATGAACGTTTGTGATGCTGTGCGTTTTTGTCAAGTGGCGTGAGTTAACATGAGTTTAGCAATAGTTTCTGTCGCTGTGATTCCGTGGTAATTCCAGCGTTCGCTACATTCATGATGCTATTCGAAAGCTTGGCAGTATACTCAACATCAGTGCGTCTGGTCAAATGACACAGATTTATTGGACCGCATGTTCAGATAAACGTGGAGTAAAGTGATAAAGATAAAAATTATGTAAATCGTGTAACTATAAACGCAGGCTAACGGTCGTCAGCTTGTTCTCATGTCTGGACATCTTAACTATGGACAGAGGACTAGACAGAATTCTTCGTTCGTTTTCTCGAAACGTTTGGATCCATTACCGTGACGGATACCGATCACATAATCACATTTCTTGAAAGACTTAACCTCACTATTCACTTAGCTGACGTTTTTGAGAAAAAAACACTAAAAAGTAATGAGACATACATCTTTCATCGAGTAACTCGAAGGTCTTCATATTCTCCCATAACACTAGTGAATGAATAAGTAATTACTCCGTGAATTCTTCACTGTTACGTTATCACCCTCGCATATTGTCATATTTTTGAAGAACAGACTGCCTAATTGCTCGCTAGCTAATAAATCTAGCCACATTCGAACGGAATGTCTAGGTTTCAGGATAGAACCAATCGAGAAAGATATTTTTGAGGTCGAATTCCATAGTTCGTTTTGGATCACTTCAAGGTTTGCGAGGGACAGCCGCTTTTCATCAACTTGAACTATTGTCATTAGCTTGAGTGTACTGATCTAGGAGAATGCTTAGTATTTGAAACTGTTCTCTACATCGGAACGTCTCACTTTTCTTTGTGTACCACTGCCATTTTTCCGTTTCAGAAATCAACAGTTGCGCAGTCAAAAACAATCAACTATTTAATCAAACAATCTGAACTCTTACTGAAACGGCTTGCATCTGGTGTGGACTCTCAAGCCGTGACCTTGATCGAGGATGATCTCGATCATTTCGTCCAATCTTTGGCAGACTTCGTCCGACAGCTTAAGTTCACGGCTAGCGCGTCTACAGACAGTACTCATTCAGTTACATTAGCACAAAACGCACCCCCCTTGCCTACATCCCCTGGCTACCCACGACGTTCAGTTAGGCCATCGATTTCGGACTTAATCGACGCGGTGGATCAAATGACAGATATGAACGATCTGCGTAACCTGGCCAAGCATCTGTTCGATCAATATCACGTAGTTAGTTCAGAGGTGGGTACCGTTTACAATTGGTCCGTTACAGCCTATTATTTACCTAGTATAAAATTCTGTTTAATTTTGTTGTGACCTTCTGCATGTCAATCTTCATCAGAAACTAATAAAAGTCCACGAAAAATCTTGTTTCTTTGATGTGATCAATTTTTTGGATATTTCAACATGTGGCTCACATCATACAATATGACGAAACTTCAGCAGTGAATGCACAGCGCACTTCATATGAGTCACTGGCAACGAAGTAAATGGTGTAAATAAAGCGAACTGCTTTATGTTTTAGATCAATCTGTCTAACATATATCGCAACTTATCTTATTCTATCAGTGGGTATTCTGTACGTTACCCGACGACGTTTTCCTATCCATAGACCGTTTCTATTCTTCCCAACAAAATAGCTCATGTCCACTAAATCGTAGCTTCATATGTTTAAAATTACTAACTATTGTTGAGCAATCATCGAGGTTTCTGTTTGTTCTATTCATTTCTTCCGTTAAGCTCGAACTGCAATTGGACACTAACTGGTGTTTACGACGACGTTTGAATGCTGCCAACTTGCAACTCGATCAGGTGTCGAAATTACTGCACAAAGGACATCATTCATATGCTTATCTGGAAGAGCGCCTGGGTGTGGAAACAGACAAACACACTGCGTTGACAGGTGAGTATCAAACTATCGTAACTCCCGCTTACATCTTCCATTAACGACTGCCATTACATATATATATTCTTTATTTGGCGAACAGTTTGGAATAGCATGAAGCAGCAACATGTGTAAACTGTTAAGTGCGGGTTTACTGTGGGTATCTTGCTGTTTTCCTGATCCACACTATTTCACTCCTTAGTAGAATGGAGAGTTTACTCGTACTTGTTATTATGTAATTACGCCCGTCTACCAATCACACTTGTGGGTTATAGACCGGTTGTTGCAACTTTTCCTACTGTCTAAGTTTTAACAGTCTGGTGGTGTCCAACCTGTTTGAGATGTTAATGTTTTATTAACCTAAACGTTGTTGCTGATCGAGAATGAACAACCAGTGTTAGATTTGCACATCATTTTGGATAACGGGACGTTTACGGTCAACATTGAGATCAGGCAGTCGGTGATGAGGTTGCCTCATACACACAATCCGGTGGCATTTCGAACCTGAGTTCGATGAAGTCTATGTTTACGTTACTTTCCAGGAGCCTGTCTTCTGTGCTACACTTGCAACCAAGTATCATGCTAGATTAAAAGGTAAGAGTGAATTCAAAAATGGGCTGATTGGGTCATGGGTGACATGATTAGAAGCTAGTCAAACGGGAGCGCACTGACACTGCAGCTTTCAGGATAACTTTGGCCGGTCTTAATCATCATCATCAAAACAGCCATGAGCCTGACCAAAAGGTACTGTGGCTCGGGCCGCCGCTCACCTCAACAGTGACGTGGAATATCCTAAAAGGAAAGAGTACTACGAAGGACAAAA